>OY855907.1:21522853-21973958 GCA_963693305.1 Meandrina meandrites | reverse complement strand
ATGAACTATACTATTTAATTAAGAGTGTTAACAACATGACATATCAGTCTAATTTGACACCAAGATAAACGTGTGAAAACATTCGGCCGAGAGCTTGTCTTTAGCTTTCTAAAGGCATTGACTTCTCAAATAAACTGAACTTTAGCGTCCTACATCGACGTTTGATTCAATTTCAAGCGAACCAGGCAATATATCAGATATATCTGAGTAAAGCGAAACGCTGGCATGTGTTGTTTATGTCAATTATCGGCCCATTGTCGACCGGAAAACCACGCGATAACATTCCCCTCCACTAGCGAATCAAAAAGAACTCTGACTGTTAGCTAAGCGGAGAACGCCTAAAATTGAAAATAGAAGGAAAAAGGTCTACTCACATAATCGCTTGAAGTGATTTCTTGGCCCTGTTGTTCGACATGATTCTTCTCACAAATAACAATGTCCCGGATGTATTTCAATTTAATGAAGCGGGAAATACCCGTCCCCAACATACAACAGAGAAAAAAACTAACACTCTAGGCACGCTCAAATTCAAGCCAAATATCGCCACCATCGATTAGAAATCTGCCCTAACTACTGCTTCCGAGCCCTAATTCATGTGCCTAGAGCCTTTTGCTGTCTAAAAGAGGCACCACGTTATCGTTACGTCCAACCGCTCCGAGTCTTTAAGTCGACCCGCTTAAGTCGGAAGTAGGATAACAGACGACGCAAACTTGCAAATCGTTGGACTTTCACCTTCACTAGACTTAATGATGCCTTCAGGCAAACCTCCTTTAGACAACAAGTTATAGAAAGCTAACTCGATCAGCTTACTGATACTAGTCTCTCCGAAAATAAAATTCAAACGTGTCTACACAGCGCATCAGAGACTGGGATCTTGACTAACCCCCACCCACCCCACACAAGTGTACCTGAGGATGCGAAGAGGGCGAAAGGGGGGGGGGGGGGGGGGGGATGGGAGATTGAGAGAAAACACATATCCACAGAGAACTTGTATGCTTTTCCTACTAGGCACGCTATACATAAGTTCATATTTTTTTTTTTTTTTTTTTTTTTTTTTTTTTTTTAAGCCAAACTGCATAAAGAAAGTAATTCTTTCTGGAGCCTTGTTTTTGCAAATCCAGTTATATATATATATATATATATATATATATATATATATATATATATATATATATATATATATATATATATATATATATATATATATATATATTTATTTAACATAACTTATAACACATATTCCATTATAATTTTAATTGTTTGTATGTTTATTTTTTCTATGTTTTTTAAGCCTTAGTAAATTGCGGTGATCCTGGTTCCCCACTTAACGGACAGAAACTTGGCTCACGATACTTGACTGGTGAATCTGTGTCATTCTTCTGTCATCCGGGATATCACCTGATCGGACCGACTACTAGAATGTGTCTGCCTTCCGGTAACTGGAGTGGTATACAGCCTTCATGTAAGTAATGCGCCCCTATTGCAGTCTGTATGTACTGTTTCAAAGAAGATTGTCCAAAGATTAGGTCTACCTTTAGGAATTATTCGCCTCAGGCTGAGTGAATCTCGGCGAAAATTACCCGAGACGAAATCGAGGGGAATATTATACGTTATTTGCTGGCTGGGAGGTCCGTATAGTAAAAAACTGTGACCGAGGTCACAGTTTTTCACTATACGGACCGACCCAAAGCCGGTAAATAACTTATTTATTTTTTTCCTATCTTAATGCGTTTAGTTAAAAAAAAAAAAAAAAAAAAAAAAAAAAAACGTACAAACATTGTCTTGCAAAATGCGTTTGTTTTGTACGCGCGCATCAAATGTTGTTTACCACGAAAGAAAATAAATTCACTATAATCCACAGTATTTACGGAAAAGGTCATCATTAAAAGAGAAAAGCATCTGAAATAGCTATTTACATTTGTAGTTAACAAGTCAAAAAAAACCTCTGTGTTGATTCCCACAGTATTTTGTTTTGATAAAAAAGTTTGCGAAAGTGTGAATGAAGTTGAAATGTGTAGTTTGGTCGCCGCCTGCACACGGCACGATATCAATTGCGAGAATTTATTTGACTGTTTTTTATCAAAGAATCTCATTTTCGTGAATGGTGATAAGCAGTGTTCGGATTTTGGAGTTAAGTATTAGAAAGGCAAGCTGTTTGAACGAATAAATCGAGTCTGTAAACCAGCGAATTGCAGTTAACCGCAATGGCGTGAAAAATTGTCAGTGCGAATAATGCACAAACAACGATCGAGAAACTACGGTCATAAAAACTTGATTAATTTGGTCAATTGAGAGAATGAATAGTCGTCTTTGGAGAACTCCAAGGCCTTTAATTCTGTTACTTATTGAGCTTTTGAAAGGATAAATCGCGTATGTAAACCGATGACTTGCAGTTTACCGCAATGGCTTGAAAATCAGTTCGAATCGACAAGCTACGGCCATAAAACTGGTATACATTCAGCCGTCAAAGAGGCTAAAATTTAACCTTCAACCGTTTTTATACCATTTACCATAAAGCAGATATTATTTGCCAGCAAAAGTCACACCATGGAGCTATTTTTCCTTCGTTTCAGTTTATATTTATATCCCTTCATTAAATTAAGGTCGCAGAAGCTGCCCACCTTTAAGAAGCCTGGACCATGGTTTTATCCACGGACAACAATATTGGGAAGGAAAAAACGTTTCATTCAGCTGTAAGCCTGGTTACTGGCTGACAGGATCTTTGGAACTTCACTGCTTGAGTAATGGTTCCTGGTCAGGACATGAACCTTTATGTATTCTACTTGGTAATGCATACATTAAGAACTCAAGTAATTAGTATTTAAATATACACCTAATTGCAATAACGTTGTCAAAAAAAATGCAAAAAGAACAAAGGCATCAAGGCATTGCAACGATACGTTTGCAATTAGGAAAAATAACACGGCTTCAAGACGCCTCGATATACACGTAAACCAGTTTATCTTATAGCAGGATAAATATCTGTACAGATAAAAGCTCGTGAATTTTCAGCTATGATGATCAACCCTATTCATACCGGGCTTTTTTGGATCTTTTCAGACAGAATCCCACCCACCCTCCCCCCCCCCCTCCGTAACTTCCAGAACATTTAAGCAATCGCAATAAAACTTAAAGGATGTATATTATGTCCAAAAATCTATCTTCTTATATACGTCACGTGCGGTGATGACGTCACATCAGGTGACAATTACATCATGATGTCAAAACAGCCGCCATCTTGGATCCGCCATCTTGGATTTCAAAATTTTTCCAAAACATCAGAAAACCACCCAAATTACTGAAAAATACTCAAAATCTAATATATAGATTTAGGCAGGCCTAAAAGCGGAGCTCCTATTTATTGTTTTTTTTCTTGAGTTTGCACTGTTTCCCAATTAATACGTAGCCACACTAGCTGCATTTTATTGGATTCCTCATGCACATACGCTCGTAGGCGCACACATGAAATTTTCGTGTTAAAACTTTTCATAACTCTAAGGGTTATTCAATGTAAAAAGGACCTTGATGAAGGCGAAGAAATTTGTTTTGATTTACTTCAAAACAGTCAAGGCAAAAAGATCAACTCAAGGCAAAACGATCAACTCAATGCACTGAACAAAGTGAACTCGCGGCTAAACAAAATGAACTCATGCCGCAACAAAGAAAATCACAGCG
Organism: Meandrina meandrites; assembly: GCA_963693305.1. Classification (NCBI taxonomy): domain Eukaryota; kingdom Metazoa; phylum Cnidaria; class Anthozoa; order Scleractinia; family Meandrinidae; genus Meandrina; species Meandrina meandrites. Next base: position 21,970,283 of record OY855907.1, on the reverse strand, counting down.
GCAAAACTAACTCAGCAAATTCATTGGGAGCCGGTTTAGGTCATTTTTAAGCAGTTTTTTGTGTAAGAATTGTGACAGTTTGTGATTTAGGAAGTGGTGCTCGCTGTCTAATAAGCTTACAATGTAGTTTTGAACCATCTTGGTTTGGTTTCATGATTACTACGCTGCATGTTTTATCGTACACATTGCTAAATACCCTAGAAAATTTTATACAGAGAAGTGAATTAATTTTCTTCGTTTCTAACAGGCAAATGTGCGTTAGGAAAAGTCTGAACTCTCTCACCCAAGCACAGGCAACTCGCAAAATAAAAGCCGGTGTAAATACTCGTTTACGAATGTAAAAATTTATCACGCGTACGAGATTTCAACACACTCATCAAAATTACAAAAATGCAAGCCAGTGAAATAGAGCAGTTGGATAATAAATCGTTTAATCGTTGGTGTGAAGTATCATTGCCAAAAGTTTACTCGTTTTTTGCTTTGATTTGTTTGCGGGATTTTTCTGCAAATACAGCGCTCGAAATCATGTTTTTGATCCGTGTAGCTCAATAATTGAATATTCTTTTCAAAATCCAACGATGAACCTCACAGTTAACTCCACTAACTAAAAAAACACAATATTCGAAACAAAACATTTAATAGGCAAAACTTCGCAAAAGTGATTAAAGCTAAGAGATTTGAAAGCAGCCATTTAACGAAATTTAAGCTTATAATTTACGGGAAGATCTGAAAACCGACACAACATCGAATTCGCTCATCAATGAAGTATAAACAGATTCTCATAACAAAATGTGTACATTAACGTTTGTTACCTCATATTTTGAGAAGGCTTGTAAATTCTGCAGGGCAAAGCTTTCAAACCAGCCAAATAACATCGGAGACGAAGCAACGAACACGGTAGTTTCGTCCAATGTTCGCAATATATAATCTCACACCACGGACATATACAAAATTTGAATTATCAGCGAAGATCAATATCTTTCTTCCTTTCGTTGTAGCTTTCAACAGTCTTTTATCCGTCACTTCAGCAGCTTCAGTCAACTTAACCGGCTCTGAGCACACAGGAGCCGAAGACAGTACTTCAACTCTCGCTGTTTTTGACTCGTACTCCGATGTATCATGTTCAGGTCAACAATTATTTCGGATCTTCCCGTTAAGAGGTTATCCTAAATCACTTGGCATAATTTTTCATGTTGTAGATAAGTAAATAAAGCGAGAAATATTCACGAAGATCTATGTCCTCCAGCACGCTTCCTCACCATCTTTCAATTCAGCAGTGAACAACGTGCAAACACGAGTTTGCCGTCTTTTCAAACAATTGCTTCGTTTAAGTTGAAATGAAATGTCCAGATCATTTTTGAGCCCGCGATCAACTATAAAACCATCATCTGGGCAGCGGTCAACATGTGAAAAAACATGTGACCTCGATGAGTTCCACATGTGAGCCCGCGATATGGCCACGTGATACTTGTCAGCGGATACCTTGTTTTGACAGCTGTCAATTGACTATAACATGGATGTCAAAGTTGTAAGCTTTGTTTACGTACATATGTAAGTAGGGATAAGTAGCTAGAGATGTGCCGTAGAGATGGCATTTATCTGCTCCGATCTCCCACAGCCTATTCTCCTCCCCCCACCCCCGGTCGGGCTGCCTTAGGACTCCACTCCCCCTCCCCGAGAGTCTGTAGGCGCGGGCGGGCGTACGCTGACGTCATAACCAAAATTTCTCGCAGTGATAGGTTACCAAAATTCCTTACCCATGGTGCTCCGCTGGCGCGCTTCGCGCGCCGGAGCTCCGCTATAAAACAGTGCAAAAAAAAAAAGAAAAGAAAACCTAAAAGAGGTGAAAATAGTTGAATTAAAGTTAATTTTTATTAATGGCAACACAAAAATTACAAATTTGGAAAAACATGTCTGTCAAAATGACGTTGCCATGGTAACGTCAAGTTCCAGACACAACAACCTATCCTACCAATTTATTCTCAGATAAATTTTACAAAAACTCGTAAAGTTTGGCAGCGTTTGGTTGAATCTTGAAAAAGTTATAAACATTCAAAGTCAGCGCGGGCACTGCCCCCCCCCCCCCCCGGTTTTTTTTCAATGTGACAATATTATTGCAGTCAGGTTTATTTGTTGAAAGTTTTGAAAACGCGGCTACCTATTCTCACTGTTTTGAGCCAAAATCGCTGTAAACCCTATTTTCGCCAGGGAAAAAAAGCAAAAAACTTAACGATCGTCAGTTTACCCCAGTCTCCAGTTTGCCATATTCACCGAACGTTTCCATTTGAATTATAGTTCTGTGACTGATTAAAAAAGAAGATATCTGATATAGCTTTCGATTTTGTTGTCTAAATGACGAGTGTCAGAGATGAAGGTGGAAGTCTAGAATATGAAGGTGCTAGTCTAGTGTTTCGGCTTCAGCAGGTTTGAAATTTACTTGGTACGTTGTGGGAGGCACAGATGATGAATTGCTTGCTTTAGACAGCAAAGATATTTAGCCACAACAATTAGCACTAACAGATCTTTATAAGAGATACGTTAAATCAAGCAGGTGGATGTTCTTTATCTATTGGTACTGATTTCAATTTGGGAATCTACACACCGTTTGACGTTAAGGGTTTTTCTCTGTTCAGATCAAGTGATCTGATCAAGTGATCTGTCAAATATGGCTGTAATTTGAAGCTCTTGGAGGACTGTTCAATGGAACAAACCAGTGCAAAACCAGTATATCAAATCTCATCTGTATGAGGTCTGCATTCCAAAATATTACGGTTGGAAACATTTCTTAGCAACAAACCGGTAGTCAATAATCTTTCCTATCCCCCCTCCCCCTCCCCTTAAAGTAGGGAAAAAGTTGGGACTCAACCTGAACTGTATGTGCCTTCCTAAATTGTCTTTGTTTATGTTTAGCGATGAAAATACAGTCAACTATTATCCAAAGCGATGAATTTCTCACCAGTCATCTCAGTCGCGTTCTGGATCCTGTCCCTGGTTCTCATCGAAAATGGCAGCTGTGTTACCGAGCCTCCTCTCATGGCTGGGCGGCAAGTACCTTCCATAGTTATTGTGATGGAAAGCAACACACTCTTACTATAATCAGAAAAGAGAAGTATGTGTTTGGAGGGTACACCGACGTCGCTTGGGGTATGGATACTATAAATCGTTTATTTATTTAATGAATTTTCTTATAGGTTTATTAAATGAATAAAGTAAAAAGAGGATATGCATCTCTCTTTCATAAAACATTTCCCAAGGCAACGTTTGCATCTTTTCTACGGTTGTGCATTGTGCTGGATAAGAACACAATGTCAGTATGCAGATTTCCTTTCTCTTGTCGTTCCGTTTAACCGATTTAAATGTAAGCGTCCTCGATGTATTTTTAACCGCCAAGCTAGTCATTAAATATGAGCGGCAAGGTTTTGCATAATCTTTGATTTTGAACTATTTTGAGGGTTGCAGTGTCCGGTGTCTGGATCAGCAAGCTAAGCTATATACAATTAAATACTCCATTTTGTAAAGTAAATCTTACAAAATACATAAATCTAGAGGTAAAATGCGATGTCACTCAATTGAACAAAGGCACATTTTACAAATATTTTTGTTGTTGTTGTTGTTGTTTTGCCTCTCTGTTCTTCCTTCTTGTTGAATTGATTAAACCTGGGAAGCCTCGCTCAACCGTGAACTAATCTTACTGCCATTATTCATTGTTTAACTTACATAAACTATCCTGCCCTCAATTTTGCGAATTAAATTTTGTTGAGGAATTCTGTAGCTCCAGTTATCCGATATAGATAGAGCAGTTTTTGGAAAGTATGAACAAAGTGCATCTGCATTGAAGCTCTATCCACGGAAGATGCTTATTTTTAAATTTCCATCTCTTTCTGATAAATAAATAAATCAATCAATCAATTAATCAATCAATCAATCAATCAAGAAAGTCTGACGGGCCGTTTACACGGCAGAGAAAATTGGGTACAAACGCGTCAAAAAAACGTTCCGGACCCGACCACTTTTGTAGAAAAACAGTCAACCTTACACGGCACCATAGAGGTCTATGGTCTGCGTAAAGCTAACAGTTTCTCTACAAAATTTGTCGGATGCGGACCAATGTTTTGACAAGTCCGTATCTAATTTCCACTGTCATGTAAACGGCCCCCTAGATGTTCTTGGAAACAAAAATGTTGCGAAATAATCGCGTCAGCTTAAATCTCCTTTGTAATACGGTGGGAATGAATAGATCTCTTAAGACCAATTGCCAAATCAATTAGCCTTCTAAGAAATGAACGCCTTGGTACAATTAACCGCACGAACAAGCAAAATTAAGGGATCCAAAAAGTGACCGTAATTCTTTCAAAGTTACTTTTTTTCTTTCTCGTGAACTGGGTATCAGCTGCTTACATTTCAATATTTTATTTTCAGGCGTGATTTACAAAGCATTGTGTCTAATATTAGTGTGATAGAAGACCTAATTGATTATTCTAGTGCCATAAGAACAAATAAAAAATCACGCAAATCTAAACACAGTCTGAGACTATTTGAACACTGATATTTTGTAGGCTGAATGAGTACGAAATCGCCAATAATTTTATGTTGCTATGCATAACCCTACGTGTGCAATCTACTCAATAGCCGTACTAAAAGCCTCAAATTTTTCCCAGAAACTGGCACAACCCATTGGCATGCACTTTTCATAATAGCATTGACTCTTCAATTTTATTCACAAAAGATGGTAATCTTGAGGATGAATGGGTAAAATCCTGAAAGCAGTTTTATTATCCGTTTTATAAGATAACATTCAAAACCTGATTTGATTGCTTTATCAATATTGGCATATTAACGAATGGATGCTCGTGAGAAATAACATCATTAACTGACTTTGTTTAAGGATATGATAAGTGATAAATCATACGACATTCACCTAGAATTTTCTTTGGGACAATACCGAAAGGTGGAACTCTATGTTCCCAGTGAACGGAACCCCAGGGGTATACTTTGGGTTTTCTGGTGCATATAACGAACATTGTTGTCATTATAACGCCAGTTATAACCTCCTTCTGCCAAAACTCTAATTATTTCACTGTACCTCATTAGGCTTGGTGCTTCAGAATGATGTTGTTGTATATAGACACCCACAAAGACCTGATAGGCTGAGATCAGCTTATCAATAGAATTAATACCTTTTAGGGCTATTGATTTTGCTCCAAAGGTAACAACTGGTTAACCAATCAACGCTATTGTGTCATTTGAAAAGCATAAATTGAAATGGATTTGCGCTCATTTGTTATTTAGGAGCAATCCAAAATCAATATATTAATTTGACCATTTTTTTCCTAAATTCATCAACAAACACAGACACATTTTGTGGCTTAGAGATGTCATTATTACAAGACAAACTGTCCAACAGTTGGAGCTGTTGTTGTAGGCAATACTGTTTGTTTCCAATACTGTAAATATTGTCATTTAGATTGCTCATGTTACCTGACTCAGCATCAAATAACCACTGTTCAGCTGGTGCTGGTTCATGCAACAGGCTAATGTGCATTACCTGCGTTATTGTTACAAATATTGTTATTCTGTACTTTTGCAAAAAAACGCATTGGTAACCGTGTCTACAAGCTCATTAGAAATTCATTTCCTGGTAGGATTTGGTGTTGCTCGTAAGTCTGAACTTTACTTTTTCGCTTCGTACGTTTGCGTCCAGAGTCGTTTAGCACTACAGAGGGACGCTTCACACTTTGTTGAAGTCCGACGAAACATGCTGATATAATTTATTGCCCCTCATTGCATCGATCGCATCTGCATCTTAAAACGAGGCAACAAGGGCCAGTTAACACATAGGGAAAATAATAATGTATTTTCTGCCATTTTGGAATGAGATGCATGGGAAATGGTTGGCCGCTTTATAGTGGATAGTCAGAAATTGGCATAAGGCTGTTTAAAAAGGTTACGTTGTTTCAATACAAAATAGCGTGAAAAGGAATAATGGAACCTGACCACATAAAGACGACAATAATTCTGTGTTTGAGTGATATAACCAGCCGCCACTGTTAGAGCTTCTTGAAAATAAATCCAAGCATCGCATATTACATTCTTACTGGCAGCTAAATAGGGATAAAAAAAAAAAACAATAGAAGAACGCTCATCTGGACGGCAGGAAGGTGGCCGGGGAGTTTAGTAACTGGCCTTTTAATAGGGGTGGCCGCTTAATGGGTGGCTGCTAAATAGGGGCTCTACTGTTATCAAATATGCATAACTAAACTTTCAGCTGGGGATCAAACGTTTATCTCTAATTGATATTTCCGTTGATATGTTCTTGTTATTCAGGGTCCAGTTGCTATGGTTCCACTTCCAACGCGTTCATATTTTCGTTGCGCAATAATGAGGGCCTGGAACCCTTCAAGAGCATGGTGAGGTACCCATCGAATGCGATTTGTAGCAGCTCAAGCTATGGTCCAAGATTTGGATCGAGTGACATCAGGATCTATAGCTATGCAAGCAGCAACACTAATTCATACACAAATTTTGGTAACCACTACTCTGTTCCAAGTGGAGTACAAAACAGACAAACAATCCTGGCTGGAACTTACAACTTCTCACCTGATGAGTTGGAGGTATTCTATCTTGGTTGAGTCACGGGTCGTGTTCTTTAAGACCAAATTGTAAAAAGCTCACTTTTATACTGTTTTATTTACTTAGTGTCAGTGTTGAAATGTTAAAGCATTTTTTTTTGAAAAGTCGAGATGTCGTGACATTTGGAAGAGGAAGGTATATACGTAGTAACCGGACCTCGTTATGTGCATAACGATGTTCTTCAGTGTAAAACAGGAATGAATACAATTAAGTAGGCAACAGAAATAAACACAACTATATAAATGAGTGAAAATGTGGTCCAGCCGGGAATTGAACCCGAGTAGTTAGGTGTCTTAAGCTGTGTTCACACTAGGCCGAAACATCATTACTCTGATCACGAATGAAACATGTTTCACTATGAAAAGTGTTCACATCAGGCAGTGCATTGCGCGAATCATGATTGAATCATGATTATTCTGATCATGATTGAACTACCTCGTGAGGTATTTTCAATCACGGCGGACATGCGGTGAGGACGCGAATGTGCAAAAGCTTCAAAATCGGGCCTTCTTTGAGCTTCTACGGGACCAAATGTTTATTTAAAATATGGGCTAATGAATCGATACAACAGGAATTATCGGCGATAGGTAGAACGCAGAATATTTGGCAGAACATAGCCACTAATGCTTACGACGGCGGATACAAGCGCACAGCATTGCAATGCAAAAACAAACTTCACAAAAAAATTATTCTTTTACCGATACCGATAGCGTAAATACTGACAATACTGTCTCAGCTTGTTAAACACTTGAAAGCCCTGCTCCATCGAAGGGCTACAAAATACACAGAAAGACAAAGATTCCATGGAAACTTGTGTAATATCGAGCTATATTTTTTCGGTTAAAGTTAAACAAGATTTATGCAAGAACCGTAAAACCGCATAAACTGTAAAAGCGGACCAGTTACAACAACCCAAAAAAAATGGTTATAGTTTGAATCTGAGGTAACTATATTTTTTTGGGTTATAGTGACCCGAAGATAATCGTTCGTTTTAACCATTTTGCATATCAGTTGAAACAACCATTTAAAAAAGGTTGCATTAACCATTAACAATGGTTGTTTCTAATCTCACCCACACGGATTTCTTCAACCCATTAAAAATAGGTTGTTATGACCTTTATTATTTTGGTTAAAAATGGTCATATTAACTTTTAAAAACAGTCAAACCTTGTCAACACATAAATATTGGTTAAAATAACCATTTTTTATGGTTATGCTAACCCTGTTTTTTTGGATCCTACCATGAGTCTGTGGTAACCGATTTAAAATAGTTAACGGGTGGTAGATATAACCATTCCTTATCGGTTATAAAAAATGGGGTGTTTTGACTGATAATTAATGGATTACAATAACTTCACAATAATAGTACTTTTAAACATTTTAATAGTTGTTTTAACATTTGTCCTCACCCCCAAAACGGGTTACAATATCTGCACATCAAACGTTACTATAATTATATAAACACAGTAGTCAATATTTTTCTCGCCATTCATGCAACCTAGCATACAATGTTCTTACATCCGGTCTTACACGATAAAAAAAATATATATATATATAAAAAAGGAAAACGTTCCGTTCATGCCCACCGCGATATATCCGTTGAAGCCTCCATATTGGTGCCATAAAAGTACCCTAAACGGTAGCCGCTGCATAAGAATACCGTCGGTGGTAGAATTCTGCAAACCATCGTGCATTCGAGCCAGCCAATTTAAAGTTCATCCACAGTCTTGACTCACACAGTGCTTCTGATAAGCCTCGGTGATGTTGTTGTCTTTACTAGCGTACCAAACCTCTTTTTCCACTTCTTTACTCTATATGAATAAATGAATAAATGAATTAGTAATTGCTGACAGTAAAGATAGTCTAACAGGTTTCTCAAGACAAGATCAGAAGCTATCCGTTTTCACATGATTTCATAAGGCGCTCTCATCGAGAGCGATTACCGTGACAAATTCTAGCACATGTTAAGAAGCAAGAGAACAGTTATTTAGCCGATACACAGCAAGAGGACCGAATCTCATTTCTTTGTTTATCATTTCTCCCGTCTGTAATATTTTAAACTAAAACTAGCAACCAGCCAAAATACTTACCATTTCTGAACTGACTTTAGTTCAAACGCTTTGGAAGTTGTCCGAACGGTTTCACTTTGCAATTCAATAGCAAATAATGTCCAACAGATCCATTACGTCCATGCCAATGCGCCAGCTCTCGCTAAGGGAGAGCTTAAGGGAGTAAGAAAATACAAGGAATTAGGCACATAGTTAACCGTAAGCATCTTTCCTTAGAAGAAACAATTTCATGTGTTTACGATCAGTACGATCCTAATCATGCACGATGAATCAAAGCAAAACCAACAATAGTCAATTACCTTTCATTTCTCCAAGATCTTTTCCTTCTCCCAAAGTCCAGAACCACCTTTACTGTTCTTGCACAATTATCGCTGCGGTGTCTATGAAAGCTAACGCAGTGGCTCGTGCTCCCTGAATCTTCTACCTTTTACGTGCCTTTTACGTACCCTTTACGTGCGTAAAAGGACGCGGTTGTTCACCAAATGGACTATCAACGGAAATATGTTGGGTTTGAACGAAATTCTATTACTTGTCATTGGCTAAAAATTTTGACGTTGAGGTGTTAACTAACATAACACAAATTCAATCAGTAAAGATAATTACCTTTGGCCGCGTGTATACAGGAAAGCCGCTCTTTCAAAATTCGACAAAATGTTTACACTTCATCCTTTTTGAGACGGCCGGCTTATGTTGATTGAAAAGAAAAGGAATCCCGTGCCATGGCCAGTACCGACTAGCGATAAATCTATAGCATTATACGTATCGGTATTGCTATTAAAAACGCTTACACATCAGCCAAAAAAAACGCAACCTCAAAAGGAAAATACCGCGTGACTTTAAGTGCCTGATAAGATAAATTCCTAAAATGCCTTCATTACCGAACGGAAATGGAAAAGGTTGTGGAAGACTCCGTTTCTGATCTAAGACATGACAAACTCGATGCTTTGCGTTGTTTTATGGACGGAGTATTCTAATATATCATCCAGTCTCAGAAATAACCGAAATGAATAAAATGATTGATTAAATTTATTTCAACTTTAGTTTCATCCGAAAAAAAAAACAAGATACGAACTCGTATCTAAATGAGAAATGGTTGTTTCTGACATCTTCTAATTGACTAGTTTAAAATAGTTACACTCTTTTAAACCAAATCCTTAATTAGTTTATTTTGACAACAAAAAATGGTTATTTTGAACATTCACCGTTACAACCAATTTTTAGGGTTAAAATAACAATAATAATTGGTTGATCTTACCGGTAAGAAATGGGTTATACTTTTTAACCGATTATTTTTAGATTAAAACAATCTATTTCGATTGGTTATAACCTTTTAAAATGGTTACCTTAACTGGTCAGTTTTTACAGTGTACACCAGGCATGAAACGTGTTTGAAACTGATACCTAATGTGAACAATGCAATAACAAGCATGTTTAGGTGAAACATGTTTCGTTGAAACATGTTTATTATAAACATGTTTCGGCTTAAATGTGAACACAGCTTAAACCATTCGGCCATTGAACCAACCACGCTGGCAACGCAACTGATACATGTAATTGCCTTTACAGTGGCTAGCTACAGGTAGACATTACAACATACATGTAGTTTCTGCAATGCCCAAGTCTCGGGTTTGTACGGTATTTCGTACTTGAGTTATCCGTCGAAATGTTCCACACAAATTTACAGAGCACAGTATAGATACGCCATGTTGCTGCCCATGCAGATGGGCACCAACATGGTGGTAGAATATCAATGAAAACATGTGAAGTCCACTTCTGCTATAAAAAGCGGTCATTTGACCTTTATGAACAAGTAAACATTCACATAAACGCCTTTTGCAAAACCTCAGCTGTTCAGATTGTTAAAAATCACAGGATGAGGATTTTTTTTTAAGCATACGTGACAGCCTTCTGGCGGTCATTTTGATATCGTGTGGCGTGAAACTCCTAAATTCTAAATGCTCTACCTTATCGACGGCGGATGGTATGGAGCTAAAAACCTTCAACAAGATATATATCAAGGACGTCTAATAGCCAGTGAAGGATAAACACTCAGGGGACTTGCGATTCCGGATTTTAGAATTTTGATGACGTCGCGTGAAAACAAACAATACCAAACATCCACAACTTATCCAGAATTTCATAGATTCAGATTCAGCAGAGATCACTTCTACCCTATAACCGTCCAAGTAAATTAGGTTATCTTGTCAATGCAGATGCCCCCTCCCCATTTTTTTTTTTTTTTTTTATCTTTCTGTGATTATTTTTTAACTCGCGTATTAGCTTTACGTGCTGCTAAAATGCACAACTAAGTAACTGGCTTATTGTTAACAAGTATTGTATGATTTACGAAATGAATTGATAAACCAGTGAACTGAGCTGTAGAGTTGATAAACAGTCGCTGTTTTTGTCACTTTACCACAAGTGCATAGCACGCACTTAAAATTCCCCTAGTCACACGCAACGTTTCATTTTAATTGTTTTTAGATCGCGCGAACATCATGTGATCTTTTAACTGATAAAGCTTACGAGTTAGCCGAAACGTCTTGCCATAATATACACGTAGGTGACAAAAACAGGAACTGTTATCAACCTTGTCATCTCCTGACTACAGTTATTTAATTTTTAAAGGAGCTGTGTCATGGATTTTGTCCAAATTTAGGCATGGGGAGTGCCCATAAAATTTTGTAAGATATGAAAATAACCGCTGAGAATAGTAAAGGAACATTTCAATAACACAGCAAATACAAAAGAAGGTACGGGTGGCCAAAAATGAAGAAGATTGAATATGGGTTTTTGAAATACTGTTGGGCTGAAAAGTTTTCAAAGTTAATCTCGTTTGCTTCCAACTTTGGATCCTTAGAAGTAATTTCTTTGCAAACATTAATTTTCATAGCATAACTTAATAATAAAAAAAAATAACAAAGCCGTGGCACAGTCCCGCTAAACTGTATTGCATTAGTATCCTAGCAAGTAGTGTGCTTTTTCAAATAAAAAAAGCAAAGTACGCAGACGACCCAGACTCTCGCGGCCAACCAAACTGAACAAGGTACAATGACCACACAATATATTGACGAAAAGTTTGGAAGATTCACACACTCCTTAACAATTCATTGTGCAACAAAACAGAACTGACCATGGTGCTGACCGACGGTCGTCCGATCGGTCTTCTTGCCTTGATCCGAACTGAAGAGGTCAATTTCGTTGCACAAATTGCCGTGGCAACTATTAGTCTGATCGTACCCGGGCATCTTAAGCACTAGTCTTTCATAAGTATGATATTGAAAACAGCTTTATCCAAAGTAATTGCAGCAATTTATCTGATCATACCATAAGAGGTCGATATTAGTCACATTTGGATTAACGCAGAATATTGAGCAATTATTTAGTATGGGAGTCATAAGACTGTAGGTTCGATTAATAATATCTATCTATTTGCGAGATAAACAATTTATTGTTCGAGTAAAATTTTACGTGTAGGTGTATAGACATAAGGCGTTATCGATTCCTGTTGATTATATTATAATAATGCCATGTATAAACATGGGAATACTTTAATAAATTGTTGTTGTTGTTGTTGTTGTTGTTGTTGTTGATTATAGCAGATAGCCGAAGCAACAACTGCATCGCAATTTAGTTATTTTCAATTTTTCCACCCAACCTTTTCTCGTACAGTTATATGAGAAAATTTCATTTGCATTTACTTTCAACGCAGTAATTAACATACGCGACTACAAAACTAGTTTCGTCAGAAGACCTCGTCGGTTGGTAGCCATATGCTGTAACGAATAACCCTAGTATCTAGGCAACTTCAAAATGACGCGATGTTTAGGCAGATCACGGAATCGGTAAAGATCAATCAAATCGAAGAAGGTCAACTTACCAACACGAAAGAAGAGTGGACATATTTCCGGATCCCAGTTGAGGGACCGTGCACCAAGCTTTGTATGTAGTTGCCTGAGCGTCAGACGACAACACTTGTAAACACAGTCATGAAGTGGAAAAAGAGAGATGCGTGGACGGCACACATGTCCAATACTGTCGACTAGATTCCGTCCGAAAAGAGAACTTGTCGATCAGAAAATTACATCTCATTAGCTATTAGCTGGATATAAATTCGATCAATTCGATCGATTCGTCGAATGGACACGACCCGAAACGTGGATGTTGTCTATCGGAAAATCGCATCTCATTAGTAACAACAGACCCGGCGGTCCATCGTTGTCGATTCGTTGTGTAAATCATTACCTAAGTGATGATAGTTAATATTTGAAGGTTTTTACACCGCGTATTTAATCTTGTAATCATCAAGCTTATATTTAACCCTATTCAGACCGGAGGGAGGGGGAGAAGGGGGGGGGGGGGGGAGGGGGGTGCCAAACTTTTCGAGTTTTTCTAAAATTTATCTGGGAATAAATTGGTTGGATAGGTTGTTGTGTCTGGAACTTGACGTTACCATGGCAACGTCATTTTGACAGGCATGTTTTTCCAAATTAAATTTTTTTTTTTCCATTAATAAAAATTAATTTTAAATTTAACTATTTTCACCTCTTTTCACCTCTTTTAGATTTTTTTTTTGCACTGTTTTATAGATTTTGAGCATTTTTCAGTAATTTTGGGCGGTTTTCTTATGTTTTGGAAACATTTTGAAATCCAAGATGGCGGATCCAAGATGGCGGCTGATGTGACATCATGATGTAATTGTCACGTGATGTGACGTCATCACTGCACGTGAAGTATATAAAAAGATAGATTTTTGGACATACTATATATCCTGTAAGTTTCATTGCGATTGCTTACATATTCTGGAAGTTACGGGCTGAAAAGATCCAAAAAAGCCCGGTATGAATAGGATAGGATAGGATAGGATAGGATAACTTTATTTATACAAGGTTTTTCCATCAGTCAATTAAGTTACTGGACTATCTAACTAAGTACAAAAATTTAATAACAACAAATTCAAATAAAAAAAAAAAGAAAAGAAAAGTCCGCTTTTCATGGAGGCCGTGTCTAAAATTTACTTAAAATTAAGATATTACTTCAAACTGTGCCGACTTGAAATCGGCCAGTGAAGATGCTTGTCTTAGGTCTATAGGTAAGTTGATCCACAACTGAGCTCCGCAGTACGAAAAACTTTTCTTGAGATAATCAGTTCGAGGTTGTGGAAGAACTAATTTGTTTTCGGTATTCCTTAAACGATAAGCACCAACATCGTCACGATATACGAATCTTGATCTCAGATAATCAGGAGTCATACCATGTAATGTTTTAGACATTAGGATAGACTTCTGTTCCAATCTTTGATAAAAGAGTCTTTGCCACCCCAGTGTCCGGAACAAATCATCTAAATTACTATCATAGCTCGCAGACATTAGGGTACGAGCCGCGCGGTTTTGAGGCCTTTGCAGTTTTTCAGAAAGGCCCTTGTATAGGGTTAAATTGTAAACTCTAGTCGATCTGTTCGAATCGCTTTTTGGTTCACCTTCCGACAACGCATGGCTCAATCTTCTGCTCCTCCTGTTCCCCTACGAAAGACAAGCAGAAAATTCAAGCCCAATATTCGAGTACGACTTTTTCCAAAGCAGTATCGACCAATTTGATCGTGAACTTGCGGCATTGGGACTCTCACCGCATGTTCCTCATGTTCCTTCCCCGTCTACTCGCGTTTCCATTCCTTCAAGGCAGATTACCGAGTCTCAGTAGTAGCCCCAGTTACAGTTCAGACTATTTCTACTGAGCTTCAGTTGGCCCAGTTGCAGCGGGATAAGCTGGCCGTGGAACTAGAGGCTCTCAAGCTCCATGCAGCCGCTGTGGAAACCAACCGGTCGCTGATGGGGCGGAGTATCCAAACCTGGCACGGCGAGGAAAAAAACGTACCATCGACTAGCCGCATGAGTTTTGTTCAAGTGTGCCAACATTAGATTTCGAGAAGTTGGAGATGGCCGATTTTGTTGCTGGTTTTCTAACCATGATTAAGCCTTATGAGACTACACACAAAGTGGTCATGCTCCAGCGTCTCGAATTATTAATGGAAGAGCGTACGAGGTTTTTACGCTCACGTTGTCCAACGTTGTCGATTCGTTCGCAGGCTACTATAACTTAAAGAGAACATAAAACATGAATATTCCTCGTTCTAAAAACACCAAAGGTAATAGCAAGTCAAACATAGCATGGGCATTTACGCCGCATTAATAAAAGCACGGTGTAAGAGGAAATAAACACCTGGATATGCCTCGTTCTAAAAACACCATTGGTAACAAGAGACCCGGTGTCCTAGCGGATTTGGACCCCCCTGGATTTGGACCCTCCGGTTCAAATCCGCTAGCGGATATGTACCCCCGGGAGTCCATATTCGCTAGCGGATTTGGACCCCCCTTCTGTCGATCCGTTCGCAGGCTATTATAACAAAAGCACTGTGCAAGAGGGACATAGACACATGGATATTCCTCGTCCTAAAAACACCAAAGGTGGTATCAAGCCAAACATAGCATGGTAATTTCCGCCGCTATAATTAAAAAGCACGGTGAAAGAGGACATAAACACATGAATATTCCTCGTTCTAAAAACACCAAATGAAGTATCAAGCCAAACATGGCATGGTAATTTTCGCCGCTATAATTAAGAGTGAGTCCACATGAGAACCATGCAATTCAGTCTACAGTGCATCTCACCGATTTCCGTCAAATTTGGCACACTTGTGTAACTTCGCTAGTACATCAACCAGGTGCAACAGTTTGGTTCAATTGTCTATTGTTTTGGAGAAATGTTAATGAAACTGCCAGACAGTGGAGAGTGTTCAAATTTGAGGTTAAAATATACAGCATGTTTGATCACCTGCTACAAGTTAAAAATGAGAAGAAACGAAGTGAAATTTCTACACAGGACAGTCCTAACCCTTAACAATAGAAAGGCGTTAAGTTAACTTGTGTCATTTTATTATTTCGTTTGGCTATAAGCAAAATTTTAATTTTCCCTATTCAATTCATGTCAATACGGTAGGGTCTCAAAAGCCGTTGTTTGTAGAGATGCGGCGTTTCTTAAATCGAATTTAAAACTATCTATAGATTGTCAAGGGAATGATAATTCTGTTTATAATTTAAAAACTCTTAAAGTTAAGAGGAATGACAGGTTTGCATTCAACAAAATACCGTTTACTCCGTGGCGATATGCAAATGAGCTCAACACAGAAATCGTGATAACTTAGTGTTTATAAACAATTTACTAAATGGAATGTTGCGTAAAGAAGCAAGACATAGTTTTGTAAGAAAATATTTAAATTGCTAGAAGTTTTAACTTCTAAAAGCCCTTAGCTGGTAGTATTGGACACAATAAATTATATTGAAACGAATACAAAATCATACCGGCCCGTTGGTCGTGCCGCACCAAGGTGACTGCTGGGCTTTCCCACAAGCAAGCATCGTAGAATGAGAAGTCATTCCCTAAAGGGAGTTTGGCGTAGTCCACTTGGTGTGTAAACTTCATTCTGTGGTAATGAACATCACAGTTAACTCCACTAACTGAAACAGAAAATAGTTCGTCTAAGCGAAATATTTAATAAACAATGTTTGTACACAACGTACTTGTTCAAACATGAACAGGTTTGATAACTTTTTTTACGGGAAGATCAGGAAACCGACACAACTCCAAAAATGAAGTATAATTCTCTCAATATAAAATTGGGCTTAATAGTTAAAATCCGGTGGGACCACGGCATTATTTTTTTGACGGTTCGGTTATCTAATATACGCATTCCTTTCCGTTTAACCCCCATCAATAATTATGGATTCAACAACAAGTTGGTAAAGGGGAGGAAACAAATCTTGCGTTGTAGATTCCGTACTGAATAAAACAAAAACAGACTCAGGACAAATAACAATCGAAAGCAACGTTTAGAAATAGTGAAAGATAACTGCAGCTTCTGCGAAATCACGGTATTTCCTGCCCGCAAGCGTCCTGAGGCTTAGCGCCGGTAATTACATTGAATAAATGTGTCGCAAGTAAACAAATAAACATTGTGGCCTTTCTGAGAAAAAAAAAAATCATTTTATGAAGCCCTAATGCGCTTATTGCTGAAGAATAAGGTTTTAATCAAGCATATACCACATATGATGTAGCCAAAGAGCAAATGAAACATGTAGTTGTGAATTTGTCGCTTCAAATTGGATTTGGTGATTGCTCCCGTTTCACGATAATATATCAAGAACGTTTGTAAACAACCTACTCTCCTGGTTCGCCTAAATCGTTATCCTTGTTGTTTGAATTATTGATCTATAAAACCAAAACTGAAACTATTTTCATTGATGTGTTCATCAAAATCTGTTTGAGCTTTCATATCGTGACATAACAGTGTTTGAGAGTGGTCAATACGAATTTTGAATTTTCAGGATTAATGCATAAATTCGATATATTTAAATTTCGTTTTAGCTTTTATGGAATGAATTATATCTATGTATGCAAGCTTGGTAATTCCACATAACTGAGCTGGGATCACATTTAAAAAGCAAAATTTGCCGAGCTGTTCTGTCTTATGACCGTTACTCTGACACGACGTTTTCAAATTTGAGGCGATAAATAGTCTGCGCCGTAAAATTGCGACCAAAACTATTGCCCTTCGGTTGGAAAAGATCTTGCCAAGCATAATCCATCCTTGTCAGTCTGGCTATGTAAAAGGAAGATTCATCGGTGAAAGCATTAGACTTATAGCAGACACAATGGACTTCACTAAAACAAACGACATACCAGGTATAGCTGTTTTCTTGGATTTCGAAAAAGCTTTTGACTCAGTTGAATGGGACTTCATCCAAAAATGCCTAGAATCTTTCAACTTCAGTCCAAATCTTCGGCAATGGATCAGCGTGTTCTATAAGGATATCTCTAGTTGCGTTATTAACAATGGAGTAGCCTCCCAACACTTCTATTTAGAACGCGGTGTCCGTCAAGGTTGCCCACTCTCAGGCATACTCTTTGTTATTGCTATGGAGCTCCTTGCCCAGAGTATTAGACGTTCCAAAGATATCAAAGGCATTAATATACAAAGAGCTGAAGTAGTCAAGCTCTCTCAATATGCTGACGACACTACCGCCCTTCTCGCCGATGTCCAGTCGGTTTCTAATTTATTTAACTTACTCTCGCTGTTTGAAAAATGCTCTGGTTTAAAAATAAACCAAAGAAAATCAGAAGTGCTTTGGCTCGGCTCCTTGCGTCATAGAAAGGATACAATTTTCAACCTCCAAATTAGTGACGAACCAGTTTATGCTCTTGGGGTACACTTAACTTACAATATTGAAACGTCTCATAAGAAAATTTTTTGGAAAAGTTAGGACCTTTAAAGAAAACTCTAATTATCTGGTCCAGAAGAGCCATTTCCATTTACGGTATATTGTCAAAACATTAGCACTCTCCAAACTTGTGTTCATCTGCAGTGTTATGGAGACTCCAAAAGACTTTGCCAAAGAAGTCAATAATATAGTGTTCGACTTTATTTGGAAGCAAACACCACCAAAAATAAAAAAAGACAACCCTCATCAAGAAGAAATTAGATGGTGGTCTCGAAATGAAAGATTTTGTTCTCTTCGACAAAGCTTTAAAATTAACCTAGATTAAGCGCTTATGTTCCGACTCGGATGCACCGTGGAAGTATATTCCAAAATCGTTTCTGTCCAGTGTTGGCGGCACGGAGCTTTTTAAATGTAATTATGATTATAACCTTCTTGACCTTAATAACCACCTTCCCGAATTTTACAAACAAAATATAAATCATTGACAGGAAATTGCGTCTACAACACCTTACAGAGGGGGACATGGGGGTTTGTGGTGTTGCGGTGTTGCTAATTTTTTTATGCGGTGTTGCGGTGAATAAAATCCCACCTTGCGGTGTTGCGGTGATCTCAAACCCTGCGGTGTGCGATGTTTGTGTTTTCCTACGGTGTTCGGTGAAGCAAAATTATTTGCGGTGTTGCAGTTTCTTGTCTGACCCTTGTCAGAACTAAATTTAGCTTCTATAATCTGTGCTCATTTATTAAAAGCAGGTACCATTGTGTTTAATTTATAATAAAATACAGTTACATATTGTCCAGTTATGATTTAGTTGCCAATCCCAAGCCGTTTTCATTTATAAGTAACTTGACCTCCGCCACCCGGATCGGCCGGCTTCACTAGAGGCTAGTAGACGAGAAGATGAGCGAGGCTACATATACAAATCATGAAGATGTTAGGACTCAGTGTGTAGTCGATTGTGTAGTTTTCTTTTACAAGGAAGGGAAAGGTGGGGAAAATTATCGTAGTAAGAGCAAGTTCAGATGTCACGTCAACAGGGAGGAAAAAAAACTGAAAAAACTTTCCAAACCGAGAGGTCCGAGAGAACGCATTTGGTAAGTTTGCACCAGACATGACTGTCGTTGCTTCTTTAATATTCTCTGAGTCTGCATAATTTGAATTAGTCCTTGCAATCTACAGGGCCCGCGCAGAGGGAGGGGCTGGGGGGGGGGGGGGGGCTTTAGCCCCCCCAACTTTTTCACAATAAAAGGAAAAAATAATAAGAACTTAATAAGATAATAAGGTAATAAGAACTTAAACGCTGAATGTTTGTATCTATACCCTGTTTGTTAATTTTAGATCCACCTTCCGATATCTGAGAGTAACTGAAACCCAAATCTTCCAAGGGCAGCATGCCACTGGACGTCCCCCCCCCCCCCAAAAAAAAAGGCTGGCTCACGTTTAAGCCCCCCCCCCCCCCCCCCCAGTCAAAATCTTGCTGCGCGGGCCCTGATCTAGGGTCGTCTGGAGGTCAGTCTACACCAGTCAATATCCGATCCGAGGTCCTCCGACCCTTTAGGACCTTCTAGACCTTCTCAGTTCTATTTTCTCAAAAGATAATCGAGTACGCGAACGAAAGTAAATGCGCGGGATACTTTAAATGAATGTAACAGGGAGGGGTGGGTAAATGAAAAAAAAGGTTTTTCACACGCTGCGCTCGCTCTTGCGTCCTGCGCTCGCACTCGCGCGCTCGCAGTGTGATGATCTTCCGAGAAAGCATCCGTCTGTGGACAGACTAGTGATTTTTGAATTGATCGACATTATTGTCGATTTAGCTCGATCGTTATGTCTCGCTGTGATTAGTCAATGCGGTGCTTTTCGGAATACTGTTCATCTCGAGTCTTGAATGGGTTCGATTACCGAATGGTTTGATTACTAAAGCCGAGTTATTTATCATTCTATTTGACTAAGTAAAAGTCCCCAACGTTCCCATACAATAATTTATCTCCTTCCTCCTTGATTCTCCCTGGATCAGTGCTGTATACCAAAAATATTCTGGAAAAAAGGTATTGGCAGCAGTCAGAGCAGTGTGCGAGACCCTTAGCTGTTCACGAACCTTCCATTTTCTCAAGAGATCGTCGAGTGCGCAAACAAAAATAAAAGCGTGGTGACAATTAATGACCGCGAACGCATGCAAGGATGGAAAGGAGTGCTCCGCGCTCGTTCGGCTGAACTTCAGAGCAAACAAACAAGACAAAGGAAAAGAAAATCGTCTGTGGACAGACAGACTCTTTGTGCCCCATTATCGGACCTTATTATAGGCAAAAGTGGAACCTGATCTTAAAAACCCCAAGGAAAATGCAACACGCGAAATAAAAAAAATATATTGCGGTGACGGTATTTCGTCAAATTTTCTTGCGGTGATGCGGTGTTTGTTAATTTTTTTTGCGGTGTTGTGGTGTTCAGAGCCCCCCAAAGTCCCCCTCTAATGTCCCTGTTTACATTATTAGGCCAAAGAATATTCATTAAATTTTGCGGGTTCATTTGTTTCATTTCAGCAAGTAAGCCTTCTGATAATGAAAGTGGTGTATATTGTTGTTTGTTTTTTGGTTTAATTACATCCAAAACACCACTCCTTACTTTGTTTTTCATAATTTTCGATTTTTTCAAGCTTTGATCCATAGGTCCATTTCTTCCTCTACCCATCTCGTCGTATATACTAGTGCAGATAATTGTTCAATTGTAAAATAATTCTGGCGCACTTTTGTATATAGACAGTGCATACATTTCTTCAATAGAAAATATATTTTTTTTTTTTGTGACACATCCGCTCGCTAGGTTTGGGGTCACGCTCTTTGTTTACTTCCATGCTTGCGTTATTTCTCTCAAACCACACACATTTATCATGAGGGTTCTGGCACGCAAATTTTATAATGTTATCTAACAAAGCTTTTCTCAAGAAACGAGGCGAGCATGGGAGCCGAGTTTCTTTAGAATAAAGCTTTGTTAGATAACATTATAAAATTTGCGCCAGAACCCTCATTGTAAATGTGTGTCACAGGAACACTAAAGGTTCTGACACTAATATAATTTCACGTACTACATGTATCGCCATAATAATAATTTGATGTACTATCGCCACACGACGGCCGGCCTAATTTTAAACTACCGATTTTTACTTTAAGCTTCGACCATGTACTTTTCCCCCACCCCTCTGACTGAACTCTGAGTCATGGCTGCACTGCTGCCTTCATCTGCAACATTCTGTTCCACTTATTCACTAGACTCCCCGTCGCTTTCACTCAGTTCTTCAAAATTCATCGTTCGAAACCTTTTCTTTTCTTCTTCATCGATGCCGTTGTTTTCACGAGCAGATGAAGGCGTCGGGGGTGGCAATTCATCTTCGGGCGTTCTTGCAACACCACTCGCCCAAACAATGCAGTCCATCGCTTTTTTTCCTTCAAGTGCTTCTGTACGCCAGAAATGGTAGCATAATTCAGCTTTCGGAAATAAAACTTACGCAGGCGAACGTCCATTGCTGTGTTGTGTTCATCCCCGAAGTTCATCTGTTCTTGACAGGTTACGAACATTGGTCAACGTTACGGATGACAGTTACTGCAGATGATTTGTACTTGCGGTCATTTGCTGTAAGTCCACCTTGTGTTAAAGTTTTCCAGTCATCTGGATCAAGTAGTTTTGTGTAGGTTTCATCTAGAAAAAATACATACTCTATGAAGCCTCTCGGAGTTTCGCACTCTTTGACAGGGTTTACTTCAAATTGCCTCATGCTGATTGAAAAGCACCATCCATTAGATACTTCGATTAAATCACAGTTTATGCGAATTGGCCTCGTCAATTTACATTCGGGGTCTGCCAGCATGGACTCCTGTGAGTTAAAAAAAAAATGTGGTCACTATAACGTTTTTAATACGTTGGTTGTTCCATAACACTGACAGGAACTTTTTCAATGTGCAACTGTGCTCGAACGTGCATGACTTCGCAGCAGGGTTTTTCCTTAAAACCTCCCCGTGATGCACAGCGTACCCCAACTTTTTCATTGCTCTTTCAATTTCGTTCAAAGCCACCGTGACAACCACGGACGATGCAGCGAGAGCCCTTCCAACAGGTGTGCAGTAAGGTTCACTTGCATTTTGGATCCCACAGACGTCAAATTGTAATCCAGCTTTAAGGAGTGCTGGTATTACTTTTCTTTGTAATTCCACTACAAATGAAGGGCATATCAACCGGACAACACGTTCGCATCCTCGGATAGGCCCAATTGGCTTGTCTAGAACTTGTGATTGTAATGTTTCTATGCAATGTTCAAATGAAAGATCAACTTTGCGCTGCAATAATTCGTTTTTGTGATCTTTAATGGTGATAGAAACTGTACCTGCTAGTTCTCTTCCTGCCCTCTTTTGCAATCGGGTAGTGATTTTGGTGTCACCTCCATTCCTGTTTTAAGAAGGGCAGAATCTAGTGGCACTGTAGAAACTCTTAATCCATCAACGAATTGTATCGCTAGCCAGTATGAAATTGCTGGCCAATAAACCTTTATTTTCGCTGCCATCTTCTGTTGCGTCTTCTTCTTGCTCCTCCTCTTCGGGCTGTTGTTCGTGACCTTTTTTTTCTCCACAACCACCACTGACGAGGAAAAAAAATGCCATTCCTTTAATTTTCTGACCGCTTCATCGCACTCGTCTCTCTTTTGACAAATTTGCAGCCATCTTTCTTCTAAACTTGTACCTTCCTGTGTACCGAAGGAAACCGTTGAAGATTACAGTGAACAAATATTTCCTTTGAATTGCTGGAATAACTTTGCTGACTAAAGCACTCCAGATATTCTGTAAGAAATTAAATAGAAAAATGTAGGTTGCCATGCTTGGTTACGAGAAAACGATGATTTATCTCCCTTCCGAGCTAAGCCGTATAGAAAAAGCCGCCATTTTGTTTATGTGCGCGCGCTAATCACGCGTAAAATCATGCGTAGAGTATGGTTAGGAAGCGCAAGGCAATAGTAAAGAATCAGCCATTTTCGTCCGCAGAGCTTTCGTTTCTTTTGGTCAGGTGGTCGGCAAAAACACATTGCTATCATTGTCAATACAAAATTTTTGCTGTCCGCAATCTTTAAGTCTTTCTTGCTTTACCTCTTTGACATCCTCAGAGACGCAGGGGCCGCAGTTAGTCGGGGCAAAACGAATTAAACCGGGCAGAAATCGTAGCGGCAAAGGTTTTCTATAAAAGTATAAGAGCCCCTGGGAAACGAGTCTCTCCAGACCATTTCGAAGCGACTCTGCAAATGCTGGCTCCTAATTGAGCAAAAAAAAATCCTTTGTATTATTTTGCCCAATCGGCGAACAGTAACTTCAGAGTCACTTTCGTGTGTTCTTACACGGCAGTTTATTTCAATTTACATTAGACAACTACAAAAAAAGTAGGGAAATCATTTCGGATGTCAGAAAGAAAGAAATTTCAAGATCTACCCGGATATTTTCACTTGGACTGATCAGAGGAATCTAAAATAGTGTCTTGTGTATGCGACGCATTTGCGGCCGTTCGGCACACTCGTCTGATCTCGTCTGGCAAGTGCGGTAAAATTGCAGTCGGCCGAAAAATATTGAGATAAAGTTAGAAAAACGTAAAATCAAACGTTCAAGCCAGAACTCTCAATACTTTTAACCCCAAATAAAAATTACAGAAAATTGATACCTAGAAGCTTACATCAATCAATCATTTCATTTCTGTTTTATATATAATATATATTTTATTTTCGGACATTTCGGCCAACTGGAATATTCCCCTGCTGCAAAGAAATGGACGCAGTGCGGGCTAGAGGAGTATGCCGAACTGCCCCCCAATGCATTGCACAGGTAGACAAGACACAATTTATATTTACGATACCTCTGATCGGTCCAAACAAAAATTACCGGTGGATCGAGAGATATCCTTTCTTTCTGACATCCGAAATAACTTCCGACTTTTTTGGCTATCTTGTGTTAATTCAAATAAAATATGGCCGATACAATAACCGCCGTGTAAGAACACACGAAAGTGACTCTGAAGTTACTGTTCGCCGATTGGGCAAAATAATACAAAGGATGTTTTTTTTTTTTTTTTTTTTTTTTTTTTGGCTCAATCGAGCCAGCATTCGCGGAGTCGCTTGAAAATGGTCTGGAGAGACTCGTTCCCCAGGGGCTGTTATACTTTGATAGAAAACTTTCGCTGCTACGGTTTCTGCCCGGTTTAGTTCGTTTTACCCCGACTAACTGCCCCTGGGTCTCCGAGGATGTTTCTCTGAGAGCTTCGCAGAAATACGATTAAAACTACTTAGCTTATTACTGAGTTGCCGTGCGGGTGCTGACGCCATGGGTGGAGCTGCGTCAACTGAGAACGGCGTCGGTTGTTTGTCTACTTTAAAACAAAATGGTCATGTGATTCTTAAATTCTGGCAAGAGCTTTTGTTCGCTTTAAATTCGATCAAAACGCTATTGTCACAAGAAAGAACAATTCTAAGAATGCTGAATCGAGGTGCAAATGGTTACGTCATTTCCATTTGACGAGAAGAAAATAATTACGGTTTTTTTGTGGTCGTTTGTTCAGTGAAGTTTGGTCAAGGTCAGGTATTCTTCGTTCAAAAACGAAACAGTTTACAGTAACAGGATTTTTTCAAAGGGCGTTACCATAGAAATAATCCTAGAGTCTTGTCTCTACTGCTATAAAAATGAATGTTTTGGTTGGTATGCCATTGTGTATGACTTCTCTTTCCCAAAAAAATAGCTAGAGTATTTGAAGCTATCATGGAATGAAAACAAAAGATATTGTTGTATTGTATTAGAAACATACCCTCTCCTATAAGCTTGCAAAGATTAATTGACCAGTAGAGGCACGTTGAAATATCGGTGGGTAAATTTGTATACCTGCGGCTACTGAGTTTGCTTTCATAACATTAACAGAGTTTATAAACAATTGGGAATTCGGAAGCTGTGGTAGGGGTAGGGTGTAGGTTCCTCACCAGTTGTAAGCAATTAACAGCACGATAATCTTTTATAAATATAATCTTTTATAAATATAATGAACATAGTTTTTTATTTTGAATATTATTTCAACCTTCCCCCTTTTTCCGATTTCTTTTTTTCTTCTTTATTGTAAATATTTTAATCTTTTATCTTTTTAATTTCTGTATGGCGGAAGAGCCCCCAAGGGGGAGCTATACAATAAAGTATGTATGTATGTATGTATGTATAACATACTATGTAAAAATATGCATTACCGGCGAAGAATCGAGCCCCAGTCTCCTGCGGCTTACAAGGCAAACGTGATAACCATTACACCACGGGCTTAAGCCGACAGTGATAGTGGGTGAAATAGACAAACAATTTGCTTATTACATCACTAAAATCACGAAGTCGCTCACGCTGGAAGTGTGATTTCACTTGAAGGAATCTAACAAGGCAACATGCAAAACTGACAGCACCCGTAGCCTAGAATTACGCCGGCTAGTATGTTAAGAACCTGTTAATGTATGCGTGTTTGAACGTCGAAACAGTCGAAAAAAATAGAAAGTATATGTTCAGTAATCAGTTGTGGGTGGGGACAGCGGTGGGGGAGTCTTAACCTCCCGCTTCACGTATCTTCTACTCCCGCTTCCCGTACCTTTAAATCCCGCTTCCCACCCCTTTCCTCCTCTTTCTCCGATTTGTATTGCAAAATATTACAAACTGTTGTGAAATATTTCTTAATTTCCCCCTGTTCCCGCCACCTTTGTACTCTCGCTTCCCACCGTCTCTTTTCCCGCCTCCCGCCTCCCGCCTCCCGCCACCCGCCTCCCGCCCCTTTTCTCACGAGCTCCCGCCCTCCTGACCCACCCCACTCAGGTGGGACCTACGGTATTTCAACTCACAAACTAACTCGCAAGTAAAATGAAAAGCTAGGCAAAAGAAACATCATAACCATTTTACCGTTTAATGGTGAATTTTAAAATATTACCTCTGTACAAATAAATAAATATATTGAAATAAGTTCGTAATCAGGTAGATAAATAAACTGACCTAAAATTAACGGTTGTATCCAAGCACGAGTAAGACAAAAATTGTATCAAGATTTATCACCCTTTGAAATAAGTTTATCCCAGTCTGGGTAATAGAGTTCCTTCATTCTGCGAGCATGGTCATCAAGATTTTTCGCTTTTGACTTGATAAGTACATCAAATGGACTTCCTGGGCAATCCCAGGCGGACGCAGCGATGAAAGCAAAAAGTGCTGCGTCAGCTAGGCAAGGCTTTTCACCAAACAGGAATTTCTTCTGGCCTAAAATTTCCGAGACCGCAAGCAAATCTCTCTCAGCTATTCCATAAAGATCTTGCTCCGAGTGTCGACCAATTCCCTGGGACCATAGATCACTTCTGATCTTGCGCTTTATGCGGTACACAACCAGATGTTTTAGTGGAAAGAAAAGATGACCAAACAGCTTTGCGAACAACTTCTTCCGTTTGGCCGCTCCATAGTCAGACAACCAGCGGCAGTAGACAAGGGCCCTGTGAACGGAAAGGGAAACAGTGATGTAACTCAGAGGAAAACATAACATGTTCTGTCGAGGCCGGACCATTAACGCTCACTTGCATTCAGCTGGGATTTTGGAGTAAGTATCCTTTCAGCTGTCCGTTCTGTGGTCATTATCTATGTCGCGCGTCTCTCTCGGTCATTATTAAAGCGACCAGAGAAGACGGCTGTAATTTAGACTACTGTGCAACTATCAACGATAGTTATGTTTTACATATAAAGGGTTAATCTAAGCATGAACACGGCTCTGAAAATTCACAGGCCGAAGGTAGGTAGGGTAAAGTCTGCATACGATACTATAGTGGCCCATCAGGCCGACGCTTATCCCGATTTCCTTAGCACGAAGCGACTAGCCCACCTCCCACTGTTTTGTGACCGCAGCCATTAGAAATGTTAAATTAGAGAATATATGCATTTATGAACAAATGAAAGCATTGCAACTATTTTAAACAAGTGTACTGAGAATTCATGTGATACTCAATGGCGTGCAGAGTGCGTGACTTCGTTTTTTAGTTGTCACTTGTCAAAACATATTAGTTTGTTCTTTGTGGAACCTACTGAGTACAAAAACTCAATTGTGTGAACCCAGCGTTTTTTTTAAGCAGGAGTTAAAATCGGTAAAATACTGTATGTGCACTTACCAATAAGTGTTTTCCTCCAACATAGTCCGAACGCTGTGAGCAATGGCTTTTTCTGTGGCACTCAAATGGGAATCAATGTCCACTTGGAATTCTTTCTTCAGAAACTGAATACAGAAATTTGAATCGGCGATTTCTTGGCCATTGAACTCGATCCACGGCATTTTCCCTTTCTTGGAAAACTTCAAACGATAATCATTTTCGTACGGGATCTTTGTCATACGAAGGAATGTTTCCAACTTTAAGCACGGCGGAGAGCCATTCACCGATAAGTCAGTTGGGGCAAACTGATGCAGAACGACAGTACCAGGCTTGGCAGCTTTCTTACTCTTTTTAAATATCTGCATAATTTAAATTTTCCGCGATTTGTCTAAAGAACGGAGAACCTTCAGAGCTTGACTTCAACTGGATTCTGAACGCTAGAGCTGTTCAGCAACTCTCTTTATTGTTGGTATCTATAAGTCTATATATGGTATATCCGCTAGCTAAGCAAAATAACTGATAAATTTGTAAAACTACGCGATAATATAAAAAGAGCATCTGTCAGAGTTTCCTTGTTATGACCACAAATTGGGTGTTATTATCATAAACGGGAAGACGAAACCAAATATGCCGCCGTGCTCCTAAGTCACGAAACGTATTTATTGACAAATAGAACAGTACTCGTTCCGAAAAGACAGAGCGTTATAAGTAACATTAAACCATAGTTAATAGAGGAGACTATGATTAACCTATAACTATGATTAAACTATCATTATATAGCATATATACAAAAAATGAAATAAATGACGTGGTGTAGTACTTAGAATTATTATAATTTTTTTTGGTCTGGGGCGACTGGAGTAAAGGACTATTTGAAGAACCTGTATCTTGCTGGCTAATTTCCTCACGATTGCACGTTCTATCCAAACTGAATTTATTATCTAGAGCAAGTTTACAATAAGCTGAATACAAATAGCCCTCTTTTAAGGATATAATAAGTATAAAACTTATCATTGGCCATTTATTCTTGACCTTGTAATTGTAATACGTGTAGTTACGTCATACCAGACGTGAGAGCCATAACAGTTCCGTAACTTACGCGCTGATATGATTAAACGATAGAAATTCCCTTTCAGATTATCTTGTTTTATATACATTGAGAACATTTATAACCGGAGGAAATGGCGTCATCAAGTATCCGTCCAGTTTTAGTTATTCCTAAAATATTGCTGCTACACTTAAATTACAGTTTCACGAAAAAGGCGTCCTGATTGAAAGAACGGAACACGTCAATAGCATGGCCTTTAACTTTTGGCAAGAACAATGTAATGTCATAGATGAATTTTTTTGCAAACGCTCGTGTGTTTACTTCTGTCCTTGAATGACTTCGATACAGGAACACTGAATAATCTCAGGTCGGACACGACGTAATGATGTATTTCCGGTTCCACCTATGGCTTAATTAATTGCGCCTCGGTTTCGGAACGTAATCACAGTAGTTTAGAGTGGTATTATTACTCAAAAACAAAACAAAACAAAAAAAAACGTTTTAACTGATATATTTAAAGGGAGACTTTAGAGTGTTTTGCTGTCTGTAACTCCGAAAGCGACACTTCTGTGATACTTCCTATTTATAGCATGCCGGAGGCATAGGCACCTTTTGCCGTAATCTGTCGACAATGTTATGTCTACAGGGAGGTTTATCAGTGTTTATGCAGTTCAATATTGGACGGGTTTCAACTTCAGTATTGCAGCATGGCTATTGAGCGGTTAGGAGCACGAGAAACATTTTCGGGTTGTAAATCATATCAGAAGACAACCGCGCACTTCTTGTAAACTAAATTTTTTCATTTTATCTGGTGGGTATAAGCTAGAAAACTATTAGGCTATACAGGCCATGTGAGAGTTCCATCATTAATTCATACACAAACAGTTGCAGATGGTCCCTGGCTATGGAGGCATAACGAATAAAACTTCATCAGTTACACACAACACTATTTTAAATCTGTTTTTAAACTATTTTTGAAAACTATTTTTGAACTATTTTTGTGAAACAGATTAAAAATAGGTGTTTAAATTATATTTTTAATATAGTTTTTGACTGTTTTGAATGGTGTTTTAAGCTATTTAAAACATTATTAAAACGTATTTTCAAATGGTGTTTTTAAGCTGTTTAAAACAGCATTAAAACATATTTTGAAACTTTTTTTAAAATTCCACAGAAACAGATTGGAATTTAAAATATAGTTATTACAAACAGTATACAAACAGGTTAAAAATATATTTTAAATCCTCACACCTAAAAATAGGTGTTTAAATTATATTTTTAATATAGTTTTTGACTGTTTTTAATGGTGTTTTAAGCTGTTTAAAACAGTATTAAAACATATTTTGAAATGGTGTTTTAAAGCTGTTTAAAACAGTATTAAAACATATTTTGAAACTTCTTTAAAATTCCAGACTGAAGCAGGTTGGAAACAGCATTAAAAATATATTTTAAATTCTCACACTATTTGTAAACTATTTTTTTTTATGCTACATGTATTTTAATTCTGCTCTGTTCGATGTAGTGTTTTGTAATGTGCTTAAGACAATGTTAAAATATAAAAGATCACGTTAATATAATAAAAAAAGCATAAACAGATAGTGTGAAACCAGTATAAAAATAGCCAGCAACAAAATAGTTTCCACTTTTCTGAGAAATGAAGAAAAATTAAAGTGTGACAAAAATGCTGGGAGATGAATACCAGACATATCCACAATTTGAGTATCAGCAGAGCAGGCAAACAAAAAATAGCATCCACTGGTTGGGCTTTGGTAATCATTAACCAGAAGGGCTGTACAGACACAGTGTACATACATGTACAGTACCCGAGAGTTCCAACAGGCAAAATTTTGTTGATCACGGCCAGAAAAATCAAGAAAATTCAAGTCCTCAGGCGGTTATTTTTGCAACTAGACTCTCACCAAGTCAACTTGTCAGTGCTAATTAATTGACAAATTGAGTCAATGTGGGTGTATTAGATATGGATGGTTATTTTTACGTGAAAATTCCTTTTTTGTGAAATGCAAGGCACTGGATGCTTAAAGTAAAGCAGTGGCAATTAAACCATAAAATTACATGTAAATGTGCCTCTCTTCGCTTTCCTGAATTTGCAAAAGTGTACAGTACCCGTACTGCGCCTCCCGCCTCCTGTTGCAATATTATGCTGTCACAAAATGTGCTTCAGCAAGCAAGATCTGACATTTTGAAACCGTTAGTATAAAATTCCATACAAAATATTCCAAACTGGCGGAAAATACATTATTATTTTGTCTTCACCTTAATTGGCCCTCATTGCCTTGATCATTGGTCAGCATTAAAATGAATCTTTGGCCTAAAACAAGGCAACGAGGGCCAATTAACATATAGGCAAAAAGAATTATGTATCTACCACCCTTTTGGAATGAGGTGTACAGTATAATGTATGTATGTATGTATTTAAAAACAAAAAAAAGAGAGGCAGGGCTGCAAATAATTTTTGGATAGTGGCCGGTCTTGTTGACCGGCCAAACCAATTGTAGCTCGGTCACGTCTCGTTTTTGACCGGTCAAAATATTGAAAATATTTCTTTTGAAGAAATAGGCTATTAAGCCAAAAATATGCTCATGAAAATTCGTCACATAAAAGTTTTAATCGATAAAAGTATCACTAAATATGTTCGCTATTTGCAATTCGGTTTTTTTCCACAAGCAATGGCCTCAGACTACGTTCTACTCGCCATAAATTTGTTTCACCTCTGCGCGTCATCATGTTAAAAGTTTGCAAAAACAACGGGACTTTGTAGAAAATCTGAAATATCTTAAAACCGCTGGTAGAAGGTAGGTTTTCATTGTGTTCAATAGCACTGTAGTATTTATCTTGGTGCAGAAAAACGGTAACTTGAGATCTATGATAACTTTATTTACAAATCGAGTAAATCGCAGTGGCGTGAAGAGAAGAGCCTGACTGCAGAATTCCTTCCACAAAATGAACACTAGCAACCTTTTACTTTCATTGTTAATGTTCACTAAATGGATTTACCGATCCTTCGAAAAATTCCAGCTAAACTCGAAGCAAAAATGTATATAACCATTTTCAACAGATATTTAATAAACCACTTTCGAGTGCTAGCTATTTTTCCCGGCCCGCCCGACAACTGGGGTCGCCCACTACCTCTGAATAACAATAGAGGTAGTGTTTACAGCGGGCGAATGAAAATAGAGGTTCCAGAGAGGTAGTGTCTTACTGGACAACTGAAACTGTAACTACGTGTTAATACTAGACGATGATTGATGCGATATTCATTGTTGTCCGTTTAGCGTATGTTACCGCTAAAACTTCACAAAGCCGCAGAACGTGACCGTCTCATCTGCACTCTCCGTTTTTGTGACTGCAAGCTGCTAAGATATTTTATGATTTAACTGTTTATAATTTCCAAAATAATGCAAATAAATTAATTGTTCTAGTTATTTTTGTACGTGACCGGTCAAAATGACCGCTAAACCGAAATTTTGTCCGGACAAATAGTCATCTTGGCCGGACATTGTCCGTTGACCGGCCGTTATTTGCAGCCCTGAGAGGTCAATTTAATTAATCCTTTGCTGTGAGTGTGGTCACTCATTTGGATACATAAGCTATAAGATCTCACAAAATGTGCCAAACATTAAGATCTCACATTGTAAAACCCCAAATTAATGAGTTCTACTTAAAGAACACAAAGAAAATATTTACCACAAAAACAATTCAGCCACTATAAATACAGGCTTTTGATGTTACTTTGCAGTGTATGTATACATGTAGTCAAAATGGCTGAAGGCCTTCTGCTTAAGTGGTTAAAAAAATGCCTTCACTTATTCAGATTAGATTTCAGTGTGAACAGATTTGAATGTTCAATTATTCATTAATCCATACATGTACACCTACAGAGCTGCCATTTTGAAATCAAACAGCTAATTGGACTATTGATGTTGGATATGGCAAAAACTACTAGGACTGTTTCCACCACCCTCCAATAGAAAAAAAATGCCTCTGAAATATGACTTAAATCATCTTTGTGTGACAGAACAGTAATTTCTCGAGGCTCCGTTTACGTGGGACTACACTGAACGCATTCCAAACTGAACCGGACTGGATTGGCTTTTTTTCACAGTGTACATGTACCTGGAATCGTTCTGGAACTGGTCAAGTGCAGATCCAAAACTGGACCTGCAAAATAGCAGTGTTGGATCTGTTCCAGACTAGCTTGTTCCATAACAGTCCCATGTAAAAATGTCTACATGTATGCGGTGTGGTTTACAGTGTAAACGGACATGTAACCTCAGTTGCAATTGTGTGGCTTTGACATCTGGCCGTGATGCAAAATTGCATGTACATCGTGTACATGTATCTACCACATGTACATGCACATGAAACTCTCATGAAAGAGAAACAATTCAAATTTTGCTGTGTTGGAAATCAGAGAAATACATGTATGTACATGTATCAATGCAAAAATTGAAATTGCCAACAATTTTAATTTTTAAGCCATACGAGACGGCCACATAATTTTCTAAGAATATGATGTATTCAATTCTTATGCTAACATATGTTTTCCATCCAGTGATTTCTTTGAAGAGTACTCAACTAATTGTGACCTTTCTGTATCAGGGTCCGAAATTGCGACTCACTGGTCGCCAATGCGACCAAAGATTGAGTGTTGGCGACCAGAATTTTAAAACTGGTCGCCAGTAGGCGACTAACATTTTGTCCCTTCGGCATTTGAAATTCCAAGGTAAAAAGGCTTTTTTTAAAAGAAAACATAAAGCTCTCGTGGACAATTGTAGTAAAACGAAGCGATGATTCTACGATCGCCATATTTACCCGGCGCCATATTGATTCAGCGGCTTTTCCCATTACGGATACCGCGGGCGAAAACGTCGCGTGGCGAAATCGTTTTCGTTCTGTTTCGGCGAAGAACAGATCCTTTAGTTGCACACTTAGTTGAATCTATAAGAGGGCCCACATATGTCTTATACACAGAACTTAACAGGATACCAGCATATTTTCAGCTACATGGAAATAATAAGAGAAAGAAATCTGAAGCCACCGCAAGAACGTTGACAAACACGCTCATTTAGATGTGACTTTATGTTACCGTTGCACGGTTTTTGTGAGTTTCTCCTTTAATAGCTGTATGTATATTGCGTTAAATGAAAACATTTTGTTGAAAGGTTATTTTTTTTGCTTTACTGTAAATTAAGGTAAATTATACCCTGGGTTCCAGAGGGATTGTTTTCATTGGTTTGAGGCAAATTGAACGGCGAAGCCGCGATCGTGGTGTGGCACGCAAGAAACCAAAATAAAACACTTGTCTTTGGCGACCAAACCCTTCTATTTGGCGACCAACATTTTTAGGTTAGTCGCCAGTTGGCGCCCTTAGGAAAAAGTTAATTTCGGACCCTGTGTATTAAAAAAATGTCAATTCAAAATTACCAAAATGCCTCTGTTTATTGTGTTTGTTGACAGTTGTTAAAATCTTGCTCGCTATGAAAATGTGGGAGGCGCGGTGGCCTAATGGTTAGTGCGCTGGACTCTGGATCGGGTTCGGGTTTGTGCCCTGGCCGGGGCACTGTGTTGTGTTCTTGGGCGAGATACTTTACTCTCATAATGCCTCTCTCCACCCAGGTGTATAAATGGGTACCAGCGAATTTACTGCTTGGGTTAGCCCTGCGATGTACTAGCATCCTGTCCGGGGGGAGTACAGTGTAGCAATACGCCTAGTCGCTTCATGCTACGGAGACCGAGATAAGCTCCAGCCTGATGGGCCCCTAGGCTCGTATACAGACTTTACCTACCTTTATGCTATGAAAACAAAGTGACTCAATAAAATCATACAGACAAATAGTTTCAATGATAAATGTCCGTGAAAATGATAAAAAAAGATGAAAACATGTTTCTGAGAACAATCATAATAATTCAACAAATTTGTGTGATGCCGATTATGTGTTCAACAGTAATATCCATCATCTGTACATAACAGATATCATACATGTATGCGATATATGTAGGTTGCCAAGATTGGTCCAAAACCCTGCAAAGTGCTGCAAAGCCACAATTTTTCTCGCTGCAGATAGTATTTCGTTGGCAATTACATGTACATGTAGTTGAACAAAAAAAAAACAATTATCCTGCTCAATCTTGTGGAATATCGTCTGATTTTAGCCAAGTTGGCATCAGGGTGGCCTCGTCGACTAAGTATCAGGCAATATTCTGCGCTATTTCACAGGATTATTGTTAAATAGTAATCAATACCAATATTGTAGCAACTGCAGAATACACCGCACAAGATACATTGAGTCAGAACTCTTTTAAGAACAAGCTATGAAACAATAGAACTATTGTTATGGATAGGATGCAAATACCTGTATTACAGTTGCTGTGAGGGTATTCTGCAGTTTGGCCCCAACATTGATAAATCAATCGTTATCAGTTTCCATTGGCAATCGATACTCGCCAGTGTTTCTTCATCGATGTCATCGATTTATATCGGCAATTGATACAGTACGAAGGTTGATACCGATTGGCTTTGTTACAGATTTTAATACGATTGACTACGCGTGGGTACAGTGCAGATAACAATGAACTCAAAAGCAACTGTGCATGTATTGTTAATTATAAATCCAACCTACGAAATGTTTTAGTGAGCCTAACTTCATCACTCCGTTTTCGCATACCAAAGTAACTGGATTTCAATCTGTTTTATTTCGTAGGCTACTGCACAACTGACAGTAGCTGTAGCACACGTAGAATCCCGATTTCTCGAACCAATTTTCGTTTCCCTTCGACAGTCTTTCTCCATAATTTTACCACGTAATTTTTTTCCGTAATTTTTTTCGTGAAAGCAATTTACGTTTCCCCTGGTGGAGGTGATCATGAAATCGGAATTCTCAGTGCATCGTGCTGATCGTGGCACACAACTGAGTCACAGGTCTTTTTAGTGCTAAAATCAATTCAAGCTCACCTTTTACGAAGTTATCAATCCATATGACTGGAAAATGCATCGTTTACAAGGTGAATCGTCGATTAAAACCATCTCACTTGAGATATCAACCAACCAGGATTGCACAACCCTTCCAAACGAAGGCTAAAACGTTCCAAACATGGCGGGCAGAATTCAAATCCTTTGTCCGAGAAGGCCTGGAGCGAGGCACGTGGTATGTGAAATTATTAATGATTAAACGCCGAGGTGACAGGAAAAACTTTGCGCGTTCGCTTGTGATGTTTCGATCGTGTAAGCACATGAACAAAGAATTCAATCTTGGAAGATGCAAGCAGAAGATTCCTTTTGTAAAAAAAAATTGGGATACCAAGCAAAAGACTCGGTGTATTAAGGTATGAGTTTAATGAACATTTATTAATGCACAGATTCCATTATAAGCGGCCCGCGCGCCAGAGCGCGTGACTCGAGTGCTATTGATCGGTCATTCGGTCTCATCTACATGTAAGACTTGTCCAGGACTCTACGATTGCGAGGAATTATATATACCTTATACATTCGAGTTTCACCGATACAACTAAATGAGTAGAAGCTTTGAAGTTTATTCATAAGGCCTTCCTGCCCTTGGCGCCAATCGAATATGAAAGCCTCGGCCATGTTTATCATACATATTTCAGGGCGGCAATTAAGCTAGTTATTTCCCGACTTCCCTATAAAATATCTTGATGCTTAAGCAGCTCTTAACCTCTAAGTCGGTCTTTTTTTTTTCTCAGATTCTTGGCGCGCACGAAAGAAAGTGATATATTGCAAATCAAGGATAAAACGGAAAAGGGACTGGGGAGAGGGAGCAAAGTTGACGGTCAACCTCTCAAAATAGCGCAAAAATAGTGTATTTAAAATCTGTTTGTACATAAACCCTGCTGTTAGTATTTTAAAACCACATTTTAAATAGTCTACTCACCTGAACAAAAATTTAAATATGTTAAAAACAGACTCTTATATCTGTATTGTGAAATGCTAATCGTGAGTTGATGTTCAAAATGGGTTTCAAGTATTATATTTAAAACCTATTTTATACTGTTGACTTGTCAACTACATTTCAAATATCTATTTGAAACCGGTTTTTATACTGGTAGTTGATAAACTACATTTTAAATCTACAACCACTGCCGATATTGTTTTCAAAACAGTGTTTAAGTAGCATTTTGAAAGTATTTATACTAGATGTTTGTGGTCACAGTCTCAAAACAGATTTTAAATCCACTATTTTAACACTATTTTAAGAAAAAAATACATTAAAAACAGATGGAAAATCTTTCCAGTGTCACAGAATACGTTTTAACTATGTCTAAAATACAGTTCAAACAGTGAGTAAAATTTAAACTTTTTTACAAAATAGCACAAAAATACCCTATGGTGGCTTCAAAATAGTGTTTAAATCGTCAAAATACTGTTAAAACAGTTTTAAATCATTTCAAAAACAGAGTTGGTTTGGTAAGGGGCTGCTAGTCTCTGCTAGTCCTTTCAAAAACTACAAAGACCATAGCTACTAAATTCAAAATATCTTTAAAAAATTATGTGCTATGTGTTTTGGCATCTGTTGGTTAACATACGACCACGTTTGCCGTCCTCTTTAAGCATGATAGTACAAACGAACAGACTGTTTGCTTAAATGTAGCCCGTGCCGGCCCTACAGGAGGCAATCACAAGATAAGACTCAGAATATGAGGCATGCAAGTGATTCGGCTGTCTATTTCTATAAACCGTTAGTTCCTTTTATATTATAATATTTGGATCGATCAATTTATAAACCTGCAGAAGGCAGTCTAGTCTTTTTCGCAGCCGTCGTTTGAGCTCGTCACGCGGAGGGAGATCTGCGTGACGAGCCCAAACAACGGTTGCGAAGGAGACTAAAGGCAGACAGAATTCTCTTTAATCAGATTTATGTTTCTTTCGTGAAATGATATCATCCCAATCCGGATAATAAATCTCTTTCATTCTCCGAGCATGCTCCTCAAGATTCTTCGCTTTAGACTTGGTGAGTGCAGCAGAAGGACTTTGTGGACAATCCCACGTGGATGCAGCGATGAAGGCGAAAACTGCAGCGTCAGCTAGACAAGGCTTTTCTCCAAACAGGAACTTCTTCTGGCCCAAAATTGCTGATACCGCTTGCATATCTTTCTCAGCTATCCCATACAGGTCTTGTTCCGAGTGTCGACCGATGCCGTGTGACCACAGATCACCCATGACCTTTCGTTTTACCATGTAAAATATCAGATATCTGAGTGGAAAGGTATTTATTACAGCCCGGGCCAAAGTCACGCAATAAATTAAGTCACGCTGTGCCCCGGGTGGCTGTGCACTGGCTGTGCAGGCTAAATAAGGGAACATGTATATGCTCTAAACTTTGGTTGAGCCAAAGGAGGTTCTAATTTTAGCCCATATGTGCATTTTCCTAAATTTTGGGACAAATCTTAGCCTAAACGTTGTTATAAAAAATGATTCTTACACACAAACAAAAAAAAAAAAAAAAAAAGTAAGTGGAGCTTGCCACCATTTCTTAGTTATATAGTGTGATACATTTACATCCGCACTTTGAGGTTTGCAGTAATTCATATACGAATCGAGCATGTCAAGGTGATAGCCCCTTCACTCTCTTTACTCTTCAATCAGATCAAGGTAAACATTGTAAGGTAGTAATTGTACACCTGCACGAAACCTTAAAGCCGTACCATAACGCAGGGAGCTGTACAAGAAATCTTTTATTAGAATGATTATAATATTATCTGAAGTAGATATCCCTGGTACCCTCGAAAGTCACCTACAATAAAACACCAACATGGTACGAACCAACATGGTACGAACGCTGTGAGCAATGGCTTTTCCTGTGGCGCTCAAATGAGAATCAATATCCACTTGGAATTCTTTCTTTAAAACCTCGATGCAGAAATTTGAATCAGCAACTTCTTGCTGGTTAAACTCTATCCAAGGCTTCTTTCCTTTTTTGGAAA
This sequence comes from Meandrina meandrites, assembly GCA_963693305.1. Classification (NCBI taxonomy): domain Eukaryota; kingdom Metazoa; phylum Cnidaria; class Anthozoa; order Scleractinia; family Meandrinidae; genus Meandrina; species Meandrina meandrites. Next base: position 21,932,146 of record OY855907.1, on the reverse strand, counting down.
ACTTGAAAGCGCAATTATTTTCGTACGGTATCTTTGTCATGCGAAGGAAAGTTTCCAGCTTGATGCAGGCCGGTGAACCGCTCACCGATAATTTCAAGGGAACGAACTGGTGTAGGACGACTGTACCAGGCTTGGCGTGTCTCTGGTTGTTTCTGCCTTGCAATAATTTCTTTGTGAGGAGATAAATAACAACAAATACAACTGCGGCAATACCAGAATACGCCGATATCTGCATGGTTGCAAATACGGGTAGACCTTGCAGGAGTACTAGGCAGCTCAGTCTCTGTCACGCTAACACACAGTTTTTATTTGCATCTGCTGAGTCATTGTCTGGGTCCTGTAAAATTGGAACCGACATACTTGGAACGGACGGCAGACATAACAGTGGAACGGTTAAATATAATCGAAATATTTATACATTGGACTTGTGGAATAATGGAACTCCAAAAATGGATTGGTAAAATGAGCTCTGCAGAATGAGCTGTTGTGTCATTTACTGTAGTATTCGCATTGCAGGGATTCGGCGAGGTAACAGGATATCTCGATACTGCAGATTTTGGTAATGATACAGTACTCACAGATTTTGCGATAAGCCGTTCAGAGTGAGATTGAGCTCTGTCGCGCCTGTGGTCGAGAAAGGGTTCGGAATAAACATATAACTCTGGAGAAAAAAAGCTTACTTCAATTTAGGTTCATATGTTTTAAGCTTCTCTTTTTTTGACTGTAGAAGAATGCAATAACAACAACAATTCCATTTAAAGATTTGTTTTGCTCGAGAGATCGCAAAGAGCAAGCTTCTTCAAGCGCTAAACAGCTTTAAACGACTTCCCAAAGACATAAGGTTGAAAGGTATTTCATTCCGGGAAAATATTTATTGGATTGGCTTGGTATCATGAGTCTTTGAGCATGAGCGTGATGGCGATGGAGCAGTAATGAAGCACCTTAGTAGGAATATGTCATACGTTCTGAAAGACGTGCCAGCAATCGGAATTTATGATGGGCACGCGTTCGTCGTTAGCCTGTTCCAGGCGTTTGGTTAGTTTGGAAGCAGCGCGAAATTCGGAAACTAGCGTGACGAACGGCGGAAAAATGGCGAGAGGACTAAGGCGAGGCTTCCCTCTCTCGCTTTCTCCCATTCTCATAGCCCTTTTCGCTTCTCTTACCCGGCAGGCATTGGCACAAGAAACGAAGGTCTTTAGAAACAAACTCGATCACTGGCGCAGACCAGAAGGATCGCGGCCTATGGGAATGAGAATGCTATATACTGTATGGGAGAGGCATTACTTCCGTTTAAGATATCTTTGTTTCAAAAGGTCAATAAAAAAAAAACAAAAAAAAAAACATCACATTAATTCAAAAATCCCATGTCCCCAGAGCCCTCCGTTTCTCGTTCCAAAGCCCTGCCGGCTAAGAGAAGCAAAAAGGGCTATGGGGACGAGAATGGCCTTCTCCCTGCAACTCCCCCCCCCCCCCCCCCCCCCCCCCCCCCACTCATTTTTCTCTCGCTATTTTTCGCGCTGCTCCCCAGCCAGCTAACCGAACGCTTGGAAGAGTCTAGTTTGTCAAAAAATATTAATATACTAACCAGAACATATGTGTGCAGTCATTGTGGAGCTCGCTTCACATAAGTCTGTAACCTAAGCGACACAAATGCGACATGCTAAAATATATGCACAAGGTAAAACAATTATCGAATTCCCGAACGGACCAGTCGAAGCACCACAGATACCTTATGAAACCGCTTTCTACGGTAACCTATACAATACCTCTTTACAGCTACCTCTTTAGCGGTTGGAAAAGGAAAGTTAAGGGCTGAAAACTCATATTCATCACTCTATGATTGGACGCGATGGTAAAAGATACATTGGAACGGCGTCCAATTCCTGTGGACGGATATATTGCATAAACAAGAATTTTACAATTCCACGGTTATTTGTGGCATTGACGCCCAACGGATTGTGAAGGAATTCTATTCCACTGCGATGAACACACGTAGGTTGGTATCAGGCGACTTTATAATGAACAGAAGCCTCCAGGGAGACCGACTACCGTGTGATCAGGAGATGGGCGTGTCAAGTGGGAAAATAAGGGCCGAAATACCAAGCTGCAAGAGTTATATAAGGAACTACCCGCATGCAATTAGCCTCCCACGCAGTCGTTTTTAGGGGAGATCGGATTGCACTCGCTCCCCACAAACGCCTGCTCAACCGAGAGCAACATTCCTTTCCCATTGTTTGATTTGCCAGACAACCAAACCAATTAGCACTGACACATTGTCTGTGATGACCAATCAAAATGATTTTATCAAATTCCCGCGACTTCGAACCGCAAGTAAATATTTCACATCAGTTCACGATAGCTAAAACACCGGTAAAAAAATTATTGAATGGAATTCAAATGCTTTTTATACAACGCTTTGAATCGGTCATCTGCTGAAAGGGTTAAATTTTTGCGAAAAGTGCAGTTAATTCATCTAATTCGCCTGATCGCATGGCAATCATTGACATCAACAAATATCACTGGATGCAACTCAAAAAGCTAGAAGACACTTCAGCGACTTGAAAAAGAAAAGGAGAGTTTAGGAAGCTTCAAAGAGGAGATATATGGTATTTACAAGTCAATAAATCGAGAGATAAAACGGCAAAGAACCGATTAAGTTGACGAAAGCGTAGAACTTGGAAATAGCGACGACCACAATAACAAATCAACTGCGCGCGGTGAATTATAATGATTTTGCATTCGGTCTGAAAAGTCTAAAATTTAAAAGCCGAGTTTTGATTCAAAGGGTAGCTTTTCGTGCTTTTCTGAGCTACCATCATTTATAGTACCTAGGATGGTCTTTTGATTTTTGGGCAGCGAAAAACAAATTAGGAAGACGTTGGAAGCGGTAGTTTATCCACGCACACGACTTCGCTTTTGTGAAACAGAGAAACCGAATTTATTTGCTCCTTTCGCGCTTAAATACAATTCATGGCCTCTCCAAAGAAGTAGCTTACCTTAAAGCTCACATCCTTTTCGATAAACATTGGAAACGTTCGCGTCCGAAAAAAAAGTTTCCGTTTCACTGTTCACTATAGCCTGCGAACGCAGGCATATTTCCGGCTGTCGCTTGTCAAACACAACCGAATGTGCTGCTTTTCCCAGTACTTTTTCCGCCTCTACTTCCTTCAAATCGCTCAGACTTACTACAGATGAACCAATACTTTACAAAGACTTGACTTGTTCCCTCATCAAATTTACAAGAGGAGAAAACGCACAACGCGATCCAAAGAATCGGTGAGACTGTCGACGAACATTGAAGGCAAAGCTTGACAAACATGCACAAGCGATTTACTGCTATTAACGAAAACATTGCTTTCCTTTTCCCATTTGCAAATTCTGAAATTGTGTATCGGAAATGAATTTAGTGATAAATCCTAAACTTGTGAGTTTATAGCTCTGTCGAAACCATGCATACACATGTTGTTTTGATCTCGCCCCACGAACAGCGTCGTGCGGTCAAGGTCAACCTACCAGATATTGGTAGGTAAAATTTGATTGGCTTAGCGGCGGAAAGGAATGTTGCTCTCGGTTGAGCAGGCGTTTGTGGGGAGCGAGTGCAATCCGATCTCCCCTAAAAACGACTGCGTTGGAGGCTAGCATGCAATATTCTATGATTTCAAAGCGTTCCTTGACAAGGGTGAACGTAGAGGGCAAACGGATGCGCAGACTTTCGAAAACAAACAACTTCTGATTGAGCTTTGGTGATACTTTTGCGCGGCGACCTACACAAATTTGCGAACGAGATTTCCCAGAGCTAATCTGCCAGTTTGTGAAAGAGTTGAAGCGGCGAGGGGTAGACATTAGAAAAACGGGTATGAGCGGAGCCAAAAGACTTAGAGCTAATTCCAAACTTACAAAACTTACTTACCAAATAACTGATATTATTATACATCGCAGTCACTATCTATCTTATCATCGGCTAAGAGACTCCAGTAAATTCTGGGAATCAGCGCAACTTATAGATTATTCACTAATCTGGTAGCAGATTAGTGAATAATCTGTAGGATGCGCGCGCAATGCATGATTTCTAGGAGACTGTCTAGTACACGGATGGTACGTGATATCTCGCACACAGCGAAGTAAAAACATGTCTTGACGATTCGCTTCTTCAACAGTGCGTTTGTTGTTGCTTTTTTTAAACAATGTATAATGAAACAACTACTAGATTCGGTTTTTGTTATATGTGGAATAATCAAGGTCGACATCACAAAAACCTCATCCAACAATTGTTTAGAATCGCAAGATTAGTGGCAAAAAATCTAACACGACCATGTTAATGCTGACCTGCCACAGCTACGGCGCCTGGACGACCTGCGAGCTCTGGTTCCACGATTTGCTCCTTTGTTGCGGGAATAGCAACTGGATGGGCCTCTGAAATCGATTACGCGTGACCTGTGTCCTCAGTACGAGCATACCCACGCTTCGCGCTTCGCAATTCTCTTTATACCTCGGTGTAGAAATATTGTCCTATTCTATTTTTGAAAGGTATATCTTTAATTATAATCCATCAAATATTTTTCGCGCGCGCGATTGGTCTAAACACGTCGAGTGATGCAGCTAAAACTGGGGAATATCAGGTGATATTCCCCAAGTGATATTCCCCAGTTTTCGAACTTTGCGATTTACGTTCGCACGTTTAGTTTTTATCCCGAGTAAATTGTTAAAATGAATAAAACTAAACGCTTTGAACAGACTAATAATATTTTGAGCGCTGCCAGAATTTCTTTGACGTTTAAAAGCTTTGAGAAAAGGTCTTCCAAAATGTGGCCTTGTAAAAAAATATTTGAAGGATAATAAACACAATAGCCTCCATTTGGCGCGAAAATATGCACGGATATTTGTCCGCGGACATTATCTGTTCCAAGAAGCGAACAGTTTTCCGAGAGCGATCTTTCGCGATGAATAATTTTTTTTTTTTTTGAACTTTAATTACTTTAATTAAATATTCAACTCTTGTCTCTAGTAATACATTTAAAATAATTTCTACTTTACACACTTTGAAGACTGAAGGTAGCAGAACGTTTAACTATAAACCCATCCTGTTACTGATTTCCATGTCGACTACAATAATTCTATTTCTAATTCACTTCCAAGTGTATATTTAAAAATAACTTGATTTTTTTTTTTACAATGCAAGTCAGTTAGTCTATAATTGGAATATTATCAGGTTGTGCTACTAATCAATATTTCGTAAATATTTTCCGAGATTAAAGTTTCTTGATTTAATTTTTTCGAGATTTCGAGAAGGAGTTAGTCTCTTCCTGTATTGGTTCTAATTAGTAAATATTTTCAAGATTATATTTAACGAGTAATTTGTCAATAAACTCATGAACGGAGATGGCTTTGCTATTGGTTTTGTCAGCATATATGTATTGGCGCATAGCTAAGGTGGTGTAGTTAAGTTTCTTTTTAATACGTGCACCCCATATGCTAGAAAAGTAGCCAAACAAGACTTCCTCGGTGGTTGGAAAGATCTGACATATGTTTGTTTGGTTAAACCATTGAACAACCCTTTGCACAAAAGTTTTTGTGAATGGGCATTCAATGAATGTGTGCTCGATGGAGTCTTTATCTCCACAGTATAGGCATTCGTCGTCAGGCCTGATACCAAATCTGAATAATTCTTTGTTTGTTACTATGATTCTATGTATGAATTTAAATTGAAACTCTTAGAGCTTGGTGTCTTTGCAGACACTATTCAATGACTTGAAAATCTTGCTCCAGGTGTCGCTATTTATAGATAGATTTTGGCTCCAGCGCAGAGGGCCCGTGTGGTCATCGTTGTGAGTTTTTACATTAAGCAGTTTGTAGAAGTCTCTTGACCTGGCCTTGCCTAGATTTATTTGAACAGCTTCGCTAAGGGGAAAGATTTTATCGTTACTGATGAAAAAAGATTTGTTGAAGTAGTCAGTCTGTTTGGCAATGGACAGAAGGTGCTTTGGGATGGCGCTTATCACTTGATAGTACTGGAGAAAATTAGTTTTGCATGAATATTTAAGTGAAAATTCCTGGAGTGTGAGGAATTTGCTGTTTTCAGTAAGTAGGTCTTTAATTGAAATAACGCCCTTTTGAAACCATTCACTGATAAAGACCGGCTTTTCACCTAGAAGTATTTCTTTGTTGTTGAACAATACTATATCTTGTTTTTGATAGTAATTGTAAAGAGTTTTTAATTCATTAAAACTTTCAAGAATTCTTTTATAAAAGGTCGGTAAGTCGTTGAAAAAACTCGCATCGTAATTGCATCGTAAGAGAAAGTTAAGTCCTCCCGTTTTATTGAAAAAGTGGTTTGGTATAGTGCACCAGTTCCCATTGTCCGAAGCCAAGAGTCTGGGGATCCATGCTAACTTTAGGGCCTTGAACATTATGTTGAGATCTGTCATACGAATTCCACCCCTATCTGGTTCTTGGTAGAGGCCAGATCTTTTTATCTTATCTTTTTTGTTTCTCCAAAGAAATTTAAACGATTTAGTTTTCACTGCGTCTGCAATTCCCTGAGGAACCGGAAGATTAGAAACAGAATAGACGAGTTGTGATAATCCCAGAGTCTTTAATATCATAGCTCTTCCGAATATTGTCAAGTCCCTTGAACTCCACATATCGAGTTTAGTTTGTAGTTTTTGAATTTTTTGTACGAAGTTAAGCTCGTTATTTCTTTTTTCATCGTATGAGAAGTGGATTCCTAGTATTTTCACCGGGCTATGAAGCCATTTTAAGTTTAGAGGTTTGTTTTTATTATTTGCCCATTTCCCCAACCAAATTGCCTTTGTTTTTTTCAAAAATGAATAATACTATCAAGCAAATGCTCGAGGACCCCAATCTTGTCAAGAGCATCAAGCAAAATGTTCCCAACGACATCGGCAAGCAAAGCGAGGCAATAAAGATCTTGTGTGAAAGAAAACTCCTCGGGCCACCGTTGCATTGTTTTATGTCACCATTCCGAGATTCTAGTGCAAACTCTGATTGGTCAGACCACTTATTGTTGACGTCTTTTTGTTGACGTCTCATTTTTTGCGATCCGATCAAAGCTTAGCGAAGTGTAATGAAAAAACATGACGTCTTCTGGCGATGAGCGAGTTACAAATGATTTGTTTTAAAAAGCATTACGCGATCATAAGACAGCCGAAAGAGGGCCATTAACGTTGCTTGTGATCTCTGGCATAGTAGAAAGGAGGTGCAGACCTACACGTCGGACCGGTACGTTCGCAATATTTGATTATTATTATTTTTTTCTTTCTTTCTTCTTTATTGATTTATAGTTTACAACAATTACAACGATGAATAGACATAAGGTTACTTACACGTTTAAACGAAAAGAAAAGAAAACTACTTACAGAAAAGAAAAAAAATAAGTAAATAAATAATTAAATAGAAAGCTACTTACACAGTACTACGTGCGTGCGTGTTATTACCGTTAGGCTTTGCTTTAGAATAGTAGTGTTGAATCTATTGTTCACATGAAAAAAATGTAAATAACTTGCATTTAGTTTAAGAATTGATTTGCGATATTGCTTTACTTTTCTCGATGGCTAATTTGCTCTTTAAATAGACAAGGAAAGCTTCGAAGTAGTAGGGTTCCTTCTCTCTTGAAGCGAAGTAGATGTAATACTTGGCGATTATTAGGCAGAGGTTTAAACCAAGGTGTTCTCTAAGGGCGCTTTCCATTTGTCAGAACTGGCCAGCCGGTCCGGTGGTTTTGAATGTGAAATGAGCCTTTTCCACGAGATTTTCCCACAAATTGACCATAATAATGTACAATATTTATGTGTTGACTGAATTGACAGGACAAATCGGACTAACAACGAAATTCTGTTGTCGAATATACCGGTCTGGCCGGCCAGTTCTGACTAATGGAAAGCGCCCTAAGATTATTCGTGAAGCCGTAAATTATGATTTGCTCATTCAAGGTAATAAAGTCATCTTTCTTAAAGTTCCACCAATTACAAAAAGTTTTCCAAAAAGCTTGGACATCAGAACATAATACAAAAAGATGTTTTAAGGTTTGTGCTTGATCGCAAAAATGACATTTATCATGTTGAACTATCTTATCTCTGAATAAAGTTGCATTGGTAGGCAAGATGTGATGCAGAATTTTGAATTCAAATATGGCGAGCCTAATATCCTTCGTCACTCTGAAAGGAATACTATAAATGGTTTCTATAGTTTGCTTATTAAGATTTGCCTGTATCATTCTTTGTTCTGCTGTAGGGGCTACGAATTTCTGTTCGATTAGAAATCTAGAAGCTGATTTACATGAAAGCTGGTTTAAAGGAATTTTTTTCTGCATTCCGAATTATTATTATGGGAATCATTCAAATTAGAATGTTTCAATAAGCGAATCCAGTTTTGGGGGATAGCGTTACATTGGTTTGGACTCGAAATGTGTGGCAAAAATCCTTGAAAGTCAAAAAGCCATTTCCATAAAAAATATCTTTGATTCTGATCACTCCTGCTCTATACCAGTTGTTGTAATAAACAGAAAAACCCTCGATTTTAATAAACTGGTTATTCCACAGGATTCCGCTTAATATCTGTTCTTCATTTTCGGGCAGTACGTTGGTTTATCATCTGCCAGATGCTTAAGGCACCTTTATAAAATTGTATAGGTAGATCTAGTTTAAGGCTTTTTAGATCATAGTTGCACTCGAGAAGAAAAGCCCCTCCGACCTTCTTTAAGAGTGTTAGGGGTATGTGGCTCCAACTTGCATCAGTATTGCTCTCGTGTAACCTTCTTATCCAGGTGACTTTTAAGGCATTGCTGATTATTTCAAAATCTGGCATGTCTAAGCCACCTTTTATTTTCGGACTAATCATTGTGCTATGTTTGATTTTGGGTTGGTTATTCCAAACAAATTGAGATATAATGGCTTTAACCGAGGATGTAAATTGCAGGGGAAAGGAGAGTACAGATGTGTTGTAGACGAGCTTGGATAGAGCAAGGCTTTTAAGAATGATTATGTTTTTCATCGAGTTTAATTTTTGTTCGAACATTTTTTTGAAAGCGGTAACTTAGATTCCTAGTGCGTATATTGGTTCTGAAGGCCACGTTATATCAAAAGGAGTTGATGTGTTATCCTTACATGATCCTAACCACATTCCTTCAGTTTTGGACGTATTTATTTCTAGGCCTGATGTCTCTCGGAAAGCGCGCAGCACTTCAAACAAATTCTGTACAGACAGTGCATCGGCGACGAAAGTTGTAGTATCGTATCGTATATCTCGTATTCTTTGCGGAAAGGACAAAAAGGGTACCTGACAATGGGCAGCCTTGTCTGACTCCCCTTTGCATAGAAAATAAATCCGAGGTGTATCCGTTGTTGATGACACAGCTTGTGATATCTAGCCTCCTTCGCAGACGTTCCTTTGGCTCGTCACGCAATCTTTTCTCCCCAACGAACGTTGGGGAGGAATGCGTGACGAGCCAAAAGAACGTCTGCGGAGGAGGCTAGTGATATCAGTATAGAGCACGTTTATCCATTTTCCAATATGCGGTCCAAAATTGAATGTCTCTAGGACCTTACCTAAAAAATCCCAGTTAACTGAATCAAAGGCTTTTTTAAAATCAATGAAGATTGCCATACCGGGTAAGTTTTCGAGTGATGTTATTTTCATTATATCCTGTATTAGCCTGATGTTCTGGCCGATATATCGGCCTTTCACGTATCCGGTTTGGTCTCCGTGTATAAGTTTGGGAAGAACATTGCTAATCCTACTTGCTATGGTCTTGGATATGATTTTGTAATCGATGTTCAATAGGGATATTGGTCGCCAATTTTCTAAATAAAGCTTGTTTTTACGTTTTTTTGGCGCAACTTTGATGATTCCTTGACGTTGCGTGATGTTAAGAGGGAGTCTCTCTAATTTTCGATCGGTCGGTTCCGGATCGAAAAATCAAATCGCCTGATTTTTTGTGAGGTGAAAGGTCTTCGTGCCAAAGTAACAAAACCAAAATCTTTTTGGCTATTGGCTTAAGGTTTTTTTCCGCTAGAGCTAAAAATAATTTTGACCGAATTTTGCTCGCTCGACCGAAAATCAAGACGATTTGTTTACCTTTTTTAAACGATCGGTGCAAAGCAAGGACAAACTGTACCGCTATAATTTTTACATAGCAAGAAAGATCTACTTCTGTTTTATGAGCTGTAGGAGTTTCAAGCAATTTGAAGTTAATCTATAGGCATTCTATGATATTACTCACCCCTACGTTAGGAGGCTCGAGGGACAACCCGAAAAATGGTCATTTTGCGCACCTCTTTTCTCAGCTGGCGGATAAAATCAAAACATGGCAGTTACATCAATGTAAAGTCTTAACCTTCTCCTACTCGAATATGTATAAAAATATTGTCTATGACGCCTTTCCTGTAAATGTCGAGGGGATAATTTTTCCTATTTTTGAGAAATTATCAAAAACAACACCAAATCGCTAATTGTTTAAAATTTGAATACCTTGGACCAATACCGGTCTTACATCAAAGAAAAGTAAACTAAAACATTAGGGAATAGAAATAAAAAGCCATATTCAATAGTGTTTTCAATTTTTAGTTCGCCGTTTCGTTGGGAGGAGAGTGATCATCGGCTCATTAATAATCACCGAACAGTGAAATTCGATCCAAACCAGAACTGTCAAATTTCATATCGCACTGTTCGTCTTAATTTCATTGAATCTTGTTTCAAATCACATTTGTACACAAAACGAATATCCTGAAAATGCTATTTTGTTGTTGCGTTTAAGTTTAAGCCAAATCTGAGCTTTGAATACGTACTTAGAATACAAACGGAGTTCACTCACGATTTACTCGACCACTGTCGACACTGAATCGAAATTCATTTTCTCTGATTGTTGGACTATAAATTGACTTAGTTTACCTGAGTTCCAAAAGGCTTTTCCCCTTTTTCTTTTGACTTTTTCTGTTGGTGATGCATTTAAATGACTGATACAATTAGGAGCTTTGATTCAATCAACGAGCTGCCAGTCCGGTTCTGGCCCTATCTGTCACGCAACGCTAAGGGGTGAAACAAGACCACTCTTGGAATTGAAGCTCATTGAGAATATCAGTTTTCATCATCGTTTAAAATGTTGCCTCGAATCCTTAGAACAAAGCTGTCTAGAAAATATTGTAGAAGTACACAGGACAGAAAAGCACTAATTTTTGCTTGTTTTATTTGTAATTATTTGGTGTAGTCAGAGCTATGAATGTACTGCGGAAATTTGGATGTATTGTGCATTTTGGAACAAGGATTGCATATTATAAGGGACAAATATAAAGAGGGTATAGGAAGTTTGAGAAGTCTGAAGAGATGAGTGGTGGTGGAGTGTGCTTATAGTGTAGTATGTTGCAAGTTTTGTGAGATAGATATTCAACACCTTTTTGGGAATTCAGAATAGCCAGCCATATTTGCAAGAGATGAAAATGTTGCTTATACAGTCTTGAAGTCATAATAAGGTTATCCAAAAAGTAAATAACCGTTAGCAGTGCCAAAGCAAGAAATGTAATGCTTGGCAATGAAGCTTCTTCGTACCTTTGCTCTATCCGTTGGTTGATGCTATGTGTAATATATGTGTTTATTATATGGACGAGAGTGTTTTATTGGGAACTAAACCACTCGTAGAATCCGTACGCCACTCCATCCGGGACCCGAGTGGCGTATTTTCCGTATGACACGCTTGCGAGTGTCATATCGCTCATTGACGTCACGATTCGCGCCATTTCTACTTTGTTGAGTGAACTTGGTTTCTTGTGTCATTCAGGTTTGTTGTGAGCAAGCATCGACAAGCAGGTTAAATTTGTTTAAAGAGCGACGAGAAAGAATGAGTTTTCCGAAAAACTCAAGGACGAGAACATGATATTGGAAACCTTGACAATTTCAAGGCTTTTAGAGAGAATTCTTCGCAAGGAATTTCACAAAGTGCAAGATGTTGTAAAGAAGAAAACAAAAGCAGTTGAAAACTATCGGCCGTCAAGACATTGCCGCATCGGATTCAAGTCAAAGTCAGTGATGCTACGATATTTAGTTGACAAGTATTTCATGTATTTTGTCTGATTGGAATTCAGTTAGTGTTTCTATATCCTGGACACGGGTGCTTTGTATTTTCTGTGAAGACGAACGGTGATTTGTAAAACTTGCTCGATTTTTCAAAAACAAGGAAATAAAAATCGGCAATTTCAATTACATCTGGTCTCCATATAATAAAGAGAACATTACACGTTGGCTCAAAGATATGAATTTTATGTTCTCGTGGCAAAAACGACATACATATATACACATATCGTTTCTGCCACTCGAACATAAAATTCATATATTCTCGCCACCGTGTAATATCCTTTATATACTATGACTGACATAACCATTATTTTAACTGTGTTTAAGGGACCGGTCATTATTTTCTCCCCATAAAGTATATAGCATTTGAATGATCCCCCCTCATTGGAAGCTTTCATGATCCCCGCCCCCTCCTTTCCAAGCCACCACAAAATATCAAGTTCATTGAAAGTGCGGATGGCAGTAAACTGTCAATGACGCCTTGAATTGCGCAGCCGATTTGTTATCATTCACCGACAGCAATCGAAAGGTTCTATATCATGATGTAAAGACCACCATACCAAAAAACTGTTCGCAAGTGATGAGCTGGAATATTTTCAGAAAGCTCAAGAGCGAGTTATGGTGCTCTACGAAGAACTGCAGAGAGCCTCATATAAGTTGACAACATCTCTAATGAATTCAACCTGAAGAGGAAGTTTCTATTTCGCATGGAGAAAGATCAACAATCGTGATTGTTGCTGTTGTTTTCAATAATATCGCACCGTTCGGCCACGTTGAACAAACGTTTCCATTGGCTCTTATTAAAATGCCTCTTTAAAGAATTTGACACGTGGAACTTTAACATTTGAAATACAGAACTTAAACAATATCAAGCCATTGCAAAACGATTGTTTATTATTTATTATTTGCGTACAAGCTGGTGGCCAAAAAGTTAAAAAGTTACCTTAGCGGACGCATGCTTTGTTCTTGGCCGCCAAGCAGCGAGGGGTTTGGTGATGAGTCAAGTTGAGATCACTCGCGGCTCGGCCGCTGAGCGACGCGGGCTTCACTCGCACGAGAAAAATTCACTGTGCCCACTAATCCCACCAGCTGCGCAGGCTAATCGCCTCCCTCACTATCCCTTCCATTGGATCCGCCAATGCTACCAATTAGCTGCAACTTTAAATCAGGCAGAATCACCCGGGATAAAGCAACAGTTGTTAAATATCGCTTTGCTTTAAAACAAGTCCCACCAAATAGGAACTTTAAAAAATAACCCAATATCTGTATAAATACAAATGCTGTCGGTGAGATATAGATACGCGATACCATTCCTATTTGCAGGAGTGACCAAGGATACATACTTACTTGTTTATTTCATTTGTTTCATCAGTACTTATCCAGTGGATAGGGTTATCCAGTGTTTGAAAAACTAGGCCCAGGCTTATAAGATATATTTACTGAAGGAGGGGATCTCCCTATAGTCACTATGGTAAAGTACGTTCTATTTTATAAGAATCGTTTTTATAAGAACGTCGAGGCTGAAAAAGAACAAAAATTAAAAACATCCTTAGAACGTACCCAAGGCTAAAATTTGGCTACGAACAAATTTTATACTTTCCTATTCGTTGTAAGTGACATGAAGAATCAAGTCGTGAATCTTTAATCAAATAAGACCTAGAACAAACATTGTTCTAGGTCTTATGATGACTTTCGCTAAGATCTTGCTAGGGGTGGATAATAGTGTAATGCCACGCCAGTTGCTACATTCAGAGAGAGCTCCTTTCTTTGGTATCTTGATGATGATACCCTGATTCCAGTCATCAGGAATTTTCCTGCTGTCCCATATGGTGTTAAAAAGTGGTTGCAAGATATTTGCAGTGGTCACAGCGTCTGCCTTGAACAGCTCAGCATTGAGGCGGTCTTTGCCAGGTGCCTTGTGGTCTTTTAGGGATTTGATGGCTGCAATGATCTCGTCTTTCTTCGGTGGCCCAGTTTCAACATCTAAGTCCTCCTCAGCTTCTGGAAGTATCAGGCTCCTCTTCTGGTGGTGGTCTGTTGAGGACTTCCTTGAAATGCTCTACCCAGCGTGCTTCTTGGTCTTTCTCGGAGGTGAGGAGCTGACCTTGTTTATCTCGTATGGGGGCATTTCTGATGCCATTATATTTTCCACAGATCAGTTTAGTGACTTTATAGACATTCTTCTTCTCTCCCTTTTGCGCCGCTTCCTCTGCTTCTTTTGCTAGTTCTTCCATATATGCCCTTTTGTCAGTTCGGATCTTTCTCTTGACACGCTTGTTGATTTCTGTGTAAGCCACTCTATACTTCTCTCGGAGTCTGGCTGATCTGCTGTCCTTTATCTTCTTCTTCAGCTGGCGTCTCTCCTCGATAACCTGCCACGTGTCTGGTGTAATCCATTCTTTCTTTTTCCTAGTCTTTTGCATACCCAGACAGGTTTTACTTGCTTCATCAAAGATGTTCCTGACTTGCTTCCACTGTTGGTTTACAGTGTCTTCGTCTTCATTGTCTTGCTCGTCTATGTTACTTAAGGCTTGGAATCTGTTCCTCAGCTGTAGGACAAAAACATTCTTAGTCCTTTGATCTTGTAATCTGCTGATGTCATATCTAGGGATGTATTGTTTGTTTCGTCCAGCTGCTCTCAGTTTCAGTCTCACCTTTGCAGTCACAAGATGGTGATCGCTGCTTGCATCAGCCCCTCTTCTTACTCTTACATCAAGCAGGGAGCGGCGCCACATGCTGTTAACCATTAGATGGTCTATTTGGTTTTGATCCCGCCCATTTGGGGATGTCTAGGTGAGTTTGTGAATGTTGCGATGCGGGAATAAAGTTCCACCGATGATCATGTTATTGAATGCACACCATTCTACCAGCCTCTCTCCATTATCATTCTGCACTCCACATCCTTCTCTTCTCATGACCCTTTCAAAATTCACGTTGTCTGAGCCCACCTTGGCGTTATGATCACCCATCACTAGCAGGAGGTCTCGACAATGGACGTTCTCAAGTGTTGCTTGCAGTTGCTCATAAAGGCCTTTCACCTCACACAAAATCAGGCGATTTGATTTTTCGATCCGGAACCGACCGGTCGAAAATTAGAGAGACTGCCTCTTAAGGTGTCCGTTGGCTAAAGCGTAATTGGAACTTTGAACCATTTCCTCTCCTAGTATGGACCAAAAATGTAAATAAAATTCGACGGTGAATCCGTCGCTTCCTTTTGTAAGTGATCTGTCAAGCTCGTCTAGCTCAATATCGGCCAGTTTAGGGAGATTTGGATTATCAAAAAAATAGATTGTCATGCAATATTTGATTATTGCTATCAATTCTGTGATTGGTGAATTTAGCTAAGTGCAAAACATATGATTAGTTGATATAACTATCCAATTACAGGTGTCCGATTACAGAATGATTAGTGAAAACAAAGTAGCTAATGCACCAATCACATTTGAGGAAATTGTAATGGTTGTGATTAAAATTGATATCGAATAAGTGATTTCAGTTTATCAAAAATTCCACACTTGAAGCAAAAGGATTTTGTTATCGTCTTATTGATTTCCAAGCCTATGCAATTTGTATAGGTAATCACATGATTTCGAGTGCAATTAGGAATAAATAAGCACGAGTAAATTTTTCAAAGGCTAACAAAATTGCACGAGCCCGTAGGGCGAGTGCAATTTGTAGTCCTTGAAAAATTTACAAGTGCTGATTTATTCCTAATTGCACGAGAAAAATCATGTGATTACTTATTAATAATATTCATGAAAAAAGGGACAGAGAGAAAAAGAAAACCAGTTGAATTTTGACACCGCGCGCCCTTTCTGAGATTTCATTCAAGTGATTGGTTGAAGCACACCAAACACACGTCAAGTTCAAACCCCTTTGAACTCACTTGTCATGCACTGCCACATCACCTGATTCCTGAGTAAACTCTAGTTTGGCCTCGACTCTCAGCAAAGCTCTTATTCTTGGTTTGTCTTTGTTGGTATGAATCTTTCGCCATGGGAACCAAAGTAGTGTTTTATCAAGTTTAAAATACAAGGAGCAGCCGAGTGTCTTAGACTTGATAAAACACGAACTGCAAATTTATTGAACAGCTTTGAAATATTCCGATGTTGATCACTTCATTCTTTTACTAATATTTAGATTTGGGGTTATTTTGTCCTAAAAAATCGACGTTAAGTGTCTTTATCAGATAGAGAGACACTCATTAAACATCTGTTTCTTTTGTATTTTCTTTTTGAATTATTGCGTTTTTGAAATAGCCGCGTAAACAGACTTAGTTGTGAAGCTTTTAGTAGAGAACCCTTGAGAACAATTATCTTTAGAGTTTGTGGCGTTTAGTTCTCGTAACTAACTAGAGGGAATATAATTTATTAGACCGTAATATGTGGTGAAGGAAACGTGCACCTGGAATTTTTGCTGGAAATTTATTGAGGGGCAGAAAGGTGAAATCAACATCAAGTTCTGATACCAATGCTTAAAAAAACTGTTTTGATTTATTAATATGATGCTGTTATTCCAGATTATTTGGTTATATATCTGTGTAATGCTAATGAGGCAGCAAGATGGATAATGAACTATCCTAGACTATTTCTTTCAAGTCACAACAGCTGAAAGTAAAATCTTGCGATAGGGTTTTAGTTAAAAAAAAAAAAAAATGCAACATCTCGATGGGAGGGTGCTATGTATTATCTTGTACTGGAATACTGGTAAAAAATCAGGAAATGCGTTTAGCGCGATGCGGAAGCTGTACAGCCTACTGTACATGTTGAATTGCGTCCATACAAAATTTGTGGTTGACAGAACGACTTATTTCTTTTGCGGCAAACTTACTCGCGACTCACATGGTACTTAATAGGCAACTCCGGCAACATCGACGCGAGAACCCACGCAATTCCCGTGTATCCACGCGTGTTTATGACGTAGAGGATGCACTACCTACCTGTTCTGAAAATATGAAAATTGTCTCGTATCATAGTGGTGCGTGGATCTCCCGCTTATGGTCTCCTCCCCGGTTATGGCTCCTGATGGTATTTAATAAACCTTAATTTACCTTACCTGCTGTGTACAGTGTCGTTCTTTTGGCTCGAAGTGGCGAATTTGAGCGGTGTGTAGGATTTTGCGTTCTCTGCTTACTACAATTATAAAGGGGTGGAAGCTCCAACAGCTGCAAATTGGAACAGCTCCAGCGCCGAGGCAATTTCGATCCGAAAATCCCAACGCGCAGCTTTCAAGCTAAGCAGCATGTAAGAGGAAGGCCTGACGAATCTTTTCGTATCATTCGATCGAAAATTCATTCAAACGACCCAGAGCTAGCCCTCGAACAAAAATGGGTAACCAGAATTTTTGAGCTGTCCGAGTGCTTAGTGACAAGAAGTTGTAGGTAAAGTCTGCATACGAGCCAAGTGGCCCATCAGGCCGTAGCCTATCTCGGTTTTCATAGCATGAAGCGACTAGGATTATTTCTACTTCCCCCTGGATGGGATGCTAGTCCATCGCAGGTTTACCCCCAGCAGTAAATTCGCCGGGGCCCATTTATACACCTGGGTGGAGAAACGCACTTTATATCATAGATACTGAGATTTCCTCACGAAAAAACGATTACATATAAATGATACGTAAAATGCATTAGCCAATAGGAAACGCGAACGACGAAAACCCAGTAGTGAACAACATCGCATCGCGACTTCGATTGTTGTCCATTTTCGTCTCGGCGACATGGCGGGGGCAACTGCTTCAAGGTTTGTGGCTTTAGACGGCACAATTGAGTCGTTTATTGAAGAGCATGGAAACCCCAACACGGTAAAAAAAAAAAAAAAAAAAAAAAAAAAAAAACGAGGCGTTGCTTTCTTGACAGTGTTCCTTCAAACAAAAGGAGAAACACGCGAGATAGCAGAAATTCCTCCTGTTGAGTTAAATGAACTTCTCATCGAATTTTTATTAAGCGTCCGCACAAAGCTGGAAGGGCAAGAATACGAGCCGTCGTCGCTCCGAGGGATGGGAGCGAGTTTTGAAAGGCACCTAAAACAAAGTCCTACCAGTTAGCATCATCAATGATCTAGCATTTGAAAAGTTAAGAAAAACACTCCAGTCTAAACACAAACAGCTCAAGACTCAGGGAAGAGGAAACAAGCCTAATGCATCGGTGGCTCTAATAGAGGATGAAATAAAACTTTTCTTCGACAAAGGCCTTCTCGTTGTATCAAATCCTGAAGCCATTTTTAACACCCTGTTGCTGAACAACAGCCTCCATTTTGGGCTTCTAGGAGTAAAAGAGCACCACGATATGCGCTGGGGGATGTTAAGTTGTGCAAAACAGACCAGGAAATGGCGTCGACCACCGCGATGTGAGACCCTTCGCACCAAAAATGTTTTCAACTGATGGTAGCGAAAAAGATCCGGTAGCAGTTTACAAAATTTTTGTTCAGAAATGACCGGGAAAAATGAAAAATCCCCACGCTCTGTTTTACATTGCAGTTAACAACGTGTCGATGAAATCCAAATCTTCGAATTCTGAAAAGTGCTGGTTCAAATGCAACGCAGTCGGTACCAACAAACTTTGGGGTCTTATGAAAAAAATGTCACAGAAAGCGGGTATTCAGAACGATAAACTCCGCAATCACAGCGCTTGGAAACCCATGATTCAAACCCTCAGTGAAAATAATGTGCAACCGACAGAAATCGCACTGCTCTCCGGCCACAAAAACCTGAAAAGTATTGAAAACTACAGTCACCTCAGCACAAAACAGCAAATGTATATGTCAAATGTACTGGCAAACATTTCTAGTGAGTGTTCAAGCATCACTCCATTCACTCCGACTGCAACTCCGTCAACTTCAGCTGTATTTCGACCAGAAGAAGCGTGTCGCTTCAGCAACCCAGCCCAATAGTCTATGGCTTTATTCTCGGGTGCAGTCATTCATGGAGGACAGTTTTCTGTGATCATCAACACTGTAAATTAATCGCCACCGTTTCCTCCTCCCTCGGAAAAGCGACAATGGAAAAGAATCAGTCTTTAGCGATTCGGATGATGACTAAGACACTGTAGGCTTTTGTGCGCATATAGTTTTCTTGACTTTGTTGTATTGTAGTGATTTGGTAATAGTTCGCTTACGTTGTCGTTGTGTTAGAATGGGTAATCAAATGGTGGCGAGAGAAATTAGGAAATAATTTCACGCGCGTTTTGCCAAAATTATAATAATTTCCCGAGCCTTGAGGCGAGGGAAATTATTAGAATTTTGACAAAACGCAAGTGAAATTATTTCCTAATTTCACGAGTTTACCATTTGGCTACCTTTTAATATCATGGGTGACAAAGTGCGTTAACAATCTTAGTTTTTTAACTTGTTTATTGTATCGTCATGAGTGAACCGGCTGGAGACGACGCCAGTGTAAGACGCTCAAAATTTTGAACGGATGACCTAAGCCGTTCGAACGGATGCAAATTTTTTCTGAACGGATGGCACAAGCCGTTCGAACGGATGGAATTTTTTTTTGAACGGATGACCCGAGCCGTTCGAACGGCTGTGATTTTTTTCTGAACGGATGAGCCAAGCCGTTCGAACGGATGCAATTTTTTTCTGAACGGCTGATGAACGGCTTGTGAACGGAATTCCGTTCAAAAACGGGAAGCCGTTAGTGTACGTTTTCGCGTGAGAGGTCACATGTTATAATCCACAAAAATGTGTCCAATATCATTCAGGATGTACGATTTGTAGGATGGGTAAAAAAACAAACATCTTTGGAAATAAATTATTTTTATTTTCTGTACATTTTGGATTTTTTCTAGTAAATAATTTTGCAAGTTATAATTACGTGTACATAAGCAGAACCTCATGCCCTCAATAAAGAGGGCCACCCTCTTTCTTAGCCCCAAAGGCTGGAATTTCAACCAAATGTTATGATACATGTAAACACAAGATGGTGTTGGGCCTTTGACTGTCCCAGCCCATGCATAACTAGGCCATCCATACGGGTCTGTCATAAGGAATCTAAAGAACAAAGTCAAATTTTAAAATTAAGAGAGAACATTATATACGGGTTCTTTTAAAGTTCTTTTGAGCACTCTAACCGAAATATTCAGATTATTATGTAATAATAAGATCGCAAGGGATAGCATAATTATATGCCCCACAGTCAATAAATAAATCTGTATTTATTGCATTGGAATTTACAAAATCAACAAAACATGCAGCCACCCAAAAGCAAAGCATTTGCCTTTTAAGACTTGAAGAGCTAGATGGATTGATTGCATTATGTATTCTGCATTCATGAACGTGTTCTGGATCATGGCATTGAACATGCATGACTGCGAGACTCGTACAATCAAACAAGAATAAAAATAACAGTGAGGGGAAGACACTGATAGACCTTCACAGAATACTTACTGGTTTCAGGTTAATTGTCTCGGCGTAGTCGGCAACCTGAGCATTTACGAGAACTTCTCTTCCCAGACCTTGCACATAACATTGCGGGAAAAGGCGCCGTCTTCGTCGCTCGGTCGAGTGAACCTACAGTCCAACAACTTCTGTTTTACTGGAATCGCTCCTCTCCGATTATTGCGCGTTTTAAACTACATCCGAAGAAACATTCAAATATTCGCTGCCTTTATATATTTAAATCGAGATAAAAACTTAAAATTTGGAGTAAAACTCGAGCGGGAACCCAAACAGCAATGGAAGCGACAAGAAGCGATATGGGGTAAACAAATCGGTGGAACAATTTACATACATACATACATACATAACTTTTTGTTAAGGCAGGTCTAGTAGGGCAACCATAAGGCTGGTGTCGACCTGCCATTTAAATTCAACGGAAACTTGTTAAGAATCCCAACTGGCAGGAGGCTGACCAGTTGGCTATATACAAAGCGTGGAGGAGTTGAATTCGGGACCACCGAAGACAAATCCATCTAGTGGCAGGGAGGAGGATTTGAACCCGGGACCTCCGGATTACAAGTCCAGCGCCCTAACCACTAGGCCACGCTGCCTCCTCATACGTCACAGACCGTAAACTCGTTCCCAGTCTCCGGACCCACTGTTTTGTCATACCAAGGTCACTTCAGACGGCAAAAAGTCAGATTTCTCTCTCTCTGACATTATTCGTTTTTTAGCTTTTCGAAAAGTAGACATAATAAGCCACAAAAAAAAAAAAACGCAAAAATATTTTTTACTTCATAGGCACTTTAAGCTCAACAAACGAGTGAGATATCGGCACTACAAATCGAAAATAAAATTTATATCTTTGAGCCACCGTGTAATATCCTCTATTTAGTATAATTTCCACAGGTGAATTCAATTTTGATTGGTCGAGAAGCTCGCACTATGACGCTATTTTCACCGCGCTAGGCGGTGAATATAGCATCTCAAGGCTTGGCTACTAAGCCATGCCAAGTTTGCCATCCAGGCCAGTGAACATGGCGGCATTTGCTGAATGAAAATTTCTCTCATTTAAAAGAAATCACTCCAAGTCCTGGATGTTTAAAATATTGGGAATTTTTCAAATTAACTACCAAGGCTTTTGGACCGGAAATATTTTCAAGACATGGTTTTCAAGGCATTCGAATTGATCGTAAACATGGTGGTTTTGGAGATTGCACGCGGCCGTGTACTCAGTCAGATCGACTGGCAAAACATTATTTAGTTCTCTTCTCACTGGAGCTAGTAATTTCGAGAGGATTCACACAATTGTTCAGAAGTCACCAACGATTAAACAAAGGTACCAGATGTATCTATCTTTTTCGTAGTGTTTGTTTTGTTCCGTTTTATTGCTAAAACCTGAGTAAAAATTACGATTTCAATCGAAGAATTAAACTGGTTTACACGTATGCAAGCGAGCACTTGTGTTTGTTGTTTTCGTGTTTTCTATTATTATTTTTCAGTTTTTGATATTCACCTGTGAAAATTATACTAAAACAATTATTCGCCTCAGGCTCAGTGATTATTGTTGAATAATCCCCTCGACTTCGTCTCGGGGATTATTCAACAATAATCACTTCGCCTTCGGCGAATAATTGTTAAATATTTTAAGAGACTAGCAGTACTTTGAGGATTGTTGTTGTTGTTGTTGTTGTTGTTGTTTTTTTTTTTTTTTTTTAGGGTGGTCACCGATGGAAATGATCCAATGACATGAAGTCTGATCCAATGACATGAAGAATATTGTCCGATAAAATGACGCATGATTCATTGAAATAAATTCCGATCCAATACCATTAAGCCCGAGCCAGTGACGTGAAGGGCATGAAGTCCGATCCAATGGCATGAAAAATATTTTCCGATAAAATGACGTACTATCCAATGACATAAAATCCGATCCAGTGGCATGAAAAGTATTGTCCGATAGGATGACGTGCGATCCAATGACACATACTGAAAATTCGCGCCAAAATTAAGGAGTAATTTGTCACCCATGATATTATTCAGCGTATACCGATGTTTTATAATATCTGATTTACAAAATGTTAAATTCGAACTTATTATCGGTTTTTTTTAACTGAAAAATGTTTATAAAAGTTGTGAAAGTATAAACTGACGTTTTATTTCTTGTGTTACTTCATTAAATATTTGATTTTCAAAAAGAAACTGTTTTAGTTATTCTAGTTTTTCACGCATACATTGCAGTTGAATGAGTTCCCTAAACACGCGCGTAAGATTGACAACATTTGCATTTTCATAAATCTCAGTATCTATAAAACAAGCAAATTACACCATGGAAAAATGCTTTGTACGATTTTTTATTCACTCGTTGAGTTGTATCAGAAAACTCACTCGTTCGCTGCGCTCACTCTTCGTTTTCTGATACTGCTCAACTCGTGAACAAAAATCGTACGCGCGCATTTTCCATGGAGTAATCTCTAAATCATAGTTAAGTATCTTGCCCAAGAACACAACGCAGTGCCCCGGCCAGGGCAAGAACCCAGATCGTTCGATCCGCAGTCCGGGGCACTAACCATTAGGCCACCGCGCCTCCCATATATAAGAAGTTGTGCCGAACGGAAATTGCTATTCTCAGCCTCTTTCTGATTGGATACAATTGAACAATGGTCGTTCAAGATCTCGTTCCGTGGACAGGGGGCAAAGGCATAACCAATCCTCACTTGCACTGGAAGTGATATCATTGGTGGGACACAGCCTAAGGACCAGATTACGCAATTACAAATTGCTTTATTTAATTCACTAGACACCTTTCAATTCTCAGCATCGAGCTTCAATACTCTTGGCGTTAAAAAGAAGGGAATTTCCGAAGCCCGTTCTGAGTGTTGTTGAACAAAAAATCCAAAAATGCATTGCGTTAATCTTATGTCAAACAGTTTTTCCGCCACGAGTCGATTTCAAGCGATATTTTATAGAACCAAATAAAATTATCTCCTAAAAAGGTTAGAATTCGCCTCTTAAACACTACAGTAAAAACCACTGAACATATTCGTGAGTTGTTTTGCTCCTTTATTTTGAGTGCCTCTTTGTTTGGGTGCTTAGCTTCTATGTACGACATTCAACATACTGTTGTTTAATTAAAGCTGTCGAAAAATTATTTGCCAAGAAATATTTGACAATACTTCATTTAAGCGCATCTGCGGACTGTATTCTCCATGTTGTTAATAATAATAACAGTAGTGAATTTTTATATCGCCAGGATCCGACTTTTCTGCATTTACTGCCCCTGAAACTCGGGAAGCAAAACCAAACATATCGTCATTGTCCCAACGGAAGTATTCGTTTCTCACTCTCATGCCTCTGACTTTCTGGCACAGATGGGTGTTAGACTTAAGAAGTACGAAGGGAGAGTCAGTTGGAAGAATAATGGGGTTGGTGGCGTATCCGTCCGTGCGGCAGCAGTACTCGATTACTGTTAATGGTGGATCGTTATAGGCACCATCTGGTATCTGACCGCTGATGGAGTTCTCGTTATTACTCATTTCATCAAACCAGATAACAGTTGCATTCTCGAGACCTGTGTGGCACAAAACATGTCAATAATAAGATCATTTATTGAGGAGAAACAGAGAAATCTTGAACTGTTGAATTGTATTTTTTTAACTCGACATATATAACGAAACGTTGCCGTGGGCAAAGGTTAGGTAAGCTTATATAACACTCTGGTTCTCTAAGAAAACAGTGTAAAATTAAAAAAAGGCATCAAAAGATTTGTATATCTCAACTAGTTAACACTGTCTTTTTGGGTTAAAAAAGTAAGTTGGAGGATTACACCCATAACCTAAGCTCACTTGGAAAAATTTTGAATCCAAGATGGCGCATTGAAGATGGCGGTTCTCTTGACATCATGATGTAATTGTCACGTGATGTGACGTCATAACCCCACGTGATGTATATCAAAAGATATATTCTTGGACATGCTATATATATTCTAAGTTTCATTGTGATTGCTTAAATATTCTGGAAGTTAGGGAGGGGGGAATCCCCCCGCCGGTCATTCCCCCTCCCCGGTCTGTAAAGATCCAAAAAAACCCAGTCTGAATAGAGTTAAATTGACGGGTGCAGCTAAGTTTGGAGGGGGTGGTCTAATTTGAAATATATTTAAGCTATTGCTTACAAATTTGCATAGGGTGAGAGTATTTGTTCGGAATATTTCGTTTTTGGTTTTAATAACATTGCTGGTTGATAACGTGACATACCGCACCTTATTGTTGATATAAATCTAAATCTAAATTTTGCAAATGTAATATTTGACTATTAAATAGATTTAGCCAAGCCTAAAAGCGGAGCTCCCTAGTTATTTACCTTTCCCTATAAGCAATTAATAACCTGGTCAATGGCAAACTTGTTCAGCTGTACAGCTGTTAGCTGGGTAGATGTGAGTGAACTTTCACTTACTTTGCAGAAGAAAATAATCACTTTTAATGTGGATAATTCTTGCTTTCCGGGTTGTTAACTCCTGGTTCAGTTATGTATATTAATAACTATCATTAAAATAAGAAGGCACCTGAACATAACATTTACTTGCTTGGAAATAAAAAGCATACCGAATACCGGTTAGCGTTTTCACTCACGTGACCAGCAACCATATTAGTTTGCAAGAACAAAAGACAATTTTAACGTAAAAATAGAGTTGAATTCCAGAAGGAATTGCTTGGTACACCAATACGGCCGCCGTTTCTTTGTTTTGGAACACCAATACGGCTGCCGTGACGTCATATGAAAACGCTCTATTAATGCTCTTTCGCATAATAATTAATCTAAAAACACAGGAAGCCCAGACTATGTGGGGAACCGTCGACTTTTTATTGCGTAACAGCCAGCGTTATTGTAAGAGTTTGTATGGGAATAATTATAACGATCGTGCAGTATAGTTTAAAATAAGGGAAAAATAAATAAACTCGAGTTAGCTGCCATGTTGTATAAATTTTGTTTTTATGGCGTTTCAGAGCGAGTCGAGTGGGTTATAGCTTCTCAGTGTTTTCACCATGTACGGCTGCCAAAAGGAGAGTGGGCTACCTTTACTGAAATCAGACTGAGAATAAACATATTGATACAAAACAATATATTGATCTTTACACAAATGAACGAAGGAACCATTTCATTTGTCGTATTTGTGTCAACTGCATACCCCTTATTAACAGCAATAGACAATAACATATTGGCCGTTTTTAACTAGAGACGCGTTACGTCTTGTGCCCGTATTTATCCTAGAGACGGATAACCGGACGAATATCAAAATGTTTGCCGAAATTCGTCCAGACGGGTAATACATCTCTAGTATAAAAACGGCCATTCTTGAGTTTGAAATATCTTGAATTTTCTTTATGATGCAACATACATCGAAACGCCCATGCATCTCGCTAACATACTACTACCGACCTACACATGTACGCTCTCTTAAATCGGATATGTTCAACCTCGTTCCCAGGGCTTTTCCCTTCTTCCCGACCGCCCCCACGAAGAAGGGAAAAGCACTGGGAACGAGGTTGGGATATGCTAAACATCGTTTTGCTCAGAAACAACTCACTTGTTTGAGGAACACTCCTAATCAACATGCCCAGCGAAAAAGAAACTCATACGCTAATTCCATGGCTAAAAAATGAATACTAAAACCCCGGGCTAAAAGCGCTCCAAAAGCTCAACACCACAACGCCCTCTCGAAAGTGCCACTGCCAAGGACAAGACGACCTTCTACCCCCCCTCCCCCCGCCCCCCCCCCCCCCCCCTCTCCACACACACACACACATACATACATACACCCACACAAAGCCGTGACACAAAAATTACCTAGGACTGGACACCATTACCTTTTTTGTCCAAACCAGAAGCCTTCCCACCCTTTTTTGTAAGAACCAGTTGCCCACAGTGTACCTTTCCAGTGTTTGGAGGAGAGAGGCTTCGCATAGGCTTTTCTTTTTTTGGAATGGGTCGGGAAATGGGTAGACGTTAAAAGTAGCCGCGCGCACCCTGGGCAGTAGGGATCTCGGAGGGATCTCGCCGATTGTAAGCGCTCGTTAGCGCGGGAAATTTGGCTGGGCAGCCGGCGATACCGGAGCGCAACGTCAATTTTTTTTTTCGGTTGTCTTTGCTGCGTAAAAAGGTGAGTGAAATTTCTTTTGAGTATTTTTTGTTGGCCTGTTAAGCTCGAATTGCTCTCCGAAATGGTGAATATGTTTCGTATAAATGGCTTCTGTTGGGCTTTGTCGTAGTGGTTGCGTAAATTTCATCGTTAAATAGACAACAATAAGCTTTTTGTACACGGGAAAACTAGAACAAGTTATAGTTGTAACGGGGGACCCTTAAAACTTTTTAAAATAATTTTTAGGATTTTATAACGGTGAACATTCGGCTTAATTTCGATGGAACGGACAGCAGAAATGTCCGGCAAAGGTTTACTTAAATTAAAATGAGTTTTTCAATACCTTGCTAAAACTTTGCAGTAGGCATACTTTAATTTTTTTTCTCTTACAACTTACAGCAAAAAGATGCCAGCTTTTTCAATGTACAAGGGGCGAGGATTACGAGGTGTGTGTTGCTCCTAACCTTTTGCTATAAATTCCTCAGTGTTTCAACGCTTGTAGAACAAATCACTGTTTGACCGACATGTAGCAGTAAACACTAAAACCTAAACTTATTGGCAGTCTTTGTATTTTTCCAACTAGATATCATACGTGCCAGGGCCCGTAGGCCGGAAAGGCCTTTGGAAGAGGATGATGAACCTGGTCGGTTGTTAAAGCTCAATAAAATTTTGTCCTTTTTTATCATTCCGGTAAGGTTATGTCTGAGTGAATAATTGGCTGAAATTGCTTTGAAATCCAATAGCTCCAGCAGTGCCGCCTCCGCCAGCTCCCATTGTACCACCTGCTCCTCCTCCGAGGCGGGATCCTGATGAAAGTGGTAAGATTGTATCTTCTTGTGAAAGGGCTTTTTCCCCTGAATCGTTTCATTGGCATTAGTAGCGAAACGAGCTTTTTGGAGAGAATTTCCGGAAAAACAAACAACAACAAAAAAAATGATCAATTTCTCGTGAAACATTTTTTGGGTGGCTTTTTCATGAACACTCACGATTCTTGTTATTCATGTAATAATTATATCAAACACGACTGACAGTGTTTCATCTAGATATCCGAACAACGTGCAGGGACTTCGAAATGAGACGCACAGCGGAGTATTTTTGACGGAATAAGGGATGTTTAGACAGGTGATGAAACATTGTCTTGAGTGCTTGATATATCTTCTCAATCGAAACTAAAGGGAGAAATAAAATTGTAACAATCTTTGTTAATTAATACCCCATTCACCAAAGCTTAAACATGTTTAAATTTTGTTCAGTTAAACAGGGCTTAAAC
Source organism: Meandrina meandrites (assembly GCA_963693305.1). Lineage (NCBI taxonomy): Eukaryota > Metazoa > Cnidaria > Anthozoa > Scleractinia > Meandrinidae > Meandrina > Meandrina meandrites. The sequence goes on along the minus strand of OY855907.1, from coordinate 21,904,284 downwards.
TTGTTTTCTTCGTTTAAGTTGCTAACTGATGTTTATCGACTTCAAATTTAGCACAATGAAAGCACAAGCCGGGTAGAGCATACTTAAACCACAGTTAGTAGCTATGCTTGAACCCTATGTAAAATTTAGTCTGTCAGTTGTCTGTTGCTGATTTTTATTTTCTTAAACCTGGTTTAACTAAACATGTTTTGCTAGTGTGAATTCAGGTACAACCCTGCATATTCAAACCTCCTTTACGGTTATCATTTTCTTTTTTTTTTTCTTATTGAATTATTAATGAGTTCAAGAAGCATTTATAAAAAATGGATTGAACTGTCTATGCTAAGTGGAGATTAAAATTAAATGTCTTTTCCCCCGTCAGATGACAGTATGGATGAGGAGAGCGGTGAAGGTGATAGTAATTTATTATTAGTTATTTTTTAAGACAAAATCAACTTATTTTGTAATGTAAACACACGTAAGATGCTCAATGTTTTTGAAGTGTTTCAGAAAATTCATGACAAACAGATTGTCCTGTTAATAGGCCTATAGGTACACATTATAAGCCGCTTTCTGCAAAGGCTGTAATTGCTGGATGCAATTTATACTTTTAGAAGGTAAAGGTAAAGTCTCCATTCCTGCTTAGTGGCCTGAATCAGCAAAGGGAATAGGAGGGTGGGGGCTGTTATTCTATAGGTATGTGCTGTGGGATATGGAATCGTTTTCAAGCTTCACGGTCCTTAAGTAGGGTATCATGTTCGCTCTTTTTGGCACTGTGTTCCCGCATTATCCTTAGATAGTTTATCTAAATTCTATCAGCTAAAAATCTTGTTTGTTTACCACTAGCTAAATGAAACAATTTTTTTTTTATTAGCAGCAGCAGTGGCAGTGGCAGTGGCAGCAGCAGCAGCAGTGGTAGTGCTAGTGGTAGTGGTTGTGGTAGCAGTAGTTGTAGTAACCTGAAGTACATGTTTTAACTGCTTTTAAAATTTTACGGATGCACATGGACATATGTTGACCCTGACCATATTGTTGATCCACTTCCCAATCACTGTTCACAGGCCATCCCTCTCCGGTGGAGAGGAAATGCCAGGGGATGAATTGACACGACAAAAACGTTTAGAAGTTTGTTTAAATCTGTAAAAGCCATAAGAATGGAAAGGGAAAAGGGAAACCGTTTACAAAGAAAATGTATTCGGGGGTGGTACTCCCATATATGTGCTATATAGGTATGTGCCATGGGATAGGGAATGGTTTTCAAGTTTCACGGTCCTTACATAGGCTATCATTTTTTCTTTTTTTTTTTGGCACTGTGTTGACGGTGCCATCATTAGATAGGGTATTAAAATACTATCAGCTAAAAATTCAACATGTTTATGCCCAGCTAAATGAAACAAAAGTTTTTAGTAGCAGTGGCAGTAGCAGTAGCAGTGGCAGCAGCAGTGGCAGCAGCAGTGGCAGCAGCAGTGGAAGCAGCAGTGGCAGCAGCAGTGGCAGCAGCAGTGGCAGCGGCAGTGGGAGTAGCAGTAGCAGTGGCAGTCGCAGTGGCAGTTGCAATGGCAGTCGCAATGGCAGTGGCAGTGGTAATGGTAGAAGTAGTGGTAGTAGTAACCTCTAGTAACCTGTATTTACTACTTTAAAAATTTTACAGATGCAGTTGACCCTCCTGGAAGTCCTCCTAGAGTTCCTCCTCCAGTTCCTCACCCTCGACGTCCTCGCCTGCCTAGAAGGGGAGGAGTCAACAGTAAGTTTGTATTAAATTCTTAATCACTACTTAGTACTTTGCAATATATTATATTGCTTTCCCCATTTATGGAAAATGAGATGTGGGCACTGACTAAAATCTAAATAATATAACAAGATATATAACAAGATTTTCAAAAACAAGGCTCCAGTTTTGATTAGTTTTGATACTAGCCCTGAAGTGAATGCTAGCTCATAGGTCAGATGAATGTAAAAGCCTCTCCTTTTGCCTTTTGAGCCCAAAAACACTAAATTCAGGGTATTTTGACCGAATCATGAACTATACTATTTAATTAAGAGTGTTTCTATAACTTGACATAAAAATAAAAAAACACATTTTCTATTTCTTTTAGATAACACAGCGATGAAAAAAAATGAAAACAACTTAATGTTTACTTTGACTATCAATATAAATAAATTCTCTTTGCTCACGCCATCATCAAATCAACAGCTCACACTAGTTCTGTGTTTCTGTGGAGTTTTTGAAAGACACTTTTTAACCAATCAGCATGCATATTTTCTTAGGACTGTTTTGTAAACATATATACCGATTGGAAAGCCAGTCTTTTGGCATGATTTAAAAATAAATCGGCCTATTATGTGTGTAGATTGCTAAGGTTTCCATACTACTCAGTCTCTAACATATGTCTCTAACAAGTGAAGTTATGTTCATAAACAGCTATCAATCTGTGTTACGATAACCTGAACTTTTACACAAACATTAAATTGCACTTCAGTGTAACTTAATTTTTTTTCTTTACAGAACAGTGCTTTAATTGTAGGGGGTTTGGGCACTCCTATAGGGATTGCCCATCCCCCTATACCAAGGGGAAACGAAGAGAGGGACGTGGTGGTGGTGGTGGCCGTGGACGTGGTGGTGGTGGTCGCCGTGGACATGGAGGCAGTTATTTTGGTGGCCGTGGTGGCGGTTATGGTGGCGGCCGTGTTGGCCACCAGATAACTTTGCAATTTTTTTAAAGTTTTCTTGCTTGTCATGTCAGTTCGTCTTAATTAAAAGAACAGTCATTAACATGCCGTTTTCTTTGTTGTAATAACTTAATTTGCAACATAGCTACACCATTTTAGTTAATTGTTAATTTTTTTAAGTTTTTTTTTCTCGGCACGATTCTTTTTCCGATCATGAGGGGAAAAAGACCACGACTATGAGTATGTTTTTTTTTTTGCAAGAAATTTCTTTACAGCTTATGGGAACTGATTACCTTTATTACATTTGAACAGAGCTTGCATTCAAAAAGTTACATCAAGAAACTGGCGGATAACTCCAAGTCTAATCAACACTGCTTCTCAAACTCATTAATAATTCATGAGCTGCTGACCCAGTCAGCTTGCTTCAATTCGGTCAGGTGCATCTACGTTGATGCCTAATGAACAAGCCTATCAATACACATTCCATTACCGGTAGTTCAAAAACTAATCAAGACATTTTTTAAGAAACTTGAATTTTAATCACTCTTCACTAGATTTTAATCAATGAATATTTATCATTCTGTAGTAACCTTGAAGTTTTTTAACAAAAAAAATCGTGAAATCAGAAATAGTAATAACAACAATTCTTCAAATACAGATAGCCTCGGATACTAAATACTGTTACATAAATTGTTTTTGGTGGATATCATTCTTCATTCTTTTTGCTCTACTTCAATGACAAATTTGCTTTGCCAACAATTCAGAGAGTTTAACGCTTCATAACTTAATGCAAATTGTAATCTCTAAACGAGCCTCATAAAATAATTGAAATTTTTTCTTAACCAGGCTTCTTTGCCATTATTTGAAAACGCCAACGTGTATTTGTTTTTATACGTTGTTGACGGGGAATACGGGTTTGACTTAATTTTCTTCCTCGTAAACCATTTTCGAATAATAAAGCACGCCGCTCCTTCCTCGCTCATGGCTGGGACGCTAATGCATAAAAAATTTGACACTGCATAATTTCTTATTGTTTCATTTGACAAAATATGTCACTGCGTAACTTCCTATTGTTGCATTTGAGAACCCAGCCCAAAAACTTGTGCGTCATTTCTCATCAGGGGTTCCAAACACCTCGAAACAATAAAAGCACTCAGCCTTAGGCGTCATGCTTTCATTTTTTTCTTAGTGTTTGGAATCCCTGATAAAAACTTGCACTCGTTTTTGATCTATTGCATCAAAAATCCACAAAAGTCTAATATATATTTTTGCACCCTTTCACCTGCCTGGAGAATTTCACTTCGCTCCTGAACAAACTTATAAATTCAGTATTTTGAAATCTAGAGGCTCAGAAACGGTGACATGTTACAAAAAAAAAACAACCCGAATAAGTGTAAAATGGCAGGTGCTTTTTGAGTTTACAATGACATTTTGGAGGTTTTATGAGCTTGATAGATAATTTTTATCTTTCCACAATAAATCCCTGCCTTAGTACACTCACCTGAGTTTTTACACAACTTCCCCATGTGTGGGAAGGCTGGTGAAGGAAACGTGTAACTTAGAGGGTCGCACAGGGGTATTCTTGCGATGCCTGATTAGCTGATTTTATTTCCCGTGAAACGTGAATTTAATAAATTTATTCTTCATGACCCGTGACCAGAAGGTTTTGCGTGACATGTGAAGAGCTTGAATTAATAACCGATATTCGTGATTTCACCACTTTATTGACTTCATTTTGCGTGATTTTGAGACGCGAGACCTCAAATGTGACCTCCGTATAATTATTGTAACGTCAAACACTCTTTGTAGAGTAAGAACAGGATAAAAGAGTATGATTGTTTACTTCTTATTTTCGTAATTTCTTAATCAATTTTGATTTCTTCAAACACTATTTGTAGCGTAAGAACAGGATAAAAGAGAACTTATTTTCGTGATGAAATTTCAATATCCGTGATCCGTGATTCGTTATTTTTTTTCGTCCGTGAATCGTGCCAGAGACCCCCTGTACGACCCTCTAACTTAGGATGTACCTATACCTGTACTGGAACATGGTTGTACCTTTGTAAATTCTCGCCACTAAATGAAGCAAGTACGATTCAAGTACGTTTTCCTTTTTTTCTATTTGTTCGTACGAACTTTATAGTGAAACAAAAATATAATGCCATCGTCGTACTAAAAAAGCCCCCCCCCCCCCCCCCCCCCCCCCGCTCAGCCGTACCTGGCTCTTTACACTGACAAGACAATAATAATATTATTACCTTATTTTGAGGACTGCAACAATGCAACGATTTGTATTCCCACTTCGTTGAGGTCAACATGTTAGCTCTTTCATTTACCACTCCATAAGGCTATCCTTTCCATTTTGTCTCATTTGGTATTGCAATTATTGGCAGGATTTGTCATTAATCTGCACGTGCATTCAACATAGTGTATCTTCAAGTATTTTAGTAGAGCACACGGATTGACATTTCTGTTCACCTAAAAGAACGTAGCACGTTTTGCAATTGTGTCGTAAAATGAACTGTAAATCCCATATACATCATTATCCATTATCGCTGTGATGCACTCAGTATACATTTCACTTCTGCAATATGACAGAATATTAATCGATATTTGATTGATAAGTGTGGCTTTGAAAAAGGGAAGATCTGTTGACGTGGAGTTGACGGAGTTGACGTGAACCAGATTAAAGTGACCAGCGGTGTTTATGAAAATAACTTTTTGTGTGGCTTACACGAAGTGCGTAGCTTTACACTTCACTTCTACAGATATATTTATTTATTTGTTCACGAGAGTCAAGCACCCGCCATCACTTCACACTTGCTTGAATCTTCGGTAAGCTTGTCGCTTTAAACACTCGTGGTACTTGAGCTTTTGTACTCTTATTGCTATGTTATTATGTTAGCGATTGCACTCTAAGCCAATCATTAGTTTGTTATGTATAGGTAATCACATGATTTCGAGTGCAATTTGGGATAAATCAGCACGAGTAATTTGTAGTCTTTGAAAAATTTACTCGTGTTGATTTATCCCAAATCATAGTTAATCGAAATTGCACGAGAAAAGTCATGTGATTACTTGTTAATAATACACATACAAAAATTTCTCTGCAAGTGGATGACAAACAAGGTGTGTTCGGTCGCTTACCTTTCCGAATCGTTGTTAAAACATTACGGAGTGGCCAAGCTTTGTAAATCCAAATACTGCTACGGAATTTTAACGCTCTCTGTCATGCATTATCAGGTGCTTTTATCCTCATTCAGTTACATGGGAATGAGCTGAAATGTGCTACTTCAATTCAGGCTTGTAATCTTCCTTCTTTACGAGCTGTCGCGAAAGAAAATCCTCGATTGGTGGCCTTCAGTAGTTTCGTAGAGCCTCTTTTGTGCTGCGCAAACGTCCAGTTGATAATTTTCGTTAAATCGGTCTAACTTTGCATTAATTGATGTTTTTGTTCTCTCCAAACCCTCCGACAGTGGCCGCCATTTTGTTTGGTGCACTTTCACGGCTTTCCTGTCAATCAACTTAATTTCAACTTTCTGCACTCAATTTCATCTTTTTGGACATATTTCAACTTTCTGCACTGTTTGGGATTAATTGGCGTGCTCTCAGCCAATGAGCTTGCTGAAATTTTTGTATGTGTATTATTAGTTGAAGAATATTTTGGAAATTCGGATTATTTCAACTTTTGCGCTGTTATTCAGTTATTATGTTAGCGATTCATCTCTAAGCCAATCGGTAGTTTCTTTTTGACAAACACTGAATAACATTTTGAAAACTTGAATCATTTCAACTTTTATGCTGTTTAATATTATGTAGCGATTAACAAATCGTTACTTTGGTTTGTTGTGAAACACTGAAGAACCTTGGGGGGGGGGGGGGGGGGGGGGGGGGGTGGGGGGGTGGTGTACTCCTATATATGGGCTATATAGGTATGTGCCCCGGGATAGGGTATGTTTTTTGAGGTTCTCGGTCCTTAAGAAATACTGTTAAGCAAAAATACCTAAAATCCTAAATCATACGACATTTTGCCTTAGCTCCATAAATTAGAATTTCGTAAAAAAAGCACATTAAGAAGTAAGTTGACCTGTTCCCTTAAGTGTTTGGAGCGCTTTTTCAGTTTTCCAGTATTTTAAATTTAACCTGCTCTTCAAAAGTCATAATTAAAATTACTCGTGAACTTTGAGCTTCGATATGTCGGTGGTAGTTTCTTTTTACGACCCATGCGGAACGTACTCTGGGAACCTCGGGGAGTACTGGGACCAATCTCGCACCAAGCGCCTGACACCCTTTGGTCAGTTTGTAAGTGGAAACATCATGGCGGCGATCGTGGCGATGGCGGCAGACATGTAGACATGGCGGCATCAAGAGGATTTTCCTCCGGAGTTGTCAAAGTGTTCGTCAGTTTCTACAGAAGCGGGGAAGAACCCGTCTTTGAAAGACACAGAAGCAGGGTCATTTTAGACCTAAGTGTTAGGAATGCTTAATTAGTAGGTATTGTTTTCCATGGTTTGTACATTTTTTCGTTTGCACGTGGCGTTTTTATGTCAGTTGCGTATGCTAATTTAGGTCAGTTTTTAAGTTTTGCTTGGGGCGTGTTTGTCCAGTTCCGTTGAAGTTTTGAGTTCAGTGGCTAGGAAAAAACCGTTTTGTGAACCGAGTTCTAGCTGACATTATATGCCGTGGAGAAATGATAGAGCAAGGATTTCGGATTTTGTGAGTGCTCATGAGATTAAGCTAAGAATTTCGCGTTCACTGGGTTTGTTTGATTTCATATAGCGATCGGCTATACTAAGTGCTTCTCAAAACAATGTAGCAGCTGTCAAGAAAATCTCACAGAGTTCCTTGGGCGATGAAATTTGGAATGGTGGAGTTTGATCGTAAACTATTTTTTTTTTTTTAGATTAAAGAGTATTTCTATCCTGTTTCTATGATATATGTAACTGATGTCCTGTTATTATATAAATTAAAGTGAACAACAAGAATTTCTCTAACTAAAAAAAATCTTTACGCTGCCAGAAATGTATTTTTTTTTTTCATATGCGAATACAACGACGAAAAGATAGTAAAAAAAATCAGATTTCAGATAGTTTCGAGAGCCTTCGGACATCTTTGGTAGTCCCCGATGATCATCGTTAATCATCGGGAATCGTCGGAAAAACGTCTTGATGTACTAAAAAACAATGTTGGCTTTTGTTTAGCCGTTTTTGTTTCTTTCTGGGTGAAATTTACTGTTACAGTGATTTTTTTTTTTTTTTACTGTTAGTGTTAAATTGCCTAAAATTTTTATTGTTTCATATTACAGAACCTATAAATTATGTATTAAGTGTTATCGAGGTACACCCATTCAGACCCTCTTTAAAGTTATCTTGCACCAATATGGGAAGCCGTATACGCGTAAAAATACTGTTTCCACTTATTTGGAGACACAAGCAAAACATAAAACAATAAGGAGACCCTCTTTACGCCTAACTAAATCTATTCTAAAGCGATAGACCACAAGCCCAATAGTAGCTCCTGTGAATACATTCTACAAAAGATAGAAATAATTGCAGTAATCAATATATTACCATTAGGATTACGAGCTCCTTTCAGATTTGGATAATTCCTCAAGAGGTTTTTCACGTTTTCCTTCCGAGCTGCCAAATTTTCACATTGAAATTGCTCACTGAGGACGTTGAAGTAGCTGTCAGAAAATGCCTCGTCAATGGGTAAGAGCTTTAACCCAATAGGCGCTGGCATGTCGGGTCCTCCAGAGGAGAATACCACCTTGTTCTTAGTTAATTCAGCTGTGTCTTCACTGGATTCCTTGAACTTATCGAAGGCAACAGACAAAGAGGCACTCAGCCCCATGTAACCACCGGACACCGACACCGTTGATCCTATCTGAAAATAAAGCATCAAAAGTCGATTTTACATAGCTGTCAGCTCACCTAGATAATTGCAATTGCAAAAATTATTTTATTATATTTATATTTATGGCAGTGCCGGGCAACCGAGCGTGCGCAGTGGCAATCGAATGGTTGCTAATATATTTGCAGAATGCAAACAGAGGTGGACTTTGCCCTGATGTTTTATGCCGCCGAGATATTTTTGCATTTTCAGTCAGATTTCTCACCTGATGTATCACGCTACTAAGAGATATCTCAGCTGCGTGGACTATCAACTGAAAAATCCATCAATGTTTTCCGTCAAAGTATTCTTTTCATAAGTATAATTCGCAAAACCACACTTTTTCCACACATGTAGCCGTTATTACTACTTTTTTCTTTCTCTTTAGATTAGTTAATCTGTTGTACTGCGCTAAAAACACTGGATTACGTAACAGAGACGTTTCTATTGGTTATTTGCCCAGTAAACAGCAAAAAATATGTGAACTAAGCAAAAAGCTCTGTCATGCCATTCTTCTCTATGCACGTGCCCACGCGTGTATGCATTAATATTCAAAAGTTTCGGAATAAAACAAAGTTTTCTATGACGTCTTTCTCAGCAACGAGTTGATTTAAACATGATTCGCACCGTTGCCTGGCTGTGACCGCTATGTCTTCAAGTGGAGTGCCTTTCTTTTCCCGGCTTGTTGTTACCTCGGTCTGGCGATGAGCCTGTGTGTAGTAAGTCCCTCTTCATTGACACGATAGTACTAATTAATAATAGTGGCGATTATAATAAAAACATTACGACTCTTACGTTTTCCATGGCATACTTGGCAATTTCAGTATAAGAACTTTCAAAGCGTTCCGTCGTCTTGGTACCCAGTTCCACCTCCAGAACAATGTCCTAAAAGAAAGTAAACCAGACTGCAAACTGTAGAAAGTAGTTCAGTTTAGTTTTAAGGGCATGATTTTAGACCGCGACTTATACGAAATAGCTTCATTCAAAACATCATCACTTTTATTAAACAGGTTAGGAAGGCTCTTCAATCGCGCAATTATTATTTTCTCCGTCGAGTCTTGAAAATGAATCGACGTGTCACGAAAGAAAAAAGATAGGGTAAAGTACTTCCTGATCTGTAAGCCGCCGCATTTTACTGTTGATGTATCTCAATTGGTCTAGAACAAGGATTCCTTTCTTGCGCTTCGTGTATGTCAAGCGCTGAGCGAGGTATTATTAAATATTGTATGCATTGAATTGTATTTTCATAGATGTTTTTGATTATGCCTTCCAAGGGGAGAAAAGGATTTATCAATTGAAAAAAAACAACAAAAAAAAAACAACAACTGCGGCTTAGTTTCTTAATTGATGGCTTTCTTCGCGATCGGCCTTGCCGAATTAAACAAAATGTTGATAACGCGACACTCGCTACTTAAGTTATAAATGATTCCGTTGTTAAAATAGCAAGTTTTTATCACACTTACCGTTCTTCAGTTTTCAATGAACCTGAGGTAATCTTCCTGCTCGTAAGTCTCGGGTAATGAACACACGGCGGCGGCGAAGTCATCAGTAACTGAATAGTTTTTAGCTCTTGCTAAGTCCAGCTGATATCGAGCTCTGCCATTGTTGCACACCTTTTTATTTTCAAAAAACACATTTTTGTTTGTTGATGTCTCTTTATCCACCTTCTCGTATCCTGCAATAGCAAGAAAAAAAAAAGGAAAAAAAGAAAACAAAGCAAGTAATCTGTAAATCATGCTGACTCTAACCCATTACATGTATATTTTTTGTGACAACAATTTAAAAATATTTGATTTGGCTCTGCATGCACTCTGATAAGATTCTTCAGAAAGTGACAAGATCAGACAATAGCACTCCGAAAGTCTTAAACTCATGTTTCAGCTTTCCTCTGCAGATTGCGACCATCTTTTCAACTACGGCGTAGTTGGATATCGTAACAACAAAGACTTACCAGATGGGTGCACAATCAAATACCTGCCGTAAAAAATCTAAGGCCATGGTCAAACGCCAAACTTCAAATTAATGAGTCGAACCTAAACTGAAATATTAATCGAACACGACAGCATTTGGTCACTTGCATTAGGTTCAACTAATGTGAGGTTCGATTTTTAACAGAAAATTTTCACTGTGCACCCGTCTTGTAAGTCATTGTTGTCGCGATAATATTATTAAAATTAAGATTATTAAACTGTGCCGTGGTCGAAGGGATGCAACTGCAGAGGAGAGCTGAAAGCTACAGCAGTGAGGCATAAACCGTTCAAATTGGAGAGAAAAGAATGATTTTTTTCCAAGCTGACAAGATGAGGAGAAAAATGGATTTTGCTTCTTTTCGTTGGAGGGGAAAATCAGGCAGCGGATTCGAATTTTGGCGAGAAAACGACCTCGCCGTACAGCTCCTTCCAAATTGCTCTGTCCTGAGCCTTGACTCCGTCTTATGAAGGCTACGATAAAAACCTCAAAGCCTCCTAAAAACGATGAAATAGCCCAAAAGGACAACAAAAACCAAGCAAGGTCGGAACATTTTCTTTATTTTATTGAAAATAAGGTGTTATTTTATCTCGTTGAGCATTCTAATACCACGTTAATTTAAACTGCATACAATGTCTTGTAGAGCGCTCATATTCTCAACGGCCTAAATTATAACAACACCGCGTACTTCAGAAAGTCATGTGCCACTCGACACGCTTTCGGCTTACATAAGTCAGTTAAACGTTCGATCGATTTCTCGAACCGTGAGTTTGGCACTGCTGTGAGTAGGGCAGAAATTACGGGTTTTTAAAGGTCCATGACGGACCACTGTGCTTTAGTGCGCGCGAAGATGTTATTGTTTTGATCACGTACTTCGCTGCATATGATCTCAATTTGAAGACCGTGCGATTGCCAAGATATTCTGGTTCAATTTAGTCTTTAATTGTTTCTGCCCTTGCAAAGGACCCTCGACATTTTATTAGGTTTGCATGTGATGGCCAAATGAAAGCTCAAAGCGAAGTTTCTGTAATCACTATTAAACGGAAGACTATTGGTGTCATGCTCTGTGCCAAAAGGTAAAAGAAACGCAGCACATTTCATAATAAATGTTGATTCAACGCTATTTTTTTTTTATAACATTGGAAGAAGGTAAAATCAAACTTATGATGCTTATAAATTTTGATGGTGGATTTTGAAAGACATTAAAACTCCCGTGTAGATGTTAGAAAGACAGTTGCCAGCTCAAAGCTGCAGCTGTAAAACACAACAAATTTGCCGATATATAAAAGCCATCGTGCCGGTACATATATGTTTTGAAACGGGCATAAATCTACAGAGAGAAGGCAACAACTTGCTTGAAATTATCCAGATGTACTCACAATTCAATTCGATGTTCGATAGAAAACGGTTCCATGTGTCATCGACTTCGTCACAAAAACAGAGTTCTCAGCAACTTGAGTAATCATCGGCGAAGAAATAAATTTACTTTATAGCCGCAACTCAGCAAAGCAACTAGGAGCTGCGCTAAAAAAGCCAAGATTTTGGCTCTAGAACTTATGACGAATGATCTTCCTCTTATAATGATATCAGAATCCTGCCAATGGCAGTAACGATCTCATCAACTACAGAATAGGCTGTATTTTTCTTTAGTGAAGGTAGAAATTCGAAAAAAAATACCAGCCCGATATAGAATAACGACAACCAAATGCAGGAATTCTTAGTGTTCTAGAGGCCGAAAGTAAGGCATGGAAACGGATTTCTCATCGCTGCGGTAAATTGTTGACTTATCCACTCGCACAAAATATGGCGAACACCAATTAACGCGCGCAATACATACAACCTCGTTCCCAGGGTCCTCTCTATATCTCCAGAGAAAGGACCCTGGTTGCGGCTGGTCACGTGATCTGGGTGACAAACCAAAACCGCAGGGAGGGCTGCTCCTCGACAAAATTTTGTCGACAGTACAACAGATACTATCTAGGGGAGGTCTAGGGGAGGGATAAATGTAGAGCAGGATTTTCAAAATGGCGCTTGAATTTCTAAGCTGTGTTCAATCCGCGCTCCTTTCGACTGGCTATTACAGCATTATCCTGAAGGTTAAACAGGTTATTTGCTTGGAGAGTTTGTTTCTAAAGAAAGACTTGGTGGCAGTGCTTCCAACAGGGTACGGGAAATCCTTGTTCTTCCAGGTTTTGCCTCGAATGTTGTCCGAGAGGGATAGCAAGTCAATGAGTTTGTTTTGCCTTGAGTTGAGTTTTTTTGCCGTGAGTATTGTTGTTGTGCAAGGAGTTCGTTTCGTTTTTCCGTGACCTCAGTTTGTTTTGCTGTGAGTTTCTTTCAATCTTTGTTGTGTTCATTTTGTTTAGCAGCGAGTTGACATTGTTTTGTCTTGACTTGAGTTTGTCATTTGAAGAGAGTTGAGTTTATTTTGCTGTGAGTTTCGTTGTTGTGCCGTGTGTTCGTTTGGTTTTGCCGTGACTTGTGTTTGCTTTGCCGTGAGTTTCTTTGTTGTGGTATAAGTTCACTGATTTTTTTAGCCGCGTTTTAGCCGCGAGGAGAGTCTGTTTTGCCATAAGTTTTGTTTTTATTTTGCTGTGAGTTGATTTTGTGTGTAGTGTGTTTATTTTGTTTTGCGATGAGATTCGCTGTTGCTGTGAGAGTTGTGGGCCACCGTACTATTCTGGCTTCCGTTTAAGCCGTGAATTTTCTTAAAAGAAACTCCTACAGTTTATACAGGTGTAGTTTTTCGAAGCGACGGCAAACAGAAAGACTTGACTAAAATTAACTTACGCCTGTCTGTTTTGAAGTAAAATCAAAACAAATTTCTTCGCCTTCATCAAGCACACGGCAAGATATTAACGGAGAAAAGTTTTATTAATGAGAGCCAGTTCAGTACAGGCCAGAAAAGTAAGGTATGTGTCAAAAAGAAACTTCTATTGCCGTGAGTATATTTTGTTGTGCCTGGAGATAATTCATTTTCTTGTGAGCAAATTTATTCTGCCGTAAGATTTTCAGTTTTAAATTTATCTTGCACCTATATGGGCAACCGTATACGCTTATAAAAACTGTGGCCACTTGTTAAGAAACATTGTAAACTCAAGCAAATGATTAAAAAATCTATATATTTATCTTAAATCTATATATTTATCTTGTATCAAAGTTTGACCCGACAAAGATATCTTCTGCGGCATCGATGCGGCCGCCAGCAGTGGTCGATTTGCCCGTGAAAAAAGGTTTTTTGACCATGTCCTGTCCCCAACTGCTTTGCACAGCCTGCAATGTACTAAAATCTGCCGCGACTGATGGCAACACTTTACGCTCTCCTGTAGGCTTAGTATTGACAAAAGCAGTCTAAGCCGCCCTCCCTTCAACGAATTTTTTGTCACCACCCAAATTCTGGGTGGCACGTGACCAGCCACAACCAGGGTCCTTTCTCTGGAGATATAGACAGGACCCTGGGAACGAGGTTGCAATACATAGTGGTCCGTTCTAGGTCTGATAACCATGAAAGAAGCGACATTATTCTTATCCAAGATGAAGAAGCGTCATTATTCTTATCCAACACTCTCTCTTAAACAACTCTATACACATTCATATAATGCCCTTACGATAAAAGTGTGAATGAACATCGGTCAAAAAACTAAATTTTCATAGCATAGCAATTCGGCAAATGCCACGCAAAAACACCCGAAACTACGGGAGTCGGGTTAGGTCTGTCAACCATCTGCGAACACTTTTTGTTTACGACCGACCGACCGATAGACAAACCGACCGCTACCAATCCTTCGCAGCATACTGTACTCCTGTTTTACATACGCAAAAAAAAAAGAAAAGTAAAAGAGGGGAGAGCTATCTTTACTTTGTTGTTAACCAGTTTGCCTATGGACTGAGCAGTTTGATCGAAGTCAAATAAGTTGTCATATGATTAAAATATCATTCTTCTTACTTGCACTGAGACTGAATGCGACATTCCACAATCCTGCGTCGTAGCCAGCTGTACAAAAAAAAAATAGAAGAAAAAACAATTGAAACTCTGTGCTTTATTGCACTTTAAACACAGGTGTGCTGCCTGGGTTTTGCTGTTGATGTGTTACTAAGTAAGGGCAAAATCTGTTATCAAGATAAGTAGCCCATCAGGCTGGCATCATCCGCCGGTTTGCGTGGCCTGAAGCGACGAATAATATTCCAACTTCCCAGAGAACGACATGCTGGTCGGTCACAGGGTTATCCAAAGCATGGGACAGAAATAGCAATGATTAAAAAAAAAGTTTCTGCGTGATGTTGTCCTAGAACTTCCTTCTCATTGTTCTGTTGGGGTAAGGTGACCAGAGTTTTCTCTTTAAAGGAAGAATAGAAAAACTACTCGCAAAAGAAAAAAAATCAATCGATTTAAACCACATAATTTGTACTCACCACTGGCTTCAACATCCACCTTGAGTTTATCTTGATAAGACTTGGTGCCGGAAAACATTTTGTGTGTTGTAGCTTCAACACAGGACGTGTAATGAGCAAAGGTAACTTGATCAGGTACTCGGTACTTTCCATCAACAGTAGTCTTTTCTGTATCCCAGGTCAGTTTCAATATCTTTCTAGCGGAAAGCAGTCCTGGGTCGACACCGCCCCTAGACAACTCGCCACCTTCCGGATTTCCCTCAAGGATGTTATAGCCAACACCTAAGTACGTAAGACCTTTGGCCGTGGCTACATCCTGAGAAGCATGGGTGACAGCGGCAGCACCAAGAATGATGAGAACAATAAAAAGCTGCATGGCTCCCTGGGAAGGAAAAAGAGCGAAGTCACTAAAAAGAAAAATGCATCGCTTTCGAGGTTATAACACTCATATTACTGCAGGATTCTCCATACATGTATTTTTCTGTACAAAATTGCATTCCAATTTTCCCTGTACTACTGCAACTTAAGTCAGTATTCGTTTTATTTTTCCTAAGGCATTTAGAACAGTAACATGTAATTTTTCAACTTGCCATTAATTATCTCATTAGCGCAGTTTTCTTAACCAACCAAGGCATTCAAACTTTTTTTTTTTTATAGCGAGGGTGACACCCAATAGTAAAACGTAATGAACTTATGGCCGTCTTTTCTGGAGTTAATTTGAATACAATGATACTCAATAATAAGGTAAATGGAACATTTAAACACTCTGCGGCTTTTCATCACTATTCACACAACTCGCGACTATTTGTCACTGTTCGCGGCCTTTCGTCACTATCCACAGGCCCGTAAGGAGGCGGGGGGGGGGGGGGGGGGGGTGTGCGATGGGTGCGTCTGCACCCCCCTCCTACAAGCCTAAGAAGTCCGCTTATTGTGAAACATATATATAAAGAAAATAAAGGGTAGTTCTGTGCTTCGACTAAATCTACATTCAATATGGTCCTTTGGGTTGAACGTCCACCATTTGCAGATTCGTGTGGTATATTTTGGACCAAATTGTGTGATTCTAGATACATTTTACCAAATGTCCTCGACTTTTACCTGCCTTGTTTCCTAGCTAACTGTCTTCAAATTGCACGAAATGCTGTCTAAGATAACGAAGTCGCGAGAGGTCGACTTGTCTCGCTTGCAGAGTTTTCATTTTTGTGAGAAGTGAGAAGTATGAGAAGTATAAATTTTCAAGGCGCAGCGTTTGCCTCTAGCGTAACTTTCATCTAGTGTCTCAGATTTCGTTTGGCGGAATGTATCGATTTTACTCCAACCAAAACCATCGAATGTGTGTGCGTTTCGCCTACGTCTAGAGAACAAATTTGTTTCCTTTGTGCAAAAGATATCGTTAACAAAGATTTTAAGCGCAAGCTGACGGTATCGGGTGGTCGAAGAAAGACCAAAGCTTCTTTAAACACAAACAAACAAACGAACGATAGTTCGGAAGCTCCATGAAGTAAGCCTGCATGCAAAAGAAAAGTAGACGGCCTTCACCTTCTTAATTGCACTGAAATTACGTAACCGAAAACTCAACACAATTTTCTAAATGCCTCGAAAGTGGATACCTTATGCAGAATTACACCACGTCTCACATTAACGTGTGACATTTCACAATCATTATAAAGAGAGCAAAAAGGAACAAGCAATTGCTATGGTTTACTTTAAAATTACTGTAGCATAATATGCTGTTACAAAAATAAACGACATGCAGTGCCTGCGAAAGGGATGACGTCTCACAAGGGGTCTTAGGGTCTTCTTTTTAGGAAATTGGTCAAAAAATTAACGTAAATAAAGTAGCTGACAACTTCTGTGTTGATAGCCCGCGAACGCATTCGTCTTTCACAGCCGGAAATACGTCAGCGTTCGCAGGCTATACGATTACAAGGTCAAATTAAACGCTGTCTCAAATTGTTCACACCGGCTCTTTAAAGATTTCTGTTTACTAAATTTAATAGAATTTTCCAAATATAATTTGTAATTCAGATTCATTTGCTCCGAAACGTTGCAATTTAGCTGAAGGACGAATTGGAGCCTGCGACACTGCACACTCTCGCAACTCCACAAAAATAGAAGAAATAGAAGTACATTACTGACCTAAATTCGCGCACATCCAGTGGTAGTACGTCATACAACGCATACATTGTTCTCTATAACAAACGCTTAAACCTGCTAGTCGGTCAAAACTGCAAAAGTTCAGTGTTCTCCTAAGTTTTCGACGCAGCAGGTGAACGAACTTTTCAAACCGGAAACCGGTGAATTTTTGCTGTTTCCTTGTGTACATAACTGTCCTAATTGGAATAAAATGTAGCCTGATGTTGGTGAAATTTCATTTCACGGAAACTTTAATCTGACCTCACAGTGCTTTCTATATACAGCGTGAAAAAAGTTGCGCAAAATTATCTTCCGGTGTGGCAAAGGGGATATATTTGCTGTCGCTTACATGGCGTATCACTTGAAAAAAAAAAAAAAAGGGTTGAAGGGTTGTTTTTTTTTTTTCAAGGCTTTTTTAACCTCTCGTCTAGGTTTCATTTTAAACACTTACGAACTTGATGTAAAGAATTTCACATCGAAAGCTGTCTGCCTTCACCACGGACACCACGCGTGCGCTACTTGTAGCTACTGTAGCTGACGTTGAACTTGACAATCACTGTATTTTAAAATTTTCTGGAAACCGTGCAACAACAGTTTCGAACTTACGATGAAATCCCGCCAAAACTTGGCCTTTCTTCGAAATGTTTCGGCACTGGCACAAAGTTGTAAATTAATATTGCATTTTCGCTGTTTATTTTCCATCTATTCCATTATTTTCGTTGACGATTACACTGGTACAACGAGTGTCGTTACTTTGTTAAGAGTAGTGTTGCAAGCGGTAGATTTTGCCGGTTACCGCCTGATTTGGAGAATTCGTCTAGGATGCTGCGCCACAATTTTCTCGCAAGCCAGCCTTCTATCGATTGTGAATGTATTTGCATGCATGGCAATGACAGCCAATTCTGAGAGTCATTTGGTGGCCATTTTAAGTTACGAAGCCAAGTATGGATCCTTCGAATACAAGAAAATGGCCTCTCCGCCTATGTGCTCTCCTCTCTCACGTTTGGAATATTATTATTATTATTATTATTATTATTATTATTATTATTATTATTATTATTATTATTATTATTATTATTATTATTATTATTATTATTATTATCATTATTATTATTATTATTATTATTATTATTATTTTTATTTTTTTTTATTTTTTTTTTTGGGGGGGGGGCCTTTATTATTGGCTAGCCATCCAATCCACACCTCCCTCCCTCCCCCCCCCCCCCGGATCCGCCCCTGTTCTTTCTTTCCATCGGTGTAGCCTTTACTTCAGTGAACTTGGTCGGCTCTGAGTTCACTTTTATTTGAGCTCAATTCAATGATTTTCAGCCTTGCTCAGCCGCGGGTCGAAGCCTGTACATCGCCCTTTTTGACTTGTAGTGCGATGTATCATGTTCAAGTCGGCAATTATTTCGGATCTTCCCGTTACGAGGTTGTCCTAAATCATTTGGCGTCAGTTTCCATGATGTACATGGGTAATTAGAGCGAGGAATATTCACGAAGATCTATGTTCTCCAGCAGCTTTCTTCGCGTCTTTCATTCAGCTTTAAAGGTGTACAGCGTACCAAAGATTTTGCCGGCTTTTCACGCAATCGATTCGGTAACTTTTAATGAAAGGTGGATGGTCAATATCAAACGTACAAGATGCCAAGGTCAAGCTTTTTCTCGAGTATGGCCGCCATTTTGGGCGACGTCGTCGTTGCCAGGCGAACGCGCCCGCGAGCCATGCCGCTTGCCGCGATGACCATGAAACCTCAAACACATGGTTTTCTAATTTTGTATGCTCGGACCGCTAGGGAGTTCCGCTAAAAACAATGGTTAAACCAATCAGATTTGAATATTTTCAAGAGAACATGGTTGAGTTTTTAATCATGGCCTATATAACTGGGTCGCTATGCAGCTCTCGTAAGGTGTCACATGAGTGGCTGAGAGAACAATAGAACAAACAACAAGAACAATGCCCCTAGCACCCAAAACAATAGCAGCTGCTACACTAGAGGACCAGTAGAATTACAAGCTTACGAGAGCTGCGTAACTCTTCATATAATTTACCGGGTGTCTTTGAAATCGTGCGATCCAAGTTGTGTAGTGAAAAAGACAATTTTCTCTCGCATAAACAAAAAAAAAAATCTTCATTTGCTATTCTCATTACAGGTGATGTTAGCATGTGGGATAATTGTGTAAGTGGATTGGTTGTTTGCACGCTTGATTGTAGATGACAAGAAATTGATAAATGAGCCTTTGATTTTGAAACTATTTTTTAAGTGTTTCACGTCCTGGCAAAATTATGACTATTTTAGTGGACCTGAGCCTTGTATATTAGTACACATTCTAATTTGGATTATCATAATACAACGCATTTTACAAAATAGCTGATGGCTATGGTGAGATTGAATAGAGAAAAGACCTTATAAAAATAGGTCACCAAGTCAAGGTTTCTGAAGAATACAATTTTCTGATATCCTCTAGCAGAAGTCTAACCCATGACGCACCAGATTCTGGTTGGTTGCTCTAACCACTGAGCCATGAGAGACTTGTGGTAGTCGAGGTCGTTACCTACATCCTCATGAGCATTATGGATAACTGGAAGCTCGTGGATCAGATACCCATTAATTTAACGCAACATATAAGAAATCGGACAGAATCGAGAAAAGAAAGAAATAGAATAATCCAAGACGTAGATCGCAGTTGTAGCCGTGAATCGTAGATCGGATATTTTCTTACTAGGAGGAAATGACAACATTTTCTTATTTCCAAGATAATTTTGCAGTTCAATAATTGTCTTAAGCTAAGTCATAACCTTTTTCTTGTAACGGCGTTTTATTTGTAATGGAAGCATCGCCTGGTTTCCCTTTATTTCATGAACGTTAGTCATTTCTTTTTCGAGCAGAATATGTGGAGTTATTTTGGTGTCCAGCTATTAGCCATGTAGTAAAATTGTGAGCGACTCTGAAGTGCATGGCTTGTTCTGGCTTTTTTACTAGGACATATCTCTTCCACTAACGACTTCAGGTAAAGTGATCTTGCAATTGAAAATAATACGAGAACTCAAGACGCCTTATCTAAAACTTCATATTTAAGAAACTGAAGAAACATTCATTAAGTTCGCTGTAAGTAACTATTTTACCATTTTCCAACTGCTTTCAGTGCACAGTGAAATAAAATATTTACAATATACATAATTAGGATTTCAATGGGTTAAGGGCCTCTAAAATTTAAAAAGTAAGCAAGGCAACATTACGCAACATTTAAAATTTATTTATGTCTTCAAAATCCTGTGATCCAAGTTCTGTGATGGAATGGATAATGTGTTTTTCACTCAAGAAATAAATCCTCCATTTATTATTCTTATCACAGGTGATGTTAGCATGTGGAATAATTTGTGAAGGTGGCGGGTAAGATGTTTCAAGTGAGGTACTTGACACTTAGAACGCTTGATTACAAATGGGCTGATCAAACGAATTGAAAATTTTGTTTTCGAAGCTTTGATTTTGAAAGTATCCTTGCAATGAAAGGACTGCAAACTCTCGATATCAGTTGTGAGATTGCTATGGAAGGTAAATGTTCAATCTCTAAAGTCCCCATTATGTTGTGTCCAAACTTAAGAATTGTTTTAAGTGGACCATCGCAGGGTTATCCCCGACATTAAATTCGCCTTTACCCTGGGTGGAGAGAGGCACTATGAGAGTTAAGTGTCTGGCCAGGGCTCAAACCCGGACCGCTCGATCCGGAGTCCAGCGCACTAACCATTAGGCCACCGCGCCACCCATAATATATGAAAAAAAAACAAAACAAAACAAAACAAAACAAAACGTACACAATTCAAACTTGGAAAATAAAATTTCTGATTTCCCAGCAGGAGTCCAACCCAACATTCTGGTTGGTTGTTCTAACCACTGAACTGTGATCATGAGAGACGGGTGTTGAGTTAGGTCGTAGCCTACACTAGAGCATAACCGATATCTGGAGGGTCATTGATCAGACTCCTGTTAGGGCTTAGAAACTGATTATCTGTGTAAATTCAACCAGAGTACTCTTCTTCCTTTATCCCATTGATTCAAGTCGCCTTCCCACTTATCATTTAAGAAGAGGTTATTAATTGTGAAGTGAAATCTTAGTTGATATAAGATGTAAAAGGTCAGACAGGCCAACAGAAAGAAGAGATTTCTGTTATGACGTAGAATAATAACCTTGGTCTGACGAACGCGTTCAACTGAGTTCCGGATTATTACAGAATAGCAATTCCTAGGTTAATGGAACTCTTCCAATCTTCCTGTAAAATACGCAAACCAATCAGTGGGTCATTCTTGCAAAAAAATGATTTTATAGGAAAATCCATTACCTGACTCTTGAATTCCACGTTAAATTTCACGGAAAAAAACGATATCGCACGAATCGCGAACTGATGAGTGCGATATCGTATAACCTTTTAAAAATGAAAATGCGGTGAATGTTGCGAATTTTAGCGCAGCCTCATTTTCAAGTCGCAATACCGCGCTGAATACCCTCTCATCTCTAGCCAATCAGAGCGAGTGAATTCTTTGAGCTATGCGATTCAGTAGGAAATGTTGGAAACACAATTTATTTGCCTTGCTTATCTTTGCGATTGTTTACAATTTATTGTTAAAAACTGATTTAAAATCGTTTTCTCGTAATACCGATTTTTCTGGATTAAAAAGAAATATTTTATTATTATATATAAAAAGCAAGTATTTTAAATTTCGGTGTTTCTCCATTCCGGCTCGACCTTCCTGATTTTGAGGTAAACATCGCCTGGTTCTCATTCACTTCATAGTTTGAACTTAATATTGTGTCCAACTATTATCCATGTGGCAAATTGTCTTCAGCTCTTCTCTTCTTTAGTGTCTGGCTTTTTGTAGCTGTTCATACTTCAAAGGACCTATTTCTACCACTAACTACATCGGGTAAGTGAACTTAAATGAATGTAATTGTAAAGAATGCGAGAAATTGTCAAGAAATTGAAACTGAAAAAAAAAGAACATTAATTAAGTTGGATGCAAGTATAGTTTTCTATTTTCCAATTGCATTCACTATGCAGCAAATATCCTTTTTTATAACGTGCAAAATTATAATGGATTTAAGCCTTCCAAACTTAACCTATTTAAATTAAAGGTAAGACGACATCAAATAGCATCGCGTTCTACTAACCTTTAGAATATACTGGATATCTTCAATATCTTGTGATCAAGATTGATTGTTAGTATAAAAAAATGTATTTTCTCCACGAAATATATTCTTCATTTGCTATTCTTATCAGAAGTGATGTTAGCATATGGTATGATTTGTGTAGGCAGCGGATAGGTTGTTTGAAGAGAGGGACTTGAAATTACACGCATGATTGGCGATCAGTAGGCTGATTCAACGGAATGAAACCTAATATTAAGCCATTTCAAAGTATTTTTCAAATAGAAATGTTTAATCTTACAAAGCACTTCACCAAAATCCAGTGACTAATGGTGGGTTTATGTAGTTAAAAGGCTTAACGAAGAATCGTACTCGATTATTTACTCCAAAAATATAACTTCTGACCCCCCAGCGGGAGTCAAACCCATTACCTTCTAGGTACCGTTAGACGTTTTTTTTTCCACTAGAGGTTCGTGGTGCGTAAAGAGGAAGGTTTTAAACTCTTGTGTGAACAATGTCCTGACATAACTGTAAAGCTGAATAATGTTGAAATGATAAATGTAAACAGTGGTGTGAAAAGTTGAATGCCGACTCGGATGGAATAAAAAAAAAAAAAATGTGTTCTCAAGTGATAAAACGAGATTCATATCCATTTGATCTCCATGACCTTCCTGATACCCGTTGGACGCTATTAGGTTGTTTGCGACTTCGCTCACCAGGGTGTCTCAAAGCTCAGCAGTTAGAGCAACCAACCGGTATCTGGAGTGTCATAGGCTAGACTCCCTTTTTCCCGCTTTTTCATGATAGGCGGATAAGTGAGAATTCATTCCTCATTTTCTTAGAAAATAAAATTTGTTTTCCCCCAACGGGAGTCTATACATGACTTTCCTGATACCGGGTGGACGTACTGTGACTAAAAGTGGGCCGGGGACTTAGGGACGCGTGGCATGGGACGCGGGGACTTGGAGAAGCGTGGACGTGGGGACTCAGGAATGTGGGGACTCAGTGACGAGAGAACGCGACATCGGAGATCCGGGGACGTGATAAACAAACAGGACCATCTTCTTTCTCCAATGGCAAGGGTAAAGAAAACGTCACTAAAAAAAAGCAAGTACACTTCGCAGTCGTTTCCTGCGCAACAGAATTCTGCGTAGAATTTTGTCATTTCAAGTTGTTGTTCAAGCTCGCTACAGGTGAGGTTAGCATGTTGTGTAAGTGAAACGATAGGTTACACGCTTGATTGTAGACGACTTGAATTTGATAAATGAGCCTTTGATTTTAAAACTATTTTCTAAATAAACTTGATCGCAACACTACTGACCCTGGTTTTGAAGTTGAAGTTGTCGTACTTAATGTGCAATCTCTACAGTTTTCCATGTCCTGGCAAAATTATGATTATTTTTAGTGGACCAGAGCTTTGGTTATTAGTACACATTCTAATTTGGATGATAATACAATTCATTTTACCAAATATCTAATGGCTATGGTGCAATTGAATAGAGAAAAAACCTGATGAAAAAAGGTCAACAAGTCGAATTTTCCCCCTACCCGCAAAAAAAAAAAAAAGTTTGGTTACAAATGGGTTGATTTAAAAGATTTATATGCGAACTTTGATTTTAAAAGTAAACTTGAAATAGATGGAATGCTTACTCCAGATCTTGATACCAGTTGTGAAATTGGCATTCATGTGGTAAGTGTTTAACTTCTTAAGTCCTCCCGTGATGTTGTGGCCAAACTCAAGATTTTTTTTTTTTTTTTTTTGAAATCTTTTTTTTATTGCAAGACACAAAACAAGTTACATTACAAGTTACATTACATTACATAACGATAAGAACTTACATGCTTACTTACAACCAAAACTTACATTACTTAACTACATCACTTACATGACATTTACAATACAACAGTTACATTACTCTACTTACAGTGCAGTACTTAAACTAATTACAATAATTAGCCTTTTTTCTTTTACACTACAGTAACACATACATAGACCATGCAGATGCCCAATTAATTCCAGTTTAAAAGAAAACTATAAATAAAATTCTAGCGCGTAAAAAAACTATTTAAGTTAGTAAATCCAGCGGACATTCCATTTTTTTCCTTTAAATAAACTATTATAAGATTACAACAGAAGCTCCCATCTTGTATAAAAATCGCGAAGCTTTCGGTTCTTAATTGCAATTATCTTTTCGACCTCTTGCTTAGCTTCGACCTTGTGCAGGAGCAATCTCAACTTTGGAGGGATCTTATTTTTTCTACACTCCCAAATAGTTATCTTACCAAGAATTATTAAATAATTTAATAAGTCTTTTCTCTGAAGAAAGCCAATTATAATGTCTTTTAAAGACAAAGACAAATTTTCACCACTAATATCAGACCACCAGACTGCGAATCTATTCCAGAAGACCCGCACAAAGGAGCAGTTAAAGAAGAGGTGATACAAATCTTCCGTGTAGGTTCCACAAAAAGAGCACTTGTCCGAATCGCTTAAACCTATTTTGAATAATTTATCATTCGTAAACAAAATGAAATTCAACAATCTATATTGGAATGACCAAACATACGTTTCGCTTGCAGATTGATATGGAATTGAAAAAGCGTCTTGTGGATTTGAGAGATTAAAATCAGCTAACAACTTTTTAAAGCTATTCGGAGTTTTCGCTTTAGTTGATATCATCATTGAATAGAATTGTTTACACTTAACCGTATATGCATTAAAAGCTTTAGTTGCATTATACTCGAAATTCATAGGGTCAAAGATGCCCACTGTAAGGAGATTGCAAGAACTTTTTGACTTCATATTTTTGACAGAAGACCTCAAAGCTGTCCATGTCAGAAAGTTAGTGTTAAGTCCTTTTTGTTTGAAGGACTCATAAGAATGGACATTATCAACATTAAACTGTAAATCATTCAAATAAATTATGCCCTTATCAAAAAACATTTTATAAAACACTGGTTTATTATTTATTCTGATGTCCTTATTATTCCAGATAACATTTTGGGAATAATTAACATCAGAGAAAGAACTTCTAAATTCCGCCCACCACAAAAGGAGCTCCAAGTAAAAATTACTAACACTCAAATCAAGATCCTTTACATCATAATTGCATCTAAAGAGAAAACACCCTCCATATTTTTTAAATTTGTATTTGAGATAAGATTTCCAAGGGCCTTCCCTCTCATCTAAGAGTCGCGGAATCCAGGACAATCTTAGTGCTTTAATATGTGACTCAAAGTCTGTAAGATTCAGTCCACCATTGTCTAAGGTGTTTATCACAGAAAGCCTTGTGACCTTATCAGGGCCTTTCCATAAAAATTTAAAAATCATCTTCTCCATTTGTTTAATTATTTCAGGTGGGGTTTCTATTATTGAAGAAACATATAATAATTTTGGAATGAGAAAAGATTTAATGATTGCTACTTTACCAAATAGGGAAAGACCTCTCAGTTTCCATAAATTAATCAATTTCTGACATTCATCTATTCTATCATGGAAATTTTGTTTCAGAACTTGTTCTTGGTCACAGGAGAAATGAATACCCAGAGTCCTAATGCCAGTACACCACTCGAGGCCCAGAGCTGTCTCTAAGGAGTTTTTATTCTTTCCAATCCACATAGCCTTGGTTTTTGAGAGATTCATTTTTAGGCCAGAACATTTCTCAAAGTTATCAAGGGTTTGTATTACTTTTTCGACCGATGAAATATTGGCAAGTGTAGCTGTCATGTCATCTGCATACAACAAAGACTTAGTCTCATCTTCCCCGATTTTTATGCCTTCAATCTGTTCATTTGTTCGTATAGATATTGCCATTATTTCAATGGCAATTAAGAATAAATACGGCGACAATGGGTCTCCCTGCCTTACACCTCTTTCAAGTTGAAAAGGAGATGAGAAAAAACCATTGTTAAGAACGCAACTTGAGAGATTATTGTAAAATGTTTGTATCCATTTTATGAAGGAGGGGCCAAAATTAAAACGCTCTAGTGATTTATAAAGAAAATCATGTTCAATTGAATCAAAAGCTTTTTCAAAGTCTATAAAGAGTAAAACACCTGGAAGGTTTGATGATTCTGTATGTGCGATAATGTCTAAGACTGATCGAGCTGTTTCTCCAATAAACCTACCCTTCATAAAACCAGACTGATTTGAGTGAATTATACCCGGAAGAACATTTTTAATTCTATTTGCGATGACCTTAGTTGCAATTTTCGAGTCGACATTAATTAACGAGATTGGTCTCCAATTTTCCAAAAACATTCTATCTTTTCCTTTTTTATCGATCAAACTGATGACTGCCTGCTTTTGGGAACTTGACATTTGCCCAAGCTCAAAAGAATAATTAAAAACATCTGTCATAAACACACCAACTGAATTCCAGAAAGTTTTATAAAATTCAACAGGAATTCCATCATTTCCTGGAGTTTTCCCAGTGTCAAAAGTATCAAGAGCTTTAACACACTCCTCTGTAGTAATTTGACCCTCACAACTTAATCTTTCTTCTTCCGATAGCGCTGGAATGTTCGCGTTTCCTAAGAACTGATCTAATACATCAGACTGACTTACCGGTACGCTCAATTTGCTGCGGTATAACTTCTTATAATATTCCGAGGAGGAGTCTAATATTTTTTGGTAGTTTTTGGTAATAACTCCACTTAAGCAAAGCTTCCTTATGTGTTTTCTTGTGTAATTTCTCTTTTCCAAACTCAAAAAATATTTTGTACTCTTTTCGCCATATTCATGCCATCTTGCCCTTGCGCGTACTATTAATCCATTAGCTTTTTCCTCGTAAAAATTATCCAATTCCGCATTACAATCATCGAGAATTTTTTCGACCTCTTCACATGGGTTCTGCTCAAATCGTGCTTTTGCAATTTGTAGGTTTCTTTGCAGTTTTTCTTCTCTTTCCCTTTTTGTTTTAGCTAATTCTTTTGAGTAGTTAATTGAAAACAGGCGCACATTATATTTCATCCAATCCCAAGCGGCTCTTTTATCAGAAAATTCATCGCCCTCCTTTTTCCATTCCTCTAGCTTTTCTTTCATCTTTTGGACAAAATTTTCATCAGTCAATACCGAAGTATTCATTTTCCAAAACCCTGGGCCTCTTTTACATTCCTGAAGCTCCTGGAGGTGTAGAAGAATTGCCGAGTGATCAGTTCTAATTGCAGCAATAATATCGACATCTTTAATTAAGTCCTGAAGTGAATTGGAGATAAGCCAATAATCTAATCTACAAAAGACGAAAGGAGATTTTTGCGACCAAGTAAAGCTTTTTGTTTGAGGGTTTTTTAAACGCCAAATATCATGTAAATTAAACACTGATTGCATTTCTTCGATGCGTTCAACAATTTTTTTCCTTGCTACTAGTATCCCGCCTTGTTTGTCAAGAAGTGGATTAATAGGACAATTGAAATCGCCACCGATTATTATCTTATCTTCGTAAGCAAGGCCTTCTTTTCTCAGAAGGTCAATTAAATGATCATAGAATTGCACGGCTTGATTATCATTGTTTGGACCGTACACATCCACTAAAAAATAATTTTCATCATTGATTTGAGTTTGAACAATGATGAATCTCCCAGTGGGATCAATAATTTTTTTGATTATCTTACAGTCAAACCCTTTCCGAAAGAGTATTGCGACACCTCTCGCATTACTACTCCCATGTGCAAGCTCCAAAGGGGCACCCCATTCAGCTTTCCATTGTTTCTCGCTATTAACAGTTGAATGTGTTTCTTGCAGAAAAATAATATTTGCATTTTGCTTTCTGCACCATGCAAAAATTGCTCGTCTTTTCTTAAAATTGCTTAAACCTCTTACATTTAGCGAAAGCATTCTAAACTCACCCATATCTGCCGTTAATTTTCTAATTTAGGTAACGGAAAAAACATGAAAGACCGCTGGCGTTATATCATACCATTGAATAGCTAATTGCATCGCACTACACAAAAACACGAAAACACAAACACAAAAACACATACACAGAGTAAATATTTTACGCTGAAAAACAATTTTAAGTTTCAAATTATCTTCTTTCCTGAAGGAGTATGGCATTCTTTCTCTCTCCCTCAGCCGCGCCCGCTCCTGTTTGATCATAGTTACTTGAATACGTTGAAATTAATGCGAATATGGCCTACAAATCTATCTCTGACAAAAAAAAAAAAATAAATAAAATAAAAAATAAGCATTTAGCAATAAATAAATAACGAGTACAAACCATTATATGGATTAGAGGATAAATTTTGCAGCAGTAATAAACACGTTCATGTTCAGTGGTCCGTTTAGCTGGTGTTGGTCTCCTCGGCTTGTAGGTATAGAGTCTTCAGTTTTGACTCACCGTTCAATTTATAGATTATCCGAGCTGGTACGCTCCAGGGAATGTATGCAAAGAGTACATCTTCTCGCTTGCGAATTGCGCCCAGATGCAATTCTTTCAGCTTCTTGCGTTCTTCCCTTACAGACTTGGACACGTCGTCAGAGATGAACAAATTTGCCTCTTGAAACGGATTGTCCTTTAACTTTGAAGCAGCGTTGCGTAAAACATATTCTTTGTCGGTGTAACGCAACAAATACACATGAACTGGTCTTGATTGAGGTGCACCCCGTGTTGCGTTTTCCCGTCGTTTAATATTTGTGCGGTGAGCTCGCATTACTTCTATCTCCTCCTGTAAGGACATATGCTCGTAAAAAATCTTATTTACCAGTTCAAGGCAGGACGACTCTTTCTCGGCACCTTCTGGAATGTTCCAGATAACAATATTATTCCTCTTCGAGCGATTTTCCATCTCATCCAACTTCTTCTCGAGTTGCTCCATTTTCGCTTGATCTGCCTTTTTCTCCACTGTTTGTTTTACCGTTTCCAATTCTTGATTTAAGCCTTCCAACCCCGTGGAAAGCCCATTTGTTGTAGTCTCGAGCGTCGTTAACTTCGCAAAAATTTCATCATGGCGGCTTTGACTGACAGCTTCAAGTCGATCTATTTTCTGAGCAAGAACTTTTACCAGCCGACTTAACTCTGCAAAATCTTCCGCCGACATAGTGGGCTGTTGAATCTTCTTCCCTGAGCGCAAAGCTTTATTCATAATTAAGAATTAAAGCCATTTTCAAAACTTTCTGGACGGAGCACGGAATGACACGTCTTCACTCGTTAGAAGGCATGCCCAGTCAAGAATTGCTTTTGGTGGAAACGAGGTTAATTAATCAGGGCACAGTATAGTTTGGTTAATCCTACAGCAGAGCTTATCAAATATTCTGCGGCTAACGGTGGGTTTTAATAGAGAAAATCTTAATAACAAAGGTTAGGTGGGTAAAGTTTGCGTTCGAGCATAGTGACCAATCAGACCGGAGCTTATCCCGGCTTCAGTAGCATGAAGCGACTGGGAGTGCACTACTCTCCACCTCGATGAGATGCTAGTCCATCGCAGGGTTGGCATTCAATCCGCCGTTACCTTGGGTGGAGAGAGACACTATGAAAGTTAAGTGTCTGACCAGGGCTTGAACCCAGACCACTCGATCCGGAGTCCAGTGTACTAACCATTAAGCCACCGTGCCACCCATTATGAAAAAAATAAAATAAAATAAAATAAAATAAAATAAAGGAAACAAAAATAAAGGAGATTCAGAAAAAATCTTAACCCCAGGTGGGTTCGAAACCACGACCCTCCGAGTTCCTTATGGTCATTTTCTTATTTTCGTATTAATTGTTGTATCAGCAGTACAAGTCAAAGTTACTTGTAACATGGAATTCCTGATTCCCGAGCAGGAGTTGGGGGCTCAGTAACGTATTTTCTGTATAAGTTCAACAAGAGTAGTGTTCTTCCTTTATTCCATTGATTCAAGTCTCCTTTCCACTTATCATTAAGAACAGGTTATTAATTGTGCCGTGAAATCTTAATTGATATAAAATCTAAAAGGTAGGACAGGCCCATAAGGAAAGAAGATATTTCTATGATATAGAATAATAACTTAGGTTGGACGAACGCGTTCAGCTGACCCTATTTCGGACTGAGAATGTATTCCGGATTATTACAGAATAGCTATTCATTTCATGGATTTCAGTAATTTATGTTCGAAAGCAGAATATGTCGTCTTAATATTGTGCCCAGCTATTAACCTTGTGGTAAATTGTGTTCAGCTCTTCAATGCCTAGCCTTTTTAAATGTTTCTACTTCGAAGGACCTGTTTCTGTCACTAACTACGTCGGGTAAGTGAACTTAACTGAACGTTATTGTAAAGAATGCGAGAAAACGTCTTATTTAAAAGTGCATATTTGTTGTCAAGTAGTAAAAAACTGAAAAAAAACAAAACAAAAACAAAACAAAACAAAACGAAAACAACCTTTAGAATTTACTAGATATCTTCGATATCTTGTGATCAAGGCTGTTTGTTGATATGAAAGTGTCTTTCCCACAAAATATATTCTTCATTTGCTAT
Source organism: Meandrina meandrites (assembly GCA_963693305.1). Lineage (NCBI taxonomy): Eukaryota > Metazoa > Cnidaria > Anthozoa > Scleractinia > Meandrinidae > Meandrina > Meandrina meandrites. The sequence continues at coordinate 21,873,668 of OY855907.1, read as the reverse complement.
TCTTATCACAGGTGATGTTAGCATGTGGCATGATTTGTGAAGGCGGCGGGTAGATTGTTTGAAGCGAGGGTCTTGAAATTGCACGCATGACTGTAAGTAGGTTGATTGAACGGATTGAAAAATAATATTAATCCGTTTCAAAGTAATCCTACAAATATATCAAAATCCGATGACTAATGGTGGGTTCCTGCAGAGGGAAGGCTTAATGAAAAAGCGTACTCGATTATTTACTCCAAAAAAATAAAACTTTTGACCCCCTCAAACCCATGACCTTCTAGTGTAGGTACCGGTTGGACGTTTTTACCACTTAGTTATAGGAGCCACGTGGTGCGTGAAGGGATAGGTTTTAAACTGGTTTCTTGTCTGACAAATGACCGGACATTACTATAGCAATGATAAACGTAAATAATGGCATGACAAATAAAGATTAGCGTACTCAAGTGTAAAACGGGTTTCGTTTCCATTCGGTCTCCATGACCTTCCTGATACCCGTTGCACGCTCTAGAGTCGTTTGCGACTTCGCTCTCTAGGGTCTTTCAAGGCTCAGTAGTAAGAGCAACCAACCGGTATCTGGAGTGTCACGGGTTAGACTCCCTTTGGGAAATCAGATTTTTTCCCGCTTTTTCATGATAGATGGAGCTCCCCAACGGGAGTCTAACAAATGACTTTTCAGATACCGCCTGGACACGCTGTGACCAGAAACCCATAAGGGTTGAAAGGTGTAACTCCTTATGATTCGCATTGTACAAAGCGTTTGAACATTCGTTTTCATTAAGTACAATATTTGGAAATCACGAGAAAAAGTTCAACCAATCAAAATTGCAATATCTGGATTAAATCGCGCTAGCTCGCGCTAAATGGCGTAATCTTGTTTTTGAACAATTTGGGTTGAACATAGTTAAATTTAGGTAAATTCTTCTGTTTCGTCATTGTTCAGTTGTCTGGAGAATTTCACTTCTGTGAGTAATTTAGGGCGTTTTCGTCCAAATTCAAGCGACTTATCGTAAAACCGAAAATTTTGTTGCGTGTGTCGTTACGTGTGTAAATCATTCGCGTACAAACCCTTTGTGTTGCCAAATATGGTACTTGGCAAAACTGAATATTCGAACGCTGTGAACGCGCGTTACACGTTTCAACTCCTTATGAGTTTCTGCGTGACTAAAAGTTGGACGGGGACGTGTGGATCAGGACGCGGGGCGCGTGGCATGGGAAGCGGGGACTCGGGGATGGGAGGACGTGATGACTCGAGTATGTGGCTACTCGGTGACATGAGGACGCGACATCGGAAACCCGGGACGTGATTAAAAAAACAAAAACAACAAAAACAAAAACAACAACAACAAAAAATTGCAACGGCAGCGTCAACGGCAAATCGCAAAAACCCAGTAAATCGCTAAAATTCGCCGTTTTGAGCTGCAAGGACGACAAAGCACAACGATCGAGGCAAGTTTACGTTTATTTTGAACATAAATGTGAATATTAATCGCTACAGTTCATCTTAATAGCAATGTTTTGGTTTTCCCATACACTCGTTTATAATTTTGAAACATCAAGAGTCGCTCCATTTTTGTCGGCCCCCCGTGCGGCAACGGGAACGGCAACGACAATGCGTCACTAAATTTTCGTACACTGCGCAGCCGAACGACAACAGGAAGTGGCAAATTTCTGCGCAGAATTTTATCATTTCCTGCTGTTGTTTAATCTTGTTACCAGAGCCTGCGTCCCCTTGATCAACGGTTGGGAAGCGCAACGGCTCTGGGCGATTCAAAAATCGGAACCAGCAATTTCTGTTTCCGGATTGATTGTGCGCGTGCGTCGGAGATTCTGGTTGAAATGAGCAAGCCCCAACAGCTAATCACATTTGGCCATTTTTCTAGAGGGCTTTCAGTTAAGTCAAGAGTCTTTGATTTCTGACGTAGACCAGAAGGATCGCGTTCTCTGTTTTACAGAAAACGGCTGCGATTTGTACGAAAAATGTTAAACGTGCGTGCATTTGTTTGGTGAAGTTCTTGTTGCCGTTGCCGTTGCCGTTGCAAAAAACTAGTTCTGTTTGTTTATGACCTCCCCGCCCGTGTCCCCATGTCCCGACGTCCCAGGCCACGCGCCCCGCGTCCCAGTCCCAACGTCCCAGTCCCGATTTTCAGTCACGACTGTCAAGTTGCAACACTCGGCATCCGGTTTCATCGTGCCATTTTGATAATTATTTCGTTTGTTTTTTGTTGGTTTGGTTGCTTGCTTGTTTAGATATGCTTTACCCGTGATGACACGTTGACAGGGATAGCTAAATTACTACTCTTCATAACTGTATAGGCAAGGCTAATGCATGAGCATCACTCTTACACAATTTTGCAAAGATACAAAGGTTTTTCAATGATTCCTAATTCTCAATTTATAAAATTATTTCAAAACACGGCATTGTGCTAAAACAATTTTCGACAGCTCGGAGTATTACAAATTACGGCAGCATGTTATTACAATTTGCGACAGAGGTGCACTATTACAATTTATGACAATTGTTATTACAATTTACGACAGCTAGTCTATTACAGATCACGACAACTGCTTTTACAATTTACGACAGGTATTACAATTCACGACAGCGTATTTTCCTGGTAAGCCTACATTTCGAATGATAGAGATTGCTTCCAAACGACGCGATAAATTGAAAACACTTAGACAAAGAAAAAATCTCGTCAAAAACATTTAGACGCGTTAACTGACAAGAATGCGGTAACGATCCTCCTCAGAGATTTCAATTCAACTGTAAAATTTTAAACGCTTGGCAGGTATAAGCCCACGAATGGAGAGAAGTGCTTTTTCTTTTATCAATGAAATTGCTTTGATTTTCGTAGTCTTAGTACTGCCACAGTACCTAAAACGAACTGTCAATTGAATTGAGGTTGCTTAAGCTCAATATAAGTCAAATATGGACGTAGATTTAAGTGGCTTAAACCAAAACTCCAACTCAGTAAGCCCAAATTTAAGACATGATCAATCCACCCTTAAGGATACTTATGTGAGAATATAGCTCGTTTCAAAAGATTTTGGCAGAAGACGAACTTCTACTACGAAGCCTAAAATACACTTGAGCAAACCAATGATAGTGTCACTAGTGCGATGAAAACCCACCACTGGAGGTTTGAAACGTTAAAGATGACCCCGGCATCACAGAACGCACGGACCTTGCACGAGACATCAATTAATTTTGAACTTAAAACTGATATTATCGAGTGTCTGACTTCTTGCAGTCCTGTCACTACTTGGGAGGCAATTAACAATACTTATTCCCTAAGTGCATTGGTATATTATTGCCAAGGTCAGTAATGAGTGCGGTACTATCTTCTTTGTAATTTTATAGAGTTATTTAAACAACAAAGGTAATCAGTAACACAGCAGTATTCTCTAAAAAAAGCTCAAAATGAAATTTTCTAGAAGATTTATTTCAGGGGGAATGTAATTACATAAAACTCTTGAGTCGAGACCCAACATTGCATCACGTTGCCTACACATTGTCTTCTCGACGTTTCATCAATGGCCATCAAAATTGGATTCAAGCTGATATTGAGTCGTTTTAGGCCTAATTTAGAACACGCAGTTCAGTCGCCGGAAAATAATGTTTAATCAGCCAAATCCATCCCAACAAGTATAACGGTTTTCTTCCACGGTGGATAATATTTGAAATAAAAAAAAAGAGAAGGTATTTTACCTACTGCTGCTTTCTCAGCTGTAAATAAAGAGTTGTCTTTCAAATGCCGATCTGGCTTTTTAGTATTTGACACGCGAAAAAAAAGTCTGGCTTGTACTCGGTGTTTTTCGTCATTACTTAGAAATTTATCCTGGTTCCAGAAATTATGAATGTTATTTTCTATCTTCTCAATGAAGTCATTGGAGCTTGAATTGCGAATAAAAAAAAAAAAAAAGAAAAGGAAAGAAAAAAGAAAAAGAAAGACAAGGTATTAGACTGGAGTAGTAGTCAGTTCTGACTCGCAAAAAAATAAGTTGAAACTGCTTAAACCTGTTTATTCAAGACTTTTAACTCAAAGTAAACAGTCTTGGCTTTCTAGGAAAATTGCAGATCGTTTTTTTACTGTGGGCAAAGAACACATGACAGGAATAAATAGGTGAACATGGTTTAGTGAAATTGTATAATAGTTAAAATCCGGTTAAACAATATTCATACGCAATAAGTCAATACGGCTCGGTGGGACCACGGCATTATTTTTTTGACGGCTCGGTTAACTAATATACGCATTCCTTTCCCTTTAACCCCCAGCAATAATTATGGATTCAACAACAAGCTCGTAAAGGGGAGGAAACAAATCTTGCGTTGTAGATTTCGTACTGAATAAAACAAAAACAGACTCAGGACAAATAACAATCGGAATCAACGTTTAGAAATAGTGAAAGATAACTGCAGCTTCTGCGAAATCACGGTATTTCCTGCCCGCAAGCGTCCTGAGGCTTAGCGCCGGTAATTGCATTGAATAAATGTGTCGCAAGTAAACAAATAAATATTGTGGCCTTTCTAAGAAAAACAAAAATAATTTTCTGAAGCCCTAATCCGCTTATTGCTGAAGAATAAGGTTTTAATCAAGCATAAACCACATATGATGTAGCCAAAGAGCAAATGAAACCTGTAGTTTTGAATTTTGTCGCTTCAAATTGGATTTGGTGATTCAGTCCCGTTTCACGATAATATATCAAGAACGTTTGTAAAGAACCTTCTCTCCTAGTTCGCCTAAATTTCGAAAGCATCGTTATCCTTGTTGTTTGAATTATCGATCCATAAAACAAAAACTGAAACTATTGTCATTGTGTTCATCAAAATCGGTTTGAGCTTTCATATCGTAACACAACAGTGTTTGTGGGTGGTGAATACGAATTTTGAATTTTCAGGATTAATGCATACATTCGATCTATTTAAATTTCCTTTTAGCTTGTATGGAATGAATTATCGGTAGTATATCTTGTATGCAAGCTTGGTAATTCCACATAAGTGAGCTGGGATCACATTTAAAAAGCAAAATTTGCCGAGCTGTTCTGTCTTATGACCGTTACTCTGACACGACGTTTTCAAATTTAAGCCGATAAATAGTCTGCGCCGTAAAATTGCGACAAAAATCCATAATCCATCCTTGTCAGTCTGGCTATGTAAAAGGAAGATTCATCGGTGAAAGCATTAGACTTATAGCAGACACAATGGACTTCACTAAAACAAACGATATACCAGGTATAGCTGTTTTCTTGGATTTCGAAAAAGCTTTTGACTCAGTTGAATGGGACTTCATCCAAAAATTCCCAGAATCTTTCAACTTTGGTCCAAATCTTCGGCAATGGATCAGCGTGTTCTATAAGGATATCTCTAATTGCGTTATTAACAATGAAGTAGCCTCCCAACACTTCTATTTAGAACGCGGTGTCCGTCAAGGTTGCCCACTCTCAGGCATACTCTTTGTTATTGCTATGGAGCTCCTTGCCCAAAGTATTAGACGTTCCAAAGATATCAAAGGCATTAATATACAAGGAGCTGAAGAAGTCAAGCTCTCTCAATATGCTGACGATACTACCGCCCTTCTCGCCGATGTCCAGTCGGTTTCTAATTTATTTGACTTACTCTCGCTGTTTGAAAAATGCTCTGGTTTAAAAATAAACCAAAAAAAAATCAGAAATGCTTTGCCTCGGCTCCTTGCGTCATAGAAAGGATACAATTTTCAACCTCCAAATTAGTGACGAACCAGTTTATGCTCTTGGGGTACACTTTACTTACAATATTGAAACGTCTCATAAGAAAATTGTTTTGGGAAAGTTAGGACCTTTAAAGAAAACTCTAAGTATCTGGTCCAGAAGAGACATTTCCAATTACGGTAAAATAAATATTGTCAAAACATTAGCACTCTCCAAACTTGTGTTCATCTGCAGTGTTATGGAGACTCCAAAAAACTTTGCCAAAGAAGTCAATAATATAGTGTTCGACTTTATTTGGAAGCAAAAACCACCAAAAAAAAAAAAAAAAAAAAGACAACCCTCATCAAGAAGAAATTAGATGGTGGTCTAGAAATGAAAGATTTTGTTCTCTTCGACAAAGCTTTAAAGGAGAACGGAAGACCAGAATTCATATTTTATATAACCACTGGAAATCATAGAAATGAGGGTTGTCCAATACACCCGATCTGTAACGGGTCGTCAAAGGGGTTGACGGTCCGACACGGATCGTTCAATCCGTCTACGCAAAATGACGATCCGTCAACCGGAAGTCATTTCGCGAGAGACTTAGAAAAAATTCACTATAGGGTCATGACGGAGGGTTGAAATGTCGTCGGACCGACCGGATCGAGTCGATCCGTGTCGAATGGTGACGACCCGTCAATCGGAAGTCAGTTCGCAAGAGACTTAGAAAAAATCCACTATATGGCCTCGGCCGTGAGGGAGGGCTGAAATGTCGTCTATATCGCCATGAGGGAGGGTAGGAATGTCGTCGGGCCGATCGGATCGAGTCGATCCGTGTCGGATGGTGACGACCCGTCAACCGGAAGTCATTTCGCGAGGGACTTAGAAAAAATTCACTACAGGGTCATGAGGGAGGGTTGAAGTGTCGTCGGACTGACCGGATCGAGTCGATCCGTGTTGGATGGTGACGACCCGTCAACCGGAAGTCATTTCGCGAGAGACTTAGAAAAAATTCACTATAGGGTCATGACGGAGGGTTGAAATGTCGTCGGACCGACCGGATCGAGTCGATCCGTGTCGGATGGTGATGACCCGTCAATCGGAAGTCAGTTCGCGAGAGACTTAGAAAAAATCCACTATATGGCCTCGGCCGTGAGGGAGGGCTGAAATGTCGTCTATATCGCCATGAGGGAGGGTAGGAATGTCGTCGGGCCGATCGGATCGAGTCGATCCGTGTCGGATGGTGACGACCCGTCAACCGGAAGTCATTTCGCGAGAGACTTAGAAAAAAATTACTATAGGGTCATGAGGGAGGGTTGAAATGTCGTTGGACCAATCGGATCGAGTCGATCCGTGTCGGATGGTGACGACCTGTCAACCGGAAGTCATTTCGCGAGGGACTTAGAAAAAATTCACTACAGGGTCATGAGGGAGGGTTGAAGTGTCGTCGGACTGACCGGATCGAGTCGATCCGTGTTGGATGGTGACGACCCGTCAACCGGAAGTCATTTCGCGAGAGACTTAGAAAAAATTCACTATAGGGTCATGACGGAGGGTTGAAATGTCGTCGGACCGATCGGATCGAGTCGATCCGTGTCGGATGGTGACGACCCGTCAACCGGAAGTCCTTTCGCGAGAGACTTAGAAAACATTCACTATATCGCCATGAGGGAGGGCTGAAATGTCGTCGGACCGTTCGGATCGAGTCGATCCGTGTCGGATGGTGACGACCCGTCAACCGGAAGTCATTTCGCGAGAGACTTAGAAATAATTCGCTATAGGTTCCGGACGGAGGGTTGAAATGTCGTCGGACCGATCGGATCGAGTCGATCCGTGTCGGATGGTGACGACCCGTCAACCGGAAGTCATTTCGCGAGAGACTTAGAAAAAATTCACTATATCGCCATGAGGGAGGGCTGAAATGTAGAGAGACACCTTAAATTATTTTTTTTAAAAATGCTTTACTGAAGGAATTTTTGCTCTGACTAAAATGTCTTTCAGATTTTTTTTTCCGATGAGCGACATAGCGATGAATTCAACCAAACTTAAACTTTGCTTGACCAAATTTCAAGACTCAAAAACAAGATTACGAAAGTTTATTAGCTCGTGTTTCGTATATTACAAACCAGGAATAAGACTCAAAAAAAGCTTTAAGCACTTACATCAGGCTGCCTTTACGTTCAATAACCCAAAGAGGTGAATTAATGTTAAAAACTAAACGTTGCTGGAACTGTACAAATCGCTAAAGATAAAACTTTGCGGGCGACTGCGGGCGATTCAACGAAAAAGTCTTGAATTTGATGCGTACGTGACGAACCCAACTCATTGTAGCGATGTCAATTGCAATTTTTGAACCAATCACAGGCTGGGAAATTGAAGCGCGCGCTATTCCTTGCGTTTCATTTCCCGAAAACATCCCCGAAAATTTCGGGAGAATCTCGGGCGCTTTGAGAAATGCTTTCCGGAACCCGAAAAACGCGCCCGAAAACAGCCCCGAAAAGTTTTTGGGCCCGAGAAGTTTTCGGGTCTATTGAGAAACGCACGTCTGGACGTCTTCTTCACGTAGTCGTTCACGTAACAGTGGTCTCGTCACCATAGAAACTTAAAACATGGCGACGACTACTGGATTATTTGATGTATCGTTTTCCCTAAACATTTTAACGTGCATGAAAATGAAAGTTTGCAGCCGCATTATAAAAAAAGATAATAATAAATAAAAAAAAAAAAACGACATATATATACTAGGAGTAATCGTAGATTATGAAGTGCGTTCGATATGCTCGCCATTGATGAACAACGTGCTACTTGTAACTTGCCTTGCGTGAAAAATTTTTATTTTCCACATGCAGGAGACGTTTCGACCAAACATCTTCGGTCTTCGTCAGTTTCAAATGTCATAAAGCCCGTAACGGCTTTTTTTTTACTGTTCACTAATTGGCACGTGCTACGATAGCAAACGTCACAAAGCTATTGTTGTGCACTGATCGAATCACTCGAAAGACTTGCGAACTGATGGTATGTCAATACGCTCATTGCCCACGTTGGGTCTCGCCAAGAGTGCCAAGCCTCAAGGAAAGTCTCTTGTAGTAATCCCTCGCTCTGTCGACAATGGTTGCATGATCGAAATACATGTAAGGTACCACCGACGCCACTCGAGTGAGATCGTCAAACTGAGGCCAATAACGAAAGCGAGACAAATTGCAGAAGAAACGAAAGCGAGGCAAATTGCAGAAGAAACGAAATCTCGATTTTTCTTAGCCTGCGAGCAGGCTCACCTTTGGGCGCTTCCGCACCAGACTCCTGCCCGCCAGATCGCTTCGCTCGCAGATCACTTGCGCGTGTGACCCAAAGGTGAGCCTGCTCGCAGGCTAGATTTTTCTTAGCTACACAAGATTAGGGTTGCGTTCTCCTATAGTCGAAGGCAATAAACATGACCTCTTGTAAGTAATTTCAGGGCTTTAGCGTCAATCAAAATGAAAATTAAATTACGGCTGCATTCTATTACAACGAGGTATCTATTTACTTCATTCGCTTCGTTCTTGTTAGGTTGTTTGTCTCATGTGACGTTGTTCGGCAACTCCGCTTTATCGTACATCAAAATGAATGTTTACGGCTGTATTCTTTTAGAACGAGGTATATACACATGTCCTTTACTCTCTTGCGCTTTATTACGCATATAGATTGTTTGTCTCGTGCGTCGTTGTTCGGCAACTCCGCTTTATCGTGCATCGAAATGAATGTTTACGGCTGCATTCTTTTAGAATGCGGTATATACACATGAACTTCACTCGCTTGCGCTTCATTACGCATTTAGATTGTTTGTCTCGTGCGTCGTTGTTCGGCAACTCCGCTGAGTCGTGCATCAAAATGAATGTTTGCGGCTGCATTCTTTTAGAACGAGGTATATACACCTGTACTTTACTCGCTTGCGCTTTATTACGTATTTAGATTGTTTGTCTCGTGCGTCGTTGTTCGGTAACTCCGCTTTATCGTGCATCAAAATGAATGCTTGCGGCTGCATTCTTTTAGAACGAGGTATATACACATGTACTTTATTCGCTTGGGCTTTATTACGCTGTTTGCGGCAGTATATCGCTTGGTTGTCCGGCAGCAAAAAAGATCGCGAACTGTCGAATCGTCATTCGCGAACTGCCACGGATCGATTTCGCTGTGACCGGTCGTGACGACCCGAGTCGGATCGTCACGATCCGCCGAAATATTCAGGGTGCACGGTGTCTTGACAAGTTCACTTCCGGTGATAGAATCCATTTCCGTTTAACTGTCTCGCGAAATGACTTCCTGTTGACGGGTCGACTTTTCTAAGGACGGGTCGTAACGATCCGTGACGGATCGTACAATATTGGCGATCCGGCGATCCGTGTCGGGTCGTCAACCCCTTTGACGATCCGTTACAGATCGGGTGTATTGGACATGGGTGATAGAAATAGCTTAGATTTGTAGAAAACAACAAGTAAAAGCGAATTTTTCCTACCGAAATTGACGAAAATGGTTAAAACTTGTAGTATTTTTTCGCAATTGAACGTCCGCCATTTTGAACGTATTTTCTTCCGGTTACTTCCAAAAAAGGAATGTCAGCTCACGTGTTTTTACGTCACTGCGCACTTGCAAATTTCTTCAGTTCAATGTTTTGTGCACTTCTGTGCATTTCGTGTTGTCTAACCAAATCTTTCGTTTTGATAACTGTAGCAAACTTACATTACGGCTAAGTTTAAGTCTTATTCATTTGAACCGATGGGAGAAAGCTTAAGATTCGAAGAAGACGTTGTTGAACGTGGAGATCAGCGAGACGAGGAGGCGAAAATATGTCGTGGGCGAGTGTGATATTTGTATTAACTTGGAAGGCGAACAAGAAAGACAATGTTTATGCTGCCAGGAGATCAAGGAATCCACGAATTAGATTTCAGGTGAATAGTAATTTTGTATTCAGAAGATGATATTCGTATTTGAAAGCTAATAAACAGCCCTACTTTCGGTGAGAAGAAACTGTTGTTTGATGTGTTTTGTTGTCACGAGTTTTTGCCACGAGCATTTGAGAAAGCGTTCGTGGCTCAATTGGCTGCGGAATAACCTGCTTACCGGTATATTAATTTCGCTAAGATGTACTGGGAGCTCTAAGCACCCTAGCAATCAAATGATCGGCTTAGAAAGGTTTATGACGGGAACTATCTTTAATTTCACGGCTGTCAGACTAATAATATTTTTTAGATTCCTGAACCGGCTCGGTAAATCCTCCAACATTATACTTATTCACAAGGAAGAGCTGATCGGTTTGTACCATGTTCTATTCAAGCTAATTATTTCATGCAAACGTTTCATGCTACAAATGGCAACTGAGCAACTTTAATAGAATATTATACCCACTGGAGGCAGTGTCATAAACATATATGTCGATTTTACTTTTTAATTTACCTTCGCTTTCGCTTCTCCTCTGACATTCGCTTTCAAGCTAAGCCTACTGCATACACTACTTTAACATGGAAATATGGTCGGTACAGTAACTTTCTTTAACTCTTGTGTATATTTTTTCGGATCCAAAGTTCGAGGCAGCGATCACTTTTAAGCAATTCTCTTCAAGGTTATCTGAACAATCGTGACATTGACTTGTTTAGGTGAATTCGCACTTTTAATTCGCGCCAGTAATTCATTGAGCAACGCTTCATTTGCCAGAGGTAATCGATGAAAGCTTCTGCTTCTTTATATGTATCTGGGCGTTTTTTACAACATCATAGAAGTGCACATTGAACTGTAATTTTTGTCGTCCGAGCTTGAAAATTCTATTGCGCAGTGACGTCATGCTTTGCAGCCAAGCCTTCAATATGGCGGACAAAATGGCGGACGTTCAAATTGCCCTGACGAGCACCTTTTTGCTGTCATAATCGGGTTAAAACGTAAGTACAATTCCAAATACTTTGATATTTGCTTAACACACATCACATACTTTCATTTAAACTAGTTTAAAAAATTCGAATTTTTGTCTTCCGTTCTCCTTTAACCATATAGTTCATACCGGGCTTTTTTGGATCTTTTCAGACCCCCCCTTCCGTAACTTCCAGAATATTTAAGCAATCGCAATAAAACTTACAGGATATATAGTATGTCCAAAAATCTATCTTTTTATATACGCCACGTGCGGTGATGACGTCACATCACGTGACAATTACATCATGATGTCAAAACAGCCGCCATCTTGGATCCGCCATCTTGGATTTCAAAATTTTTCCAAAACATCAGAAAACCGCCCAAAATTACTGAAAAATACTCAAAATCTATAAAAGAGTGCAAAAAAACCTAAAAGAGGTGAAAATAGTTGAATTAAATGGAAACACAAAAATTACAAATTTGGAAAAACATGCCTGTCAAAATGACGTTGCCATGGTAACGTCAAGTTCCAGACACAACAACCTACCCTACCAATTTATTCCCAGTTAAATTTTAGAAAAATTCGTAAAGTTTGGCAGCGTTTGGTTATAAACGTTCAAAGTCAGCGCGGGTACTTCCCCCCCCCCCCCCCCCCCCCGGTCTGAATAGGGTTAAAATTAACCTGGATTAAGCGCTTATGTTCCGACTTGGATGCACCGTGGAAGTATATTCCAAAATCGTTTCTGTCCAGTGTGGGCGGAACGGAGCTTTTTAAATGTAATTATGATTATAACCTTCTTGACCTTAAGAACCACCTTCTCGAATTTTACAAACAAATTATAAATTATTGGCAGGAAATTGCGTCTACAACACCTCACAGCAAGAACAAGGTTCTCTCTCAAATAATTTGGAACAACAGATTCATTACGATCAACAAAAAAATAGTATATCTACCTCGATGGCACAAAGCAGGAGTAAAACAAATTTCAGATCTTTTTGACGAGTATGAAAATCGCTTTCTGCCTTTCCTCTCTTTTTGCAATAAATACGCACTAGATTGCAATTTTTTACAATACCATAGCCTTATATCCGCGATTCCCCAAAGATGGAAGAAGCTACTTCATGTGAATTCCGGTGACACGACTTCACCCACCCCCGCCAATCTGTACTTTATCGTGCAAGACGTTGTACGAAAAGTTGTTACTCTTTGAAGATCTTCCCCCTCCAATCTCAGAGAAAAAGCTTGAATCATACGGTATCACAAAGGAGACTCCAAGTAAAATTTATCTTCTGCCATTTAAGGCAGAAAAGAACAAAAGAACTTAAATTAGCAATGTTCCAATACAAAATTATGCACAACATTTTAGACGCGAACAGTTTATTATACAAAATGAAAAAGGTTGCTTCCCCTTTCTGCCCGTTCTGTCCCTCTGATAGTCAAACCATAAAGCATTTGTTTATTAGCTGCACGCACGCGTCCTCTTTTTGGAATAAGTTCCAAAATTGGTATATATCGAAAGCAACGAGAATTTACTTCTTTCTGAGCTCGACGTGTTATGTGGAATTACTTGGTCTTGTACGCACCGTTTAGCCCTCAATCATCTCATACTTCTGGGTAAATATTTTCTATATGCAAACGCACTTAACAGTATCAAACACGTTTTTTAATGACTTCGTCTCATTAGTGCACGAGAAAATGGAGATTGAAAAATACATCGCTGCCACGTCTAATGATGAGAAGAATTTTATACAGAAGTGGAAATTCCTTCTCACGAGTTAGGCCGTTTTTTAGCAATCAAAATATAGGTAGATAATCGGTGTGTCGTATAAGTAAAAGTGTGATGGTGTAAAGTAAGTCATCAGGGATTTGTATTGTATTGTTATTATATAAAACTGTTTTAACTTAAAAGCAAAATAGATTAAAAATCAATGGTCAGTGTAAGCAAAAAAGCAACGTAACTTAAGGTGGCTGGTACCAGTTTCCTCGCGCGGGAAGTCGGGTCACTCTCGTGCTCCACGCGCAAGACCCACGCGCGTAAGAGGCGCGAGATTTAAAAGACGAAAATTCAAAACAAATATGGCAGCGCGAGGCTTTTTTCGCACAAGGTTTCTTTTGTGCTGTTTCAAACAAAATTCGTATATATCCAAGATTATATCCACAAGTACGACCTCAGTTAATCCCTTATATTCAAGGCAAATTGTTTCCGGAGTTCAGTGCTCAAGTTTCAAGGGAATGTTCAAAGGCAAAACTACGATCGATCGTGACGCGGATTGGGAGCTCAAGGACTCGCAAAATGGTTATAAAAATGGAGAGCCGACATACTACCACAAATTATCTCGCCTGATCATCTTCGCTACATTCTGTGGTTTGTACTTGGTGTGCTCAACGGGCACTGCGTATGCGGGAGAGAGGGACGAGGATAAACAACACGATAAGTCTCGGCGACGACACAAAGGTTGCTTTGCCTCTAAACGACGAATTCAATCTGTAAAAAATCTCGTGACTGCGGAAAAAGGCAGAAGCCAAGTCAACGAAAATCAGCCTGAAGAGGAAAAAGACTACGAACCTCCGCGAAAAGTAAAAACGAGGTCGCAACAGGTATGTTGTGGGTGTTACACCGCTAAAATTGTTACAAATGATACAAATTCGACTATTACGATTCCCTCCATCTTTTCGCTTTTTGTTTTGAGAGAATTAACTACGTGAAACCAAATAGCTGAGCAACAATATTATCATTACAGCAAACTAAACATGAGGTTGATATTTGTGATACAAGACTGATTGAACTTCAAGCCCTTCAAAATGACTTAACATCCTGTTCAAGCTGTAAAGGAGGTAAGTTTTTTTAGTCTTCAGAACTTTTTTTGCTCCCAAGAGTAGAAAGAGAAAACAAAACAGGTCGATAATCCTTAAAGTAATTATGTTTTTATCAATACATTTCACAATAGTATTACTTGTGTTATTGTGGTGTGTATCTTAAACCATAACATGAGTGAAATTTGTGAAAAAAAAAAAAAATATTACAAGTGATATGTATCTCGAATATAACCTTCAGAGCATGCTGATACTAAGTGTTTGTTTATAATTGTGCCTGTGATTTCTTTTATTATTACCTGTATGTATACAGGTATTCAAAATTATGCGCCTGTCACTGAAAACCCCTAACCCCTTCCCCACCCTATGGAAAGGACAATGAGTTGAGTTTTGTGAGGGCTGTGACTCTTTGCCTTGCCTAAGGGGATTGGGGATTAATTCATTGTAGTCCTTTGCCTTCTTTGATGGGTGGGGGATTAGTACATTTTAGTCCTTTCCCTTGCCAAATATATACTCCTTATGTTTCCATAAAATTTAGTCAAACAAGATAGCTTCAATAAAACAACACAGTAAGAATATCCTGAAAGCAATAAAAACACGAACAAAGTAATTTCTCACACATGAAAAGGTGGGACCCAAGTAACCCCCCAAAAAATCTTTTACCCATACTACTTTTATTTCTTAGATTTAATGTATTTACACCTATGAATTAATAAGAGCACTTGACTATTTACTTTTAATTAATTTTCACCCTAGTCACATTTATAATGATGCAACCCTTTAACATGTTCCGGGTTTTGCTCTATGGCTAATGCTGGGCTGGAGTTAAGGCGGGGGGGGGGGGGGGGGGGGGGGGCATTTAAAGTGACAGGTGCATTGGCTGAAATACAACTCCTCTTTGCTAATTAAACTGCAGTGAACATCAAGATTTCTATCTTCCTGAACTTCCACTTACCTAAATTGTCTTTTCTAGATTGTCCAAGATAGTGAAAATCTTTTGGGAAAAACAAACCTAAATATGCAATTGTTCATTTTTTACCGATAAACCTTATTCATTTTGTTTTGTTGCCCAATTGAAGACCATGTGATATTTGAATTCTGTAATCCTTGACTTGCTTTAAATAACATTTCCATGATACATATACATGTATGTCCATTTTGAAAGAGAAAACTCCCTTGATTATCATTACATGATCAACAGTATGGGATAGTAAACATACTTGACCATAAGAAAATATAATTTACTACTTGCTCTTATGCATATATGGACTGAGATGCATGTGAGTCACTAGGTCATTTATTGTTCCCACAGGTCCATTATCCCTTGTACACATTGTTGGAGAAAAACAAAGTGGTCTCAGCAGTATATTTATTGTTAAATGCACCCTCTGTGGTCACCTAAATGAAGTAAGATCTTCCGGCAAACACAGAGGTGGAAGCCGTGGCCCTCTTGTTAGTGATATAAACACAAGGGCAGTATTAGGATCCCTGCATGCTGGCATGGGGAATACACACCTAAATAATTTACTATCAACCATGAATGTGCCCACAATGAATCACTGCCTGACGTAAAGAAGCTCAACATTTTTTTTCAATTTAGAAGCCTTGCAATCTCTACATTCTGAAGCAGTGTCCCGACACGTGTTCTGCACGCCAAGGATTATTTAGTCCATTTCAAACTTTCGCATGATACTATTTGACAAAAACATGGCTGATGTAACCAGCAGGTGTAAGGAAGTCCCTCAAGGTAAGTCTAGGAAGCTGTCTTTAACGGTTACTAAATGTAAATGAAGTTCAGGGCCGGGGAAAACATGGCGTACATCATCGGCGAGTACATTCCAAACAGTGGAAGCCCGCGAACACACGCAACAGTCAGCGGTAGTCAAAACAGATCATGAGCAATTGTTGATCTTATAGAATCCGGATTTTTAAATGCGAGGGGACGCGCGTGGGAATTCCGAAACTCACGAAGGCTTTTGCATAAAGCCAAGTCCGGTGACCCCCTCTTTTTATTGTTTTAATACAATATTATTATTGAGAGGAAACATCAGAAAAAAAAAAATAAAAAAAAATTCTACGGAAGGAATTTTGCACTGTGTGAAAATTGTCCTTTTCCTAATTTACAAAAATTCCGGTCCGTAGAATTTTTTTTTTAAATCAGCGTGCACTTTCCTTTTCAAATACCAAAGTCAATTACTAAAAGAAAACAGGGGGTCACCGGGTTAATTTTTAAGTTATAAGTGCAACAAGCTAAAAACTAGGTCTGAATAATCCTTTGGTAGCGTCGCCATGGAAACCGCAAATGACAAAATAACACTTGTTTTTGGTCAACTATAAAATATATAAATCAACCCTGGAAAAGTCTTACAATGGCCTTTGTTAGTCTTTTTGTTCTATTCTTTCAAAGTTACAAACCGTCAAAAAGCTGAAAACTGGTACCAGCCACCTTAAGTGAGTAATATTAATATATTGGTATTAAAGAATTCGATAAAAAAAGTAATAGTATTGCAAGTGATGTAAATTTGTGTAGCTAAATTGTCCATTGTAAGTAGTGCAATTAATTATTGTTAAAACAGAATGATTAGTATTACAAATAATGTATAGTTTGTATTGTAAGTATTGTTTGCAATAAATTAAAAAAAAAATGGCAACAACTGGGGTAACTAGTACATTTTCCTTGATTCAGAATAGGAATAAATCATGGCCAAGACAAATTCAAAAGAACATGCTTAAGTCATCAAAGACGACATTCAGTTTCAGTTCAGTTTCAGCTCGACAATAAGCCACAACTAGACGTGCAGTCAGGAACATCGGTGAGATATCTGGGGAATGACGTTAGATTTATGTTCGTTTGAAATCATCCTCGGTTGGCTTGTACTATTTCTCTGCTGGGCAGCTCACTTTCCCTGACTCGCCAAAGTGTTGTAATTGTATTTGTACTATTTTGTGTTTGTTTCTCACGTTTCGTTTTCGTTTTTTCGTTTTTTTTTATTTTTTCCCTAAATCTCCATAAAAGTGAAAGCCTTGATTTCACAGGAGAATTCGATCAGGTGCTGTTCTTACTTTAGACCGAGGAAGAAACACACTGAGGGTATATATTTCAACGTTAAACCTGTCAACCTACTATTGAATTAAATTAGTATCTGACCATCGTCCAAGGTCAGATACAAGACACCTAAATGTTTCAAGGTTTTCTAAAAACATTACTTTAACCACATGCACGTGGAGATAAAGAGAAACCCCTTTTCATCTGTGGTGTGTAAATAAAGCTTTAGCTATGGGAATAAAAAAAAAAGTCCAGTTATCGCAAAAGCCCTAAATAAGTCTCTTCATCACACGCAGCTGGTCGCCATTGTCAGATTGAATCCGATCTAGTTTTTTTTAGTACAAAAATAAAACGGAAATACCAACGGAATCTGCAATCGATATTTGCCATGTTCTAGCAAGTCCTTGGGAATGCGAAAACAAATAAATGTTAACAAAAATAGAGGGGTCAGCATCCCCTCAAGAATTCACAGCGATCGTCTGAAATCCAAAACCAGTAATAACAAATATATTAAGACAAGTTAAAGCATGCATCCACCAGTTGCGCAGTCTACAAGCAGCAGATCGACGAACATGGAGAGCAAAGGCAATAAGGGTTCCAACGTTCTTCTCTTTGGTCTGTCGTTCAATTTAATTCTGACGCTGGGTTCTCTTGGTTTTACCTGTTATTCATTACATCGGTTAGATTCGCGTCTGACAGCAGTTGAACGGGATTTGGTGGTTGTAAATCATCCATATGGGCTCGCCAATCACGAGATTGATAAACAAACTTCCACACATTCGCCTCAGACTGGATCGCAAAGGAAGGAAGCAGTCGTCAAAAGAGCTGCCGATACACCATCCTTCTGCCGCAAATGTAAAAACGTTTGTTCGCAACGCTCAAATGGACAACGTAATGTAGGTTGCTCTTTATTGTGTGTGGTAACTAATAATTAATTGCTCTGCAAATTTTAAAATTAGACTTTGTTTTTTAAGTTTATTTGCTTCCCTTGCTGAATATTCTCTAGTAGATTATTTCCTGCAAGTAAAGTGAATCTGGAGAGAAGTAAACAACTCAGATTTTAATGATTGCTCCTGTGAAAAAACGTTTGTTAATTTTCATATACAAATTCGGAGTGCGCGTATCCAGCATCACGTAATTAAGGTCAATTAAAAATAAACGATCAAATCAGTCTTTTAAATGGAATTCAGTTTGCAGTTTTATTTTTATCTTGACTACCTGTTAAGTTTGAATGTCGAAACAATTCATTGTGTCCGGATAGGTATTGTAATGGACTAGAATGAATGGAGCATTCAAAGACATTGATGATCACTTGTTTTAATACAACTTCGCGGCTTCCCTCGGAGCGAATATTTTTGTTGTAAATCTGTCGCTGCTTTGTACTCGGTCTTTCTTGTTTTCACGCAGCTGTGTTGTTATTCATTGCCAAGGGCAAAACTAACTGGAATAAATGGTAACATGTTCCCAACGGGCTCAGCTAGATAATTATATAATTTAACTAAGGTAATGCAGTTATCCCTAGCTGTCTAAGGGGAAAAACCCTCGCGTTTAGAAGAATGTCGGGTTCATTATAAATTAACTTGTGCCAAAACAAAGCCGTTTTCCATTCAAACGATGTGATGTTGATTTTTGTCTGACAAATGTCTTGAATTGGACCATAATGAGTTGAACGTTTCCGTCATTAGATAACTTTTATGACCTGCCTCCTCTGCGTGCACTTATCCAACGTTAAGAGGTCATCAAAGGTTTAATCGCCAGAACGAGAATTGACTTAATGAAAAATAAATCTTATGCATTATTTTATTTTCAAATGTACCGTATCCTTGAAATTTGGGAACAGATTATAAATAAATGACACGTTTCCTTCTTTTTTATCGAAACTGAAAAGACCACGCGATTAACTTCAGCATGACGAGCTTTGAGCCGCTAAAAAAAATTATGCAAATTAGCTGAGGGGGTTTTCAAAGTCCCCTCAGCTAATTTGCATACGCAACTTAATACCATGGTTGACACCTTGCAGCTTCATGAAGTAGGGTTGAGGTGTTATTTTAATTAGTTTCGTGCGGTAAAAGATGACACTGTTGAGAGATGATTACAATTCATTGCGGATAAAAATAATTTGCGCTTGCCTTCTAACTATGTATTTTTTTTTATGCCGTAAGAACTAGCGCGAACGATACTGCCGAACATTATCGCGCCTACGCTTTCTAATTTAACAAGCGAAACTGAAAGAAACAACTACGACAATGTCATAATCACTCTTAACCTTATTTAAACTTTAGAGGGTAATTTTAGCTCTTCAATAAGTGAACAGACGACTAAATAATATTTATTTGACTGCCATTATACAGCTGGCGGTATTTTTTCGCGGGAGGATAAAGTTTGAAGGGCGAAAGCTTGAAAACAAACCGTACATCGACGCTTTTAAACGCTCTAACGAAACATCACAAGTGCAAGGAATTTAAACCCGTACAGCCGTCCAGTTTATGAATCTCCGTAGCCACAAAACACAAACTAATTTTATATGTGCTTCTACGGCAACAATGCATACGCTTTCCAATAACTAAACCTATTCTGCGCTTCTTCCTTTTTTCGCAAAAAGGCAAATGATTTTTTTTGGGCGGGCAATATCATGAACTCCTTTCTCCAGCACCAAATAAGGCAAGGAAAAACGATATACTTGATCGCTTTCCACTGCTGTAGCAAGCTTAGCTAAACGTATTAGATAGCTAAATGTATTAGTGACAAAACTCGTGTCAATTTTCCCGGCTAAAAGTATAAAACAAACACTATAATAAATAGAAACGAAGCAAAATTTAGCTGCCTTCACTGCTGCACAACAAAGTACAGTTTTTATCCAGCGTCTGCGCTAAAAAAATCTTCAAATTGTCTATGTTTTCCAGCCAATGCCACTAAAGCGTTCTTCACATCAATATGCAACGTTTCGAAAATATGGAAGTCTTAAAAAAATATACCGTTTTAACCAGAAATAATGCCATCGCATGTACAGATATCACTTCTTGTAGAGGGTTTTCTGGTCCCATCATCAAATCTGGTGCAGTTAAAATAGCTTTGCACTCGTCTGCCAAATGCAACGGTTTAGCGGCAGGATTATATTTTATTACGGGAGTTTGGCAAGATTGATATTAAAAGCAATTGGGTCTTGAGGTTAACTGTTACTATCAGGTATTGCTACCCCCAGACAGTACAGGATTAACTAAAGCAATATTTTCGCAAGCTATTAGACTGTTACTGTCAGGTATTTCTACCCCAGACAGTACAGGATTAATTAAAGCAATATTTTCGCAAGCTATTAGACTGTTACTATCAGGTATTGTTACCCCAGACAGTACAGGATTAATTAAAGCAATATTTTCGCAAGCTATTGGACTGTTACTGTCAGGTATTTCTACCCCAGACAGTACAGGATTGATTAAAGCAATATTTTCGCAAGCTGTTAGACTGTTACTATCAGGTATTGCTACCCCAGACAGTACAGGATCGATTAAAGCAATATTTTTGCAAGCTATTAGACTGTTACTATCAGGTATTGCTACCCCAGACAGTACAGGATTGATTAAAGCAATATTTTCGCAAGCTATTAGACTGTTACTATCAGGTATTGCTACCCCAGGCAGTACAGGATCGATTAAAGCAATATTTTCGCAAGCTATTAGACTGTTACTATCAGGTATTGCTACCCCAGACAGTACAGGATAATTTGATTAAAGCAATATTTTCGCAAGCTATTAGACTGTTACTATCAGGTATTGCTACCCCAGACAGTACAGGATTGATTAAAGCAATATTTTCGCAAGCTATTAGACTGTTACTATCAGGTATTGCTACCCCAGACAGTACAGGATTGATTAAAGCAATATTTTCGCAAGCTATTAGACTGTTACTGTCAGGTATTTCTACCCCAGACAGTACAGGATTAATTAAAGCAATATTTTCGCAAGCTATTAGACTGTTACTATCAGGTATTGTTACCCCAGACAGTACAGGATTAATTAAAGCAATATTTTCGCAAGCTATTGGACTGTTACTGTCAGGTATTTCTACCCCAGACAGTACAGGATTGATTAAAGCAATATTTTCGCAAGCTGTTAGACTGTTACTATCAGGTATTGCTACCCCAGACAGTACAGGATCGATTAAAGCAATATTTTTGCAAGCTATTAGACTGTTACTATCAGGTATTGCTACCCCAGACAGTACAGGATTGATTAAAGCAATATTTTCGCAAGCTATTAGACTGTTACTATCAGGTATTGCTACCCCAGGCAGTACAGGATCGATTAAAGCAATATTTTCGCAAGCTATTAGACTGTTACTATCAGGTATTGCTACCCCAGACAGTACAGGATAATTTGATTAAAGCAATATTTTCGCAAGCTATTAGACTGTTACTATCAGGTATTGCTACCCCAGACAGTACAGGATTGATTAAAGCAATATTTTCGCAAGCTATTAGACTGTTACTATCAGGTATTGCTACCCCAGACAGTACAGGATTGATTAAAGCAATATTTTCGCAAGCTATTAGACTGTTACTATCAGGTATTGCTACCCCAGACAGTACAGGATTGATTAAAGCAATATTTTCGCAAGCTATTAGGCTGTTACTATCAGGTATTGCTACCCCAGACAGTACAGGATTGATTAAAGCAATATTTTCGCCAGCTATTAGACTGTTACTATCAGGTATTGCTACCCCAGACAGTACAGGATTGATTAAAGCAATATTTTCGCAAGCTATTAGACTGTTACTATCAGGTATTGCTACCCCAGACAGTACAGGATTGATTAAAGCAATATTTTCGCAAGCTATTAGACTGTTACTATCAGGTATTGCTACCCAAGACAGTACAGGATTGATTAAAGCAATATTTTCGCAAGCTATTAGACTGTTACTATCAGGTATTGCTACCCCAGACAGTACAGGATTAATTAAAGCGATATTTTCGCAAGCTATTAGACTTTTTTCAGTGGTAAAAAAAAAAACATATATGGGACAGACTTACCTGGATACCGCCTGACTTATGATCGATTCCAATGATAAATGATCCATGGTGCGTGAACCCAAATCAACCAACTCGACTGAAACACGTTATATTTTCTTTGTTGCATGCAAGCCGCTTTCAGGAGCGCGTGCTTCTGCAGCTTAGGCAAAAAGAATCCTACGCTATCTGCGAGATCTCGAAACGTTTAGAAAGGCAGAGCCGTTCTCGATGGAAGTTATGCACTAGTTCGGTGTTAAGTCGGTGTAACTCGGAATTTTCGACTTCGCCGGAACAAGCCTTTGTTCTATCGATATATTAGTTGTGACTGTTTTCTTGTTAAGCGAGAACTCCCACTTGAACAGCATTTTATCTCCCGAAATTGAATGTTAATGCAACATCGAGTAACTATAAATCCTCATGATTTGCCGCCAAGCGAGTTTCCCGCAAAATATTATAATTTATTCCGCCGCCTAAAATGAAACCTGACCTTTTGTACGTGACGATCACTTGATCCACACTTTGTTTCTCGACACCTCACCCAGCGTGAACCATTCTCTTGTCATTTTTCAGCATTTGTGAGGCATTTTTCACTACGACTCTTATTTTGTCACGATTTTCCAAGATTTACAGCTCTCATCTTAATCATTATTGCTTTATTTTGCAGCGAACGCGCTCAAGTCAGTAACATTATCTTTGTTTAAAATAATCGCACCACGGACACACGCCGACTGCACGTGTTGATAGAACTCTACACGTTGCTGACAGAATTGATTTTCGTATTATAACGCCTTGAATAAATGCATGCTGTGATTTTTTTTCCCGACTAAAGCTCGTCATGATTGGCCGTGGTGAATGTAAGTTTTTACAGTTATTGTCTCGTGTCGTCATGACGTTGTCATGACGACACGAGAATATGCGAGGGGGAGAAGGTGCATCCCAATGTGCATTCCATGCGCGTTTGCTTTGTGAGGCCGCGGAATTTTCCCGCCATGTCAATATTTTTCCCGCCATGTCAAGATTTGCTTTGTGAGGCCGCCGCATTTTGTGCGCGCGTGCGCGCGTTGTGAAAGAACAAATAATTTTTATTTATAAGTAGGAGTTCAAAAATATTGCTGTATTGAAAATTTTTTGCTTTTGTGCTGGTTCATTGTAATCGTTTGTCGGTTGGGAGTGTTCATTGTAAATGGCTTTTTAGTTGAACAGAATTGAACTTTAATTTAAGGGAAAATCACGGCGAAGAATGTAAAGCAGTGAAAGAGATGTTTTTAAATTTGAGCAGTTTTATTAGATGAAATTTTTGTACCTTTTTTAAATGGAATGATTGAGGCAATTAGGAAAGAGTGTTTGATTTATGAACTTGCAGCGAACGCAAATTCTTAGTGGTCCAACAGGCAATATAAATGGAACAGAAATAAGGCCCCTTTTAGCTGGCGACAGTGCCTATTCACTAACGAACTGGCTAGTGAAACCCTAGCCGGACAGAGGACGCCTGACTCAGGAGCAGAAAAAGTTTAGAACCTTAAGTTCGGTGCACTACTATCTGTAGTGGAACGAGCATTTGGCATGTTGAAAGTTCGTTGGAGAATTGCGTTGAAAAAGGTTGGACAAAAAACGAGCATCCTAAAAAAGACTATGATTGCTACGTGAGTTTTGCACAACAATTGTATGTATCGTTTCAATAACAGAAGATAAACGATTAGATAAAAACAATTATTTTGATGCTAAATCTTTAAAAATGTCAACTATGGCGTTTGTTTGTTCCATTTGCCTGCTCTGGGCGTCACGGAACATTTCAGCTGATCAAATCTTGCGTTGTCCTGTTCCATACTCTTTTCACACATTTCAATAAAAGAACTCTGCATGCCAGTCTGGAGTCGTACTTTCTCGCCTTTCTTTACTCAGGATGTTGAAATAGGGGAAGCCTTCTTTAATTTTCTGAATTCCATCTTCTCCAGTCGAGCGAGATCGCTGCTTGAACTCGTACTCTAGATTCTGCTGCCGTTTCTTCACCTGCTGTAGCATTCTCTGGCTTTCTGGACACCTTTCTTTATACGAAGAATAGATATCGTTCCAGATTTTTATTTTTTTCGTTGTGAAACTCCCCACAGCTTACTGAATTTGGGGGCCCACGCTTCAAGAAGTTCGTGCGTTTCTTTCTCAGTCCTGAGTCAGCAGACTTAACGCGAGGTTTTTCGTTTTGTGTTTGCCGTAGCAAGTACTTCGACATCTCTTGCAACTGAAGACTGAGGTGATGGCATGCTTCTTTCCAGTAGAATTGGTGATCATCGAGAAATGTTTATCAGTACGCTGAGATAAAATCATTTTAAGTCGGCTGCATTAGGGGGCTAAAAAAAGCCTTAAGCTTGACTTATCTTACAAACATCTCAAAAGTTAAAGGGCAACTCTTGGCTAGAAAACTATATTTCAGTAAAAGCTTCCGAATGTTTCCAAAATTACACAGGAAGCAAAAAATTTGAATTCAGAAGCTTTTTTACCGGTTAATCTTAACTTAAAACTTCGTATTTTACCGCTTTTGTGACATTTCGCCATGAATGCTTCGATTATGATCACGAGATGTGATACGTTAAAGGTGTGGAACCGCAACAAGTCACGAACATGGCTGACTCAAATTCTTGCAGTGAGAGCTCAACTTCTGCTAGCGACTCCACTGATTTTTAGAGAGCTATAGGAGGGGATATGTCAGGGGATGATTAAGAACCTTCTATGGTATTTCAACCCTGGCGTTTTGAGCCTCCAGGAAAACACAGCGAGACAGAGAAAGGGAGTAAAATATCGAACCTCCTCACCGCCGACGGCGACGAATGGTGAGTGAATTGAAGTCCTAAATGTACAGTTTCTTTCTCTATTACCTCGGCCAGTTGTTTGTGAGCTAAGTCAAACCTGAAAAGCCTTGTTATTATTTGCATGTACGCGAGAAGCTTAATTAAACATGCTTTTATACAACCAAACTGTTTGCTGCATTTTGTTGTTTATATTCGGTCTTCAAATATTTTTGCTCATGTTTATCACAGTTATCACAATAGCATAGGTTTTGAGCTTCAGCCTAATGTACACTATCCATCTTGTGCGTTTGAAAGCTTGCAAATACTGCAAATACAGAAACGCAAGTTAAATTCTTTGTCTCCTTTGTGTTACCGATTTTTCTAAATTCTGCTCGAAAACGAAGAATTCTGCCGGCGAAATGCCAGCTACCGAAACTAGACTATAATGCTTGAAATTCTGCGGTAGATTTTATCTAGAACATACTCAGGCTTGCAGTTAAATGTGGACAAAACTCTGCTGGGTCTCTTCACTTCTTTTGTTGGGAGAAGGGAGTTTGCGCTTTCTGTAGTTGAAACAACTTGCCTCGAGGAAACTTTGTTCAAGGTTACAAGTTCGACGTGCTTGTATGTGTAAAACTGCAGAACGTTTTTGTAAACTGATTACTGCCACCGGGACTATTACTCGACCCTGCAGTGCGTGATTTTATATTTATCGGTATAATTAAGTTGTCATGTTTTTATTTTGCAATTTCTCATCTTTTTGCGAAAAGCACCCCCACGAAAATCGAAAATTGTGCTGTGTTTGGCTCCTTATTACTTTCGCGTTTGCTTGCGTTTTAATTCATGGTTTGCATTTGAAATGGTCGTTGCGCTCTTCGTGTCTTACAACTTTTGGCATGTTTTCCTTTAGTTATCTCGTCAACTGACATCTGCTCGAATCTGCACACGAAACTCTTTCGTGGTCAGGCTAGGGAGGGTGAAGGGAAAGAGCGTGACACGCTTTCATACCCGGGTTTCATGCTACACCCCAGGTTGCCTAATTTACAACAATTGTTTCTCAAAAGGAATCACAGAAGAAGTAGTTCACGCAACACTTCTTCTCTTAGTTATCCGGATATTGTTTTATATTTGATTCCCCATTTCTTTGTATAATTTTGTATCCCGCGAGAGCGCCTCTGCTAGCGCGCGGGGTAGTGGCTTCTTATTGCGCAGTACTGACCTGCACGCAAATCACGCGCGCCTTTCGAAGACATATACTTCAAAGAAACACTACATTTGCTGGTGGGAATTGCTTTCTATTTTGCCAATTAACAGCAGGAGAAATCTGAGGGTGGCTACAAATTTCTCAACAACAGAATCAAAATATATCGGTCTGTTTCCGAACGCGTGGATTTCGCTTACATATAGGACTTATAGAGGTTGAGTATTCCTGCTCAGAAATGAAGAGATTTCTGACAAATTATGGGAGTCAGCACTCGCAGACCCTTTTCAATTTACTATCTACTCTAGACAAAAGGCATCTTTATCACGATATGGTGCAAGAGAGGATACATCGTATTATAAAGCTATGTACATTTGCTGACCTTAGAAGGCCGATCAATCTGACGGATTTGTTTCGTTTCACAAACACATGATTTACTCTTTTTAAGTTTATTTCCTTTCATATTTAAGCACTGAAGCACTACCTTTTTTTAATATTGGACATCATTGAACAGCATAGGGTCTTTCTCTCCTTGTCATTCTCATTTATGAAGAGAAGCATGGCCTGTTTTCCTCTTATCAGAAGCAAAAGCAAATCTGCCTTCCACACCTGTGACGTAGCATCACGTGACGTACCGAAATCCGAACGTTTTCAAAATGGCCGCCAAATTTTCGTAAAAGAAAATTCGTAGTAAATTCATTTTGGCCGATATCTAAAAAATTTTACCTTCTAAAGATTTCTGTTGCTATAAACAACTTATAGAAAAAATAAAAAAATCGGGGTAAATTTCCCAAGAGTTGCTTTTTAACAAGGTCAAAGACAGACCTCACGCTATGAAACCCAGATAAGAAGATGTGGTGATATTCGCCCGGGATGGGAGCTGAAAACAGGAGCGATAAGCGGGAATTTCAAGAAAGAGCCTGAGCGGGATTTTGTGTTTTTATGCAGTCGCGATGCGAGAATCTTTACGGAAAGTTTTTTCGTAACTGCATAAAATGTAATTAACAAAATTTGACTGGAACAAATTGCTTGATCTGTGTAGCGGTGTAGGGTTTCAAGTACGGAATAGGTTAATAGTGTAGTGTGTCAAATTTATATAGTTGCGGTTACACATCGTCCTTTTAATATGGTAAAAGGGCTCTTTACCTCGGGAAACTCACAAATATTGAGGACGTTTTTTTGGTAAATATCATAAATAATATGTGCTCTGTCATTTTGTTTTTCCGCGTGCTTTGTAATTTTGTTTTCCCGGGTGTTTTGTCATTTTCATGGCCTGTTCGCCATTTTTATTTCCCGCTTATGAAAAAAAAAGACTAAAAATTATCTCAGCGATATGTTCCCCCAAGGTAAATTTATGGCGGTGTGAAAAAGAACAAAAGAATCGCTCGTGAAAGTTACCGAGGCAAATAGGTTGGTTTTCCAAGTACCCCAAGATAAAATGACCAATCGCGAGGCAAACCTTAAAGATAAGCAAATAAAATAAACAGAGAAATTTGAAATTAAATATGATGGCGTGAGGTTTAGATTTCCTGAGGTCAACTTTGCGTGTTCAAGGCAGCAAAAACGTGGTCTTTCTTAGAATCATGGCTTGATGGCTTGCTGATTTGTAAGTAAATGCAAATTTTTTTTGGAAATTTGGCGTTTAAATACAACACTAGTCAAGGAAGATCTATAGTGCGTTTTCTTATATGTATTTCGATTTCATCTCAAGGTTTAGAAAAATCCAACAAAGAGATCTATATAAACGGAGTCTTCGCCTTCTATTTCTTCGCTGTCTGAAATACTGACATAACAAAGCAGTAGAAGACTGTCGAAAGAGTATAAATAATAAAAGCGAGATGATGCTAAGCAAGCACCCTCGAATTACCCATTTTCGCATTTCGCGCCGAAAACAGTATGAAAAATTGACCTTGGTAAAGTGCTAAGTGTCTGACCGAAAACACCTCGGTAACGTATTCCCGCGGTGAGTTTACCTTGGTGTTATTTACCTTGGGAATGCTATTTGCCTGGGTATGTGTAAAACGTTCGTTACAAACATATCGGCATTTCTATTTTCAGCGTTTTCGTCACAAGAAACATGTATGAAATACTCTATCTTCTGATATTGTTCTTTGATCGTTAAAAACGGGCAATAAATAACAAAAGAAATGGAAAACAGCGCAAAACGTCGGCGCAAGGAGGTGAAGTGGGGGACGAGTGCTTCGAGTAACGCTCAATTCCTCTTGCGTTCAGTTTGCGTCGGAAATAGAGAGGACGGACGTTTTTTGTTTAAAATCATAAATAATATGTGTTCTGTCATTTTGTTTTCCCGCCTGTTCGCCATTTTTATTTCCCGCGAATGGAAAAAGAAGACTAAATATTATCCCAGCAAAATGTTCCCCCGTCTCTGCTTTCCCTATCCCCGGATATGGTAAATTTTCTTAGAACACCTATTTTTTTAGTGGCGCAAAAGTCTTTAATGAACTCCCTGTAAATATTGCAAGCGTAAATAACATACAAGCCTAGCAAAACATTTACTTTTATAATAACTATTTAGTAAAGTATATTTTAATCTCTTTTTGACTGACACGAGACAGCCCAAAGGGCCTTTGATAATTAATACAATAGTTTTTCAGTTCCTTTAATGACAGTTAATGACAGTTCCAAGGAAAAAAAAAACTGAACAGTGTTGTGCTAATTTGTCAAACTGAAAACTTCTGCCTCATTCTTGTGCCATGTGTTCTTAATTAATTTCAACCAATTCATTTGGCACACCGAAGACATCTTTTTTGTTTGAATTTTTAGCGGTGTTCAATATTTGCTTGACTCGCTAAGGAAAAAAAAAACATAACAGTTTATAGTATTTCTCTCCGTTTTTCGAAATTCGAAGGGAAAAAACACTAATTGTTTTCTCCGGGAAAGTGAAGGTACTTGCCAAACAAAACCACATTATCGGGGAACTATAAGTCTAATCAAAAGGGTTTACCAAAGCTTTGTTGATATGATACGCTTAACTTGGAACGGCATAAGGTATTGAGCGCGATCCATTCGACCAAAAATTCCGGTTTGAGTTTTCGAAATTTTCGTGCGTCGAAAGGAACGGTATTTGCCACTGGACTGAACCGGTCACGCCAAAATGGCGAGTTTGCCGTGCGACTTGTTTGTCACTCGAGTACCATTTCAAGTAAACGGACAATTTCAATTCTACAGAACAACAACGAGATAATAATAACCTATTACTTGCTTCATGAGAAGAGGTTACAGACTATTTTTAGCTCAATCATTCGAGATATTTGCCTGTACAATTCAGTTTCATTTACGATACAATACATGAAGCTGCAAGAACTTTACGAAACGTATGGTCCGCGTCGAACAAATAATTCTTACGATCAACGTGTGAAACGAGGAAACATGCACTTCCCTGCACGGTGAAAAGGCCTCTCGCCGCCATCATTAGGTCTTAGCCGCAAGAAGACAAGACGAGCACTGATGCTGATACTGTTGAGCAGCTGGAGTTTCCGGCATGTTGAACTTTGTCGATTTCCGGGTCGGAAGTAACTGGGCCCGAGCAGAAATTGTCGAATAGAACGGGATTTTCCGAGTATTCCCATTTTCCGGAACTTTTCGAAACAAGTTTCCAGAAACTTTCTGTTCCCTTTGATTTTGTACCAGAATTTCCGAAAATTTTGGTCCGATGGATCGCGCCCATTATCACCACGGTTATCTGAAACTTGTTGCTCTTTTGCTCTCATAACTGTCTGAATCCGCACAGCTAAGTCATTGAGGTTGATCGAAGCCATACCATTGGCATCATTGCTTTTACATTCAGCGTTGAGAAACCTTAGCCTTGGCCTGAGAAACCTCACCTTTATTGAATAAAGTATTATTTCTCTCACTTAACACCCGTTCGAAGCCTTATTTATTTCTGGTGGTCGTATGTTTAAAAATAGCATTATTGATCAGAGCTCTTTCAAACACTGATTTCTAATCTTATTTCACAACGCGTTGAATCGAAATTAATTTCGAATCTTGAATTACTTTATTATTTCCGAATGAGCTGTCTATTAGGTTGCATTCATACGTTTCATAAAGGCGTGATGATCGCGCGGTGTCCTTGGCATTAGGGCTTTTTGCTGAACCAATGCTCTTCGTGAAACTAGTATAACCCGGAGTGTCTCTTATGGTTTGCTGTTCTGTTGTTACAGCTTAATAGACAACATTGCTAGTATCCAACTGAGTTGGTAATCAGTTCAAAGGAAAACTCCATCGGGGCTGTTTGTACATTATAATTCAAATTTAAGTCATAAATTCAATTCCCGAAGTTGCAAGCAGTCTACAGAGCGTTTTCATATGACGTCACGGAAGCCATTTTGGCGTTCCAAATCAAAGAAACGGCGGCCGCATAATAGTGTACCAAGCTATTCATCCGGGAATTAATCTTTATTTCTAATGCAAAAATTGCAGAAACAGTCTTCCGCTTCAGTAATCCAATATGGACGCTGCTCACGCTTTATATTTGCGTAAAGGAAAACTAAACAGTCTATCGTATTTCTCAAATTTCTTGAAGGGCATCATAATGAATGGAGTGTTTAGATTAGTCCCTCGACTTTCCCCAACTCTGAATGAATGGAGTGTTTTGATCAGTCCTTCCTGAGATTTTTAATTTCTGACTTGACTAACAAAAACCCACAGCAAGCTTCTATTCGCTCTTATCACTTTAGTTTATGTAGCCAACATCAAATTCTGTAATCAAAGGCACTTTGGGCTGTCTCGTGTCAGTCAAAAAGGGATTAAAATATACTTTACTAAATAGTTATTATAAAAGTAAATGTTTTGCTAGGCCGCAAAAAGCTTGTATGTTATTTACGCTTGCAATATTTACAGGGAGTTCATTAAAGACTTTCGCGCCACTCAAAAAAATAGGTTTTCTCAGAAAATTTACCATATCCGGGGATAGGGAAAGCAGAGACGGGGGAACATTTTGCTGGGATAATATTTAGTCTTCTTTTTCCATACGCGGGAAATAAAAATGGCGAACAGGCGGGAAAACAAAATGACAGAGTCCTCTCTATTTCCGACGCAAACTGAACGCAAGAGGAATTGAGCGTTACTCGAAGCACTCGTCCCCCACTTCACCTCCTTGCGCCAACGTTTTGCGAAGTTTTCCATTTCTTTTGTTATTTATTGCCCGTTTTTAAAGATCAAAGGACAATATCAGAAAATAGAGTATTTCATACATGTTTCTCGTGACGAAAACGCTGAAAATAGAAATGCCGATATGTTTGTAACGAACGTTTTACACATACCCAGGCAAATAGCATTCCCAAGGTAAATAATACCAAGGTAAACTCACCGCGGGAATACGTTACCGAGGTGTTTGCGGTCACACACTTAACACTTTACCAAGGTCAATTTTTCATACTGTTTTCGGCGCGAAATGCGAAAATGGGCAATACGAGAGTGCTTACTTAGCATCATCTCGCTTTTATTATTTATACTCTTTCGACAGTCCTCTACTGCTTTATGTCAGTATTTCAGACAGCAAAGAAATAGAAGGCGAAGACTCCGTTTATATAAATCTCTTTGTTGGATTTTTCTAAACCTTGAGATGAAATCGAAATACATATAAGAAAACGCACTAGTAGATCTTCCTTGAATATAGTGTTGTATTTAAACGTCAAATTTCCACAAAAAAAAATAGCATTTATATTACTTACAAATCAGCAAGCCATCAAGCCATGATTCTAAGAAACACCACGTTTTTGCTGCCTTGAACACGCAAAGTTGACCTCAGGAAATCTAAACCTCACGCCATCATATTTAATTTCAAATTCTCTGTTTATTTTATTTGCTTATCTTTGAGGTTTGCCTCACGATTGGTCATTTTATCTTGGGGTACTTGGAAAACCTACCTATTTGCCTCGGTAACTTTCATGGGCGATTCTTTTGTTCTTTTTCACACCGCCATAAATTAACCTTGGGGGAACATTTTGCTGAGATAATTTTTAGTCTTTTTTCTTTCATAATCGGGAAATAAAAATGGCGAAAAGGCCATGAAAATGACAAAACACCCGGGAAAACAAAATTAAAAAGCACGCGGAAGCACAAAATGACAGAGCACATATTATTTATGATATTTACCAAAAAAACGTCCTCTCTATTTGTGAGTTTCCCGAGGTAAAGAGCCCTTTTACCATGTTAAAAGGACGAAGTGTAACCGCAACTATATAAATTTGACACACTACACTATTAACCTATTCCGTACTTGAAACCCTACACCGCTACACAGATCAAGCAATTTGTTCCAGTCAAATTTTGTTAATTACATTTTATGCAGTTACGAAAAAACTTTCCGTAAAGATTCTCAAAATCCCGCTCCGGCTCTTTCTTGAAATTCCTGCTTCCCGCTCCTGTTTGCAGCTCCCATCCCGGCCGAATATCACCACATCTTCTTATCTGGGTTACTTAGCGTGAGGTCTGTCTTTGACCTTGTTAAACGGCAACTCTTGGGAAATTTACCCCGATTTTTTTATTTTTTCTTTAAGTTGTTTATAGCGCACAAGAATCTTTAGAAGGTAAAGTTTTAAAGATATCGGCCAAAATGAATTTACTACGAATTTTCTTTTACGTCAATTTGGCGGCCATTTTGAAAACGTTCGGATTTTGGTACATCACGTGATGCTACGTCACAGGTGTGGAAGGCAGATTTGCTTTTGCATGCTTCTGATAAGAGGAAAACACGCCAAGCGTCTCTTCATAAATGAGAATGACAAGGAGAGAGACCATATGCTGTTCAATGATGTCCAAGATAAAAAAGGTAGTGCTTCAGTGCTTAAATATGAAAGGAAATAAACTTAAAAAGAGTAAATCATGTGTCGTGAAACGAAACAAATCCGTCAGATTGATCGGCCTTCTAAGGTCAGCAAATGTACATAGCTTTATAATACGATGCATCCTCCCTTGCACCATATCGTGATAAAGATGCCTTTTGTCTGGAGTAGATAGTAAATTGAAAAGGGTCTGCGAGTGCTGACTCCCATAATTTGTCAGAAATCTCTTCATTTATGTAAGCGAAATCCACGCGTTCGGAAACAGACCGATATATTTTGATTCTGTTGTTGAGAAATTTGTCACCACCCTCAGATTTCTCCTGCTGTTAATTGGCAAAATAGAAAGCAATTCCCACCACCAAATGTACTGTTTCTTTGAAGTATATGCCTTCGAAAGGCGCGCGTGATTTGCGTGCAGGTCAGCACTGCGCAATAAGAAGCCACTACCCCGCGCGCTAGCAGAGGCGCTCTCGCGGGATATAAAATTATACGAAGAAATGGGGAATCAAATATAAAACAATATCCGGATAACTAAGAGAAGAAGTGTAGCGTGAAATACTTATTCTGTGATTCCTTTTGAGAAACAATTGTTGTAAATTAGGCAACCTGGGGTGTAGCATAAAACCCGGGTATGAAAGCGTGTCACGCTCTTTCCCTTCACCCTCCCTAGCCTGACCACGAAACAGTTTCGTGTGCAGATTCGAGCAGATGTCAGTTGACGAGATAACTAAAGGAAAACATGCCAAATGTTGTAAGACACGAAGAGCGCAACGACCATTTCAAATGCAAACCATGAATTAAAACGCAAGCAAACGCGAAAGTAATAAGGAGCCAAACACAGCACAATTTTCGATTTTCGTGGGGGTTCTTTTCGCAAAAAGATAAGAAATTGCAAAATAAAAACATGACAACTTAATTATACCGATAAATATAAAATCACGCAGGGTCGTGTAATAGTCCCGGTGGCAGTAATCAGTTTACAAAATCATTCTCAGTACAGTTTTACGTATACAAGCACGAACAACCTTGAACAAAGTTTCCTCGAGGCAAGTTGTTTCAACTACAGAAAGCGCAAACTCCCTTCTCCCAACAAAAGAAGTGAAGAGACCCAGCAGAGTTTTGTCCACATTTAACTGCAAGCCTGTGTATGTTCTAGATAAAATCTGCCGCAGAATTTCGGATAGTCTAGTTTCGGTAGCTAGCATTTCGCCGGCAGAATTCTTCGTTTTCGAGCAGAATTTAGAAACATCGGTAACACAAAAGAGACAAAGAATTTAACTTGCGTTTCTGTATTTGCAAGCTTTCAAACGCACAAGATAGATAGTGTACATTAGGCTGAAGCTCACAAGGTCAAAACCTATTGTGATAAACATGAGCAAAAATATTTGAAGACCGAATATAAACAACAAAATGCAGCAAACAGTTTGGTTGTATAAAAGCATGTTTAATTAAGCTTCTCGCGTACATGCAAATAAAAACAAGGCTTTTCAGGTTTGTCTTAGCTCACAAACAACTGGCCGAGGTAATAGAGAAAGAAACTGTACATTTAGGACTTCAATTCACTCACCATTCGTCGCCGTCGGCGGTGAGGAGGTTCGATATTTTACTCCCTTTCTCTGTCTCGCTGTTTTTTCCCTGGAGGCTCAAAACGCCAGGGTTGAAATACCATAGAAGGTTCTTAATTATCCCCTGACATATCCCCTCCTATAGCTCTCTAAAAATCAGTGGAGTCGCTAGCAGAAGTTGAGCTCTCACTGCAAGAATTTGAGTCAGCCATGTTCGTGAGTTGTTGCGGTTCCACACCTGTGACGTATCACATCTCGTGATCATAATCGAAGCATCCATGGCGAAATGTCACGTAAAATACTAAGTTTTACGTTAAAATTAACCGGTAAAAAAGCTTCTGAATTCAATTTTTTTGCTTCCTGTGTAATTTTGGAAACATTCGGAAGCTTTTACTGAAATATAGTTTTCTAGCCAAGAGTTGCCCTTTAACTTTTGAGATGTTTGTAAGATAAGTCAAGCAAGCTTTTTTTAGCCCCCTAACGCAGCTGACTTAAAATGATTTTATCTCGGCGTACTGATAAACATTTCTCGATGATCACCAATTCTACTGGCAAGAAGCATGCCATCGCCTCAGTCTTCAGTTGCAAGTGATGTCGAAGTACTTGCTACGGCAAACGCAAAACGAAAAAACCTCGCGTTAAGTCTGCTGACAGGACTGAGAAAGAAACGCACGAACTTCTTGAAGCGTGGGCCCCCAAATTCAGTAAGCTGTGGGGAGTTTCACAAAGAAAAAAATAAAAATGTGGAACGATATCTATTCTTCGTATAAAGAAAGGTGTCCAGAAAGCCAGAGAATGCTACAGCAGGTGAAGAAACGGCAGCAGAATCTAGAGTACGAGTGAACTCAAGCAGTTCAGGCAGCGATCTCGCTCGACTGTGGAAGATGGAATTCAGAAAATTAAAGAAGACTTCCCCTATTTCAACATCCTGAGTAAAGAAAGGCGAGAAAGTACGACTCCAGATTGGCATGCAGAGTTCTTTTATTGAAATGTGTGAAAAGAGTATGGAACAGGACAACGCAAGATTTGAACGATCAGCTGAAATGTTCCGTGACGTCCAGAGCAGGCAAATGGAACAAACAAACGCCATAGTTGACATTTTTAAAGATTTAGCATCAAAATAATTGTCTTTATCTAATCGTTTATCTTCTGTTATTGAAACGATACATACAATTGTTGTGCAAAACTCACGTAGCAATCATAGTCTTTTTTAGGATGCTCGTTTTTTGTCCAACCTTTTTCAACGCAATTCTCCAATGAACTTTCAACATGCCAAATGCTCGTTCCACTACAGATCGTAGCGCGCCGAACTTTAGATTTTAAACTTTCTCCGCTCCTGAGTCAGGCGTCGTCTGTCCGGGTAGGGTTTCACTAGCCAGTTCCTTTGTGAATAGGCACTGTCGCCAGCTAAAAGGGGCCTTATTTCTGTTCCATTTATATTGCCTGTTGGACCACTAAGAATTTGCGTTCGCTGCAAGTTCATAAATCAAACGCTCTCTCCTAATTGTCTCAACCATTCCATTTAAAAAATGTACAAAAATTTCACCTAATAAAACTGCTCAAATTTAATACATCTCTTTCACTGCTTTACATTCTACGCCGCGATTCTCCTTAAATTAAAGTTCAATTCTGTTCAACTAAAAAGCCATTTATAATAAACACTCCCAACCGACAAACTATTACAATGAACCAGCAGAAAAGCAAAAAACTTTCAATGCAGCAATATTTTTGAACTCCTACTTATAAACAAAAATTATTTGTTCTTTCACAACACGCACAAAATCCAGCTGCCTCACAAAGCAAATCTTGACATGGCGGGAAAAATATTGACATGGCGGGAAAATTCCGCGGCCTCACAAAGCAAACGCGCATGGAATGCACCTTGGAATGCACCTTCTCCCCCTCGCATATTCTCGTGTCGTCATGACAACGTCATGACGACACGAGACAAAAACGGATCTTTTTAGGCGTCTCCTATAAGTGCAGTCGCATTGTGAGTATTCTTGAGTCTTTGTGAGAAAAAATCGTCTGTTCCGGAAAGGATTTGATTTTCTTTTCATTTTATCTTCTTGCCGAGTGAACGTTTTAAAATTGCCAAGTATCTAATACTTCCACAGCTGCCCTTAACTTATCAGTTTGTCTACGTTTTTTTAGTGATCGAGCCATGCGAGACAAGTGTTATTAAACCTCCTGGAATGCCTTATAACCACCAAGTACAGTTTTGACCTCTTATTGTTATTTTGTGAGCGTTTTTAGGACGAGGGTAACAATTTAACTGATTGTTAATTTTTGGCAAACAGCTACTTCGATTTCTCGTACGCATTTGGAATATTGTGAGGAAATATTGCGCATAAAGTGCTTTTCTCCAGTATGCATGGTAGCTCGAAAGTAAGTTAAATTAACACATTATGTCTTGTTAATCTGCAGAATTTGACAGCGGAAACAAGTCAGGAAAGGATAGTTTGCGTGGAAGGTAAGTTTTATGTCGATCACTCGTTCAACAGACCAAGTGGCCGACACCAAAGCTGGGCCTATTATCTCGATTCCCATAACTTTAAATGAATGAGCACGTACTACCTTTCACTAGGTCGTGTAGGACCTCAAGGTCCACCAGGCCCACCCGGTTCTCCTGGACCTACTGGTCCCCAGGGCCCTCCTGGACCAGGTGGGAAAAAAGGAAGAAAGGGGACAAGGGGTCTTCCTGGTCCGCAAGGAAAGCGAGGAGGCAGAGGATTACCAGGACCCCCTGGGGCTGCAGGTCCACCTGGTCAATCAACACAACATGAAGCAAACCCTAGAAATGGACGGCAGTTAGGTAAGATTTTTGATCTGATTTGATGTGAAGATGGACAAGCATTATATTCAGTGTTTGGTTTGCTGTATCTAACAAGTTTGTGCCGACCTGCAGCTTATAAATACTCTTAAATGCACGAGGTACATTCTCGTCTATTTGGATATATTTTTAACAATGCCTTTTTAATGCAAAAATAGCGATTTTTTTTTTGTCTTTATGGTACGGGGGAGGAGGAGATATTCGACAGGAATGCTAGTCGGAATTCCCAAGCCCATTTCCATTTTAAGCCTGCCCAAAGAAGTACCAGGAGACTGTTTGTAGCAAACGCGACAAATATCACCCCAAGCATTACAGGTTTCCCGGGCTTCTCAGGGACAGGGCCTTCCCACGGAGAATTCATCGAATGCAAACTGATTTTGAACAGGTCTGCGGTTAGAGTCGCGTTGTTGTCTGAGAAATATTCATACATTTTCAACTAAAGAGTTTTTCTCTTCAAATAGTAAGTAAAACACAAATAACAAATGTTTCCACAGGAGCAGAATGGTGCGCTTCATTTGACCACAATACCTTGCGAACCTCAAACAGCCCATATATGACACATAGTAAGACATGTTTTTGCGAAATTCTTCAACGTAGTAACAACATTGTTCAAGGTCCAAGGTTTTAGAGGTTTTCTGTTGCGTTGTCGTGAGCGTTTTTACGGTTTTTGCGCGCTAAGTGTTGTAGATAAATACTCTAGCTAGTCGCTATCGTTTTTTGGGCAAAACTTCAAGGATAGAGTTAGTACAAAATATGGCTATCCGAAAAGACGTTAGCGATGATTGAATTACAGTTTATTATACAAATTAACCAAGCGTACCAAGTAGGAACATTTTTTTTTTTTTTCCAGAATTGCCCCACTTCATCGCAAAGCCTTCTTCGCCTGTAACGGTTAAAGAAAAACAAAAGGTCACATTACCATGCAAAGCGGCTGGGTTCCCACCGCCTGTAATTACGTGGTATAAAGATGGTGAAATAATAGAAGAAGAAAGAAGGCAGTTTAAGAAACGCAACTTGGAAATAAAGGAAATACAATTTAAAGACCGCGGCATTTACATCTGCACAGCGGAGAATCTATTGGGTAGAGTTCAGTTATCTCTTAATGTTACTGTGAAAGGTATGTAACATGTCAACCATGTGATTAACCCTAGGGCGTTCAAGCTAATTCATACTTATTCATACTCCAACAATGTACCACGTTGTGTGTGTGCGTGTGTGTTTGGGGGGGGGGGGGGGAGGGAGGGGGGAGGCGGCACTTTGCATTGTGTAGATGGTCCTCAGTTTCCTACACAGAATGATACAACTTTTTTTGGATTTCAGAAGTCAGACAATACCGCATTTTGAAAAAAAAAATCATGGCGATCAAGCAAGATT
This sequence comes from Meandrina meandrites, assembly GCA_963693305.1. Lineage (NCBI taxonomy): Eukaryota > Metazoa > Cnidaria > Anthozoa > Scleractinia > Meandrinidae > Meandrina > Meandrina meandrites. The sequence goes on along the minus strand of OY855907.1, from coordinate 21,834,689 downwards.
TGCTTAAGTTATAATTGGTTTTCTAAAGCCTTCTTTATTAATAAAACGTGGTTATTTTTAATATGCCACTGTGGGTTTTTTTGTAATGATCTTAATCAAGTTGACAAACAATTAAAGTTCCATCACAACAGGTTACATGATGATCCTAACCCTAGATTTCACAAAATAGCCACTTTTCTATCTTGCGCTAAGCTCTTTATTCTGTACGCCTCAACTCCCACATTACTGTGATACCTATCTTGACAAAATACTCATCCCTCTTAAGGCTGATATCACTAAAAGTTGTGTGTATAAGTTTAAAATACCTAAATCTAAGCAATCAATAAAGTTTGCCGATTTTACGCCGAAATATTGAGAAAATCAAACAAATGATATCATTGCAACTTGCAAAAAAATTCCGATTTATTTGGCATTATTTTCAAGAAGCGTTAGAACACGATATTTCAAAGACTTATTCCAACTTTCAGCGCGCTTCGTTCGTATACAGTTTTAAGAGTTTCAGCGCGTTTCTTTCGTATACGGTTTGAAAAATTCAGGACGGAAAGTCAGTTGCTTTTACATATCTTATACATTCAATTTCGGGAACCGACCTAAATACAACATGAGGTGCCTTTCATCTAAGAGAACTGAGTGCACTGAATGTAAAATGGCCAGTCTATAGCTTTTAAATTCTGTAGCTCAAAGGTAGAAATGCCCAAAGCTCTCTATGAGACACGCCTGCAGGGAATCATTATAGTTCTTTTCAGCGTTGCAAAGTCTGGGGCATGTTTAGTTCAGTACAACTGCCATGATTCCCTGCAAGCGCGCCTCATAGAGGGAATTAAGGATTGTGTATGGCTTCCTTTATTTAGATCGGACGTTTTTTTTTTTTTTTTCGTTGTTGTTGTTGTTTAGTTTTAATTTTAAGGCGATTGTTTGTTTTTTTTTTTTTAATCTTGTCTATCATATTTGCAGTGCCAGCTAAGTTCGTGTCAGAACCAAAGAAATCGATAACCGCCTACAAGTCATGGGACACAGTTCTTATATGTGAAATCTTTGGCTACCCCTCCCCGATGATCACATGGACAAGATCACGGAAGAGTCTTCCGATCAACAGACATTTTATTGATGGTAACAAACTTACGATTGAAAACACGACTGAGGATGACGATGGTGCTTACGTATGCCAAGGAGCTAATGAACTGGGGAGTGTGATGGCAGTGACATGGATCTTTGTAAAGGATGTGGGTAAGCTATGAATCTGAAAAATGAAAATTACATGTTATGAATGAAGGCGAAGTTGTAATGGGCGCTTTTACTTGCTTTTTAAAGTGAATCCCTACATTGTGTCAAGTCCTGCTGGTGAAATTCAAGTGCCAAATGTTGGTGATCATGTGAAGTTAAATTGTTCTGCTCGTGGCTCGCCGCTACCTAACGTTAAATGGTTCAAGGATGGGCGACGTATTATTTCTACTACGTTGCATGACGGGAGAGATTTAATAAAGAGTGAATTTATCATTCATTACTTCAAGCCGAGTGACGCTGGAACGTACACTTGTCTGTTTTATAATGACAAGAATGAGACAGTGGAGGCCAATGCAACTCTGTGTAAGTTGCACTCTGTACTTAGTGATGAAGGTCAAATTTAACTTGCTCGTTTCTAAGATACATACATAGTGCGGAACTAAATTCTGCCTTCGCAAAATCAAAGAGCACTAGGTTTACAAATATGACTCTTACCTGGATCTATATTAATGTCAGAGAGGACTTAGCAACCGCATTTATTTAGAGATTACACCATATTTTGCACAATTCTCAGTTTCATCCTCGCTCAGCATACCTAGTTACCCTAATTCCTGTAGGGGCGATTTGGACGATGCAACTTGACGAAACGAATTGTTTCGTTTAAATCAAACCTGCAAATTGTTTGCAACTACGTATGACACGGAAAAATACGTGCTTCTGAAATCTACAACCGTAACCTCAGTAAAAATTCAATGATAAATATGGAGTGCGTCATTTGTATGACATCAGAAGCGCGCTCTACAAATATAAATGCTAGCGACAAAGTTGCGCCTGTAAATGACCCTTATTAGTATATCTTTGTAATACTTTAGCTTGCTTAATTTTTCCAATGTCTCATTTTCAGCCTTAGTAAATTGTGGTGATCCAGATTCTCCATTTCACGGACAAAAACTTAGCTCACGATACTGGACTGGTGAATCTGTGTCGTTCATTTGTCATCCGGGATATCGCTTGATTGGACCGGCCACTAGAAAGTGTCTACCTTCCGGTAACTGGAGTGGGATACAGCCTTCATGTAAGCTAATATTCCATATTAAATAATACTATGTTGTAATACACATACTTTTCACTATAACCAGTTTAGTCTGTGATAAGTCATTTTAAACGCGTACATTTAATGATTAATAGTTTTTAGATATGAGTTCGAACTGTATGTCGAATTCACTGAAACTAAAAAAAAAATAGTAAGTGAGCAAGCAATCGTGATTTAAACGGATAGCCAAGCCTTTTAAAACCTTTTACAATTAGTTTATTTAAAAGAATGTCCGTATTCGCTCTCCGCGTCACAATTGTTTAAGAATCGGTTTCAGTTTTGTTTATGTGGCTTTATTTCCCTTCAATGCTATCACATATAGGTCGCAAAGCTTGTCCTGCCTTGGAAAACCTGAAGGATGGTCTGAATCACGGACAGCAGTATTGGGAAGGGAAACACGTTTCATTCACATGTAATCCTGGGTACTGGATAAAAGGATCATCAGAGCGTCACTGTTTGACGAATGGTACTTGGACAGGAGTTCAACCTTCATGCACTATTGGTAAGATGAACAGGAACAGGAACACGGGATGAACACGGGATGTATGCCAGGGCAGATTGGAATGCCAAAACGTTTCACTCACTTTGACGATCGCGGGTGCTCTCGATTGACCTCATTGCGGAATAAGAATAAACGGAATAACCCCGAATGTCCATTTGATTTACTTGCTATTCCGATTCCGGAAAACATGAAACGTATTCCAAGCATTGTGCTGTGGGGAACAGAATACTCGGAATAATCCAGAATAACGTCGCTTCGTCCTCGTCTCCCGCCTTTTTCAAAAGAACAAATAAATTGGCTACCGACAAATGTGTGAAGAAAGCAAGTCGTTACTCAGAAGATAATAAGCCTTCGAGTCAGGATGAGAAGCGTCTCCTCATTTTCTTGTACGAAGAAATGAAAGAGATGTTTCAAAAAACAGAACGTCAATTACAAGAAGATGCAAGTCTGGGAATTGATTGCTATTTTGGTGCTATATCGAGTGCATTATTGTAGACAACGAAAAATATTTTTCTTGACGTACAGACGGAATGGCTATCCTGGAATAATCCAGAATATACTATTATTCCTCAATAGGATAAATCGAACTCAACCTGCGTGAAACGGGAGTGAATGAGACAGAAATTGCCATTCATACATCACGATCTAAAGGCTCGTGTGTTATCGTAAGATGTTTAGGGACTAATTATAAGGCTTTTTTTCTATAACATAAGTTGTCTAATAAATAAGTTGACCCGTTCCGTTGACTGCAGGCAAGACCGGAAAATCAATCAGTTCACCTTGCACTTCTTGCCCGCTAATGCGACATTTTTTTTTTTTTTTTTACTAATATAATAACAATGTCCGTCACTTCTTTTAGGAATGAAAATACAATCAAATATCATCCAAGGCAATGAGCTTTTTATCAAGTTCTTCAGTCGATTTATGGAACCCGTGGCTGGCTCGCACCCGTATTGGAAGCTGTGTTACCGCGCCTCTTCTTATGGCTGGGCGGCAAGTACCTTTCATAGTAATTGCGATGGAAAGCATAACACAGTCACTATCATCAAGAGAGGCCAGTACGTATTTGGAGGATACACGGATATTCCTTGGGGTATGACTATCATGTACTCTTCTTTAAGCCCTGAAGACATAACTGAGGTGTACAAATTGTTTAACAGCCATTCTATCCACATAGGCCCGTCTCTTGCCAGCGAAATTCCTATGTAGATACTGATCCACCTTTCTATGTGAAGCCCGCAGATAGACTAATTTTTTCAAAATGATCGATGTCAAAAAAGTTGATAATTTAGTTTAAATTATCGATGGAAGAAAAAAGAACTGGTCTTGACGAAATTCCCAGCAAGATCGTAAAAATTGCTACCGATTTCGTCGCGCCTTCCTTGACGTATAACGTATAATTTTAAATAATCGCTGCTGACTCGTATCTCCCCCCCCCCCCCCCCCCCCCCCGCGATTGGAAGCTAGCTTAAGTATTGCCTGTCTTTTAAAATGGGTCAAAGTCTGACTTAAACAACTATCGGCCAATATCTGTAACACCTGCTGTGGCCATTCTTTCAATGAAAATGGTTTATTAACCAATTGCCAGTTTGGCTTTCGCTCTCTGCACAGTACTCTCACGGCCGTGCTATAGACAAACAATAATTGTTGTGTCAATGTTGATAAAGGTCTTCCCAATAAAGTAATTTTAATTGATTTGAAGAAGGCCTTTACACTATAGATCACAAAATAATCTTGTTAAAAACTCGCCAAGAGTGGGGTGGATCATGATCACGATGCACTGATTTAAATGGTTTGTCTTACCTAACAAAACGTATACAAAGTGGAGTTCCCCAAGGATCAATAATTGGTCCCCTACCCTTTTTGATTTATATTAGTAACCTATCAAAGTGCTTGAACCTAGGATGCCCTAGAATTTACGCTGATGACAAAAATGTTACTTTCCTGCACCTATAATTTGCTTGATCTCGAGACTCAAATTAACAGTGAATTTAAAAACATCAATCTCTGGCTGAGGGCTAAAAAGTAGAGCTTTAGGTTTATGGGCATTAGCTTAAGTGAAAATTACAGTCTTTGAGCAATTATACTATGAACATTAATTTTGATGGCGACAAATCAACCAAACAAATCATAGCAAATGTCTCGGACTTAACATAGTCGGAAGCCTATCCTGGAAGTAGTGCGTACATGCAATTTCGACAAAAGTATCTTCCAGTATTGGTGCACTTAAGCGAGTGAAGCCTATTATTTCCATACACTGCTATTAAAACATACAAAGATCTAATTGAACCATACTTTGATAACTGCAGTGTTCTTTGGGATGGGTATTTCAACAGCTGATCTAGAAACTCCAAAAGCTACAAAATTGCGCTTCTAGAGTAATTACTACTTATCAATTAGAAGGGCGAAGCAAGAGGCAAATTAAATGTTATGTGTGTTAATAAGCTCGCCCCAGATTATCTCTGTCACATGTTTACTCCGAAAAATTTCGTCCTCTGATCTTTGCGATGCGGCACAAAATTGTCTCTACCAAAACCAATAACTGACTACCTCAAACGTATATTCAGTTACAGTGGCATTTTGTTTTCACGGACCGATCTCCCTGAAGAACTACGCATTACAGAATCCTTACATATTTAACGCAAGCAGAAATAAGTTGTTCTCTGCATTGGACTCCACACGGCAAATGTGTAAACCAGTGAATAGAAAATTTTAATGTACAGCTATTTATCTATTATCGTAAACTGTTATTTTTATCATGTTTAAATAAAGTTGTCATTCATCCATCCATTCATTCATTCATTCATTCATTCATTCATTCATTCATTCATTCATTCATTCATTCATTCATTCATTCATTCATTCATTCATTCATTCATTCATTCATTCATTCATTCATTCATTCATTCATTCATTCAGCATCGTTAAACCTTACTTATTTCTTTTCAAAACCTGACATTAAATAAAAGCAAGTTTAGTTGGAAAATCGGCTATCTTCAAATTCAATTGCCATCTACATTTAAACTAACGTTACTTTTAATATCATCGCATTTTAGTCCGTGCTTTTTTAGCGGAGCTCCCGCGGGCGCCTTCGGCGCCCGCGGGCGGAGCATCCATAGCTATATAATTTGGTTAATCCATCAAGCCGAGAAAATTTGGTTATGACGTCATGTCCGTCCGTACGTCCGTACGTCCGTACGTCCGTACGTACGCCCGTACGCACGGATTAGGCCTGGGGACGAGTTTGCCTGTTTGCCTTTGTCCTTGATTTGGAGAGTGATTTGGAGTCCTTCTTACGCAAAACGTGACACAAAAACATATTCGGTTCATTTAGAATTGAGTTACCTGTCGTAAAAATCTGTGAGAACACTGCATTACTTCAGAGGTTTTTTTCTCATGTTATAAAATGATCTGGACATTTCATTTTAACTTAAACGACGCGATTGTATGAAGAGGCGGCAAAAATCTGTGGCACGGGTGGCACCTTGTTCGCTTTTTTAAGCTGAATGAAAGAGGCGAACAAAGCTGCTGGAAAACATAGATCTTCGTGAATATTTCCTGCTTTATTTACTCATCTACATCATGGAAACGTATGCCAAATGATTTAGGGATAGCCTCTTAGCGTGAACATCCGAAATGTTTGCCAACCTGAATATGATATATCGGACAAGAAGTCAAAAACAGCGAGAGTTGAAGAACTGTCTACGGTTCCTGCGGCTGCTTAATTAAGCTGACTTTAAGCCGAACTAAAAGGGAGCTCAGAGCCGGTCAAGTTCAAGAAGTGATGGATAAAAGACTGTCAACAGCTACACCGTAAGAAAGGAAGAGATTGATCTTCGCTGATAATTCATATAATGTATATCTCGATGGAGTTGGAGTTGGAGTAAGCTCACATGGAAAATGGCGTGTTCGTTTCCGATATTTAATATGGTGCTGATTTGAAAGCTTTGCCCTGCAGAATTTACAAGCCTTTTCCAAATGTAAGGTAACAAACATAATTTATACCCTAAGCTGAAGTCTGTTTTTATTGTGAGAATATGTTTATACTTCAGTCATTTATAAACGAATTCGAAGTTGTATCGTTTTTCAGACCTTTCCGTAGGCTTACATATTTATAAATTCCATTATTTCTTAATGCTGCTTTCAAACCTCTTAGCTTTAATCACCTTTGTACATTTTATACAGACGTTGTCTATTAAATGTTGGTTTCAAATGCTGTGTTTTAGTTTATAGTGGAGTAAACTGTAAAATTCATTTTTGGATTTTCATTTGAAAAGAAAATTAAATTATTGAACTACATGTACTCGGACCAAAAACACGTTTTGCCTTTGCAAAATATTACAAACTACACTTATACTGAGGAAAATCCCGCAAGTCCAAACCAAAACTAGTAAAACTACTCAATGATACTGCACACTAAAATGAATTTAAGCGATTTATTATCCAACTGCTCTATTTTCGCTCGCATTGTTTATTTCAGTGAGTGTATGTTAAATCTCGTACGCGTGATTTAAGATTCGTAAACAATTCTTTACGCCGGTTTCGTTGCGTATTACCTGTGCCTGAAAGCTACCAGAAACAAAGAAAATTCATGTAGTTCTCTACGTAAAATTCTCTAACGTATTAAGCAACGTGTACGATAAAACAGAATAGTGAATCATGGAACCAAAACAAGACGGCTCAAACTACATTGTTCGCTTGTTAGATAGCGAGCACCACTTCAAAATCACAAACTGCCACAACTCACACAAAAAAACTGCTTTAAAATAACTTGCATAACCGGCTCGCAATGAATTTGCCAGTTTTGTTTTGCAGCCGTGTTTTTCTTTGTTCTGGCGTGAACTCATTTTCTTTAGCCGCGTGTTGACTTTTTTTCGCGCTGTTTTTTTTGCCTTGAGTTGATTGTGTTGCCTTGACTGTTTTGAAGTAAATCAAAACAAATTTCCTTGCCTTCATCGAGGTCCTTTTTCACACTGATTTACTCTAGGAGGTTTATTCGTGTACAGTAAAAGTTATAAAAAGTTTTTATACTAAAATTTGATATGTGCGTCTCCGTGCATTATAGTGGGGAACCGAATAAAGTGCAGGGACATCAAAACACTGTAAATTCAAGCAAAAAATTAATAAATGGGAGCTCCGCTTTTAGGCCTGCCTAAATCTATATATTAGAGTTTAAAATAAGAACCTGCTTTTCTCAGACAAACGGAGCATGTGACCAAAGTTACCATTTTAAAGTTTTAAAGAATAACATATTTCTTGAACGTTTCTCGACTTAACAGCATTTTAATTCAAAGTATAAATTTAAGGGCAGTGGATTCCAGCAAGTACCTGTACGTCGAAGAGCCTGTTCTATCTGTTTGCATCGGAGGATTTACATTCGATTCATCTGAAGAATCATTCTTAATTGGCAAATAAAATCGCAAATAAAAATAACGCCGCTTATGTTAACGTAGTTCGCAAACAATGCTAAGAATTTTGATCAGGGATTTTGCAGAAGATCTACACCAGCCAGAGGAACCAACGAACGGGAGTGCTTAATTTGTCAGATTCAATCGAGAAGCTTAGATTTTCCTGAGATTTATTATATGATGTGACCCACAATAGTTAACACCACCTCACCTTTAGCATTTTATTACAGCAGGCCCCATGATTCGGCTGAAAAATGTTTTCTGTAAACCAGTAAATCATAAAGTTATTAGCAAACATTGTGAAATCCAAATGACGTCAACATGCTCTTTCTTCGCAACGTCAGAAGAGATCAAAGATACCCTATTTTTTTTACCATTCAAGTCTAAGTTGGTAACGTTTTCCAATGTATACTTAACAATGGTTACGTATCAACATTATTGGTGTTGCTGCGATAGAACGGTAATTACGGGAATGCTTAAACCATTACCGGCCATCTTAAATATCATCTTGTTCCCAGATTGATAGCAATTATAATGTTCATTGTAGGGAAGTAAACTCGCCTAAAAAGCAATTTAATTACGCATATTTTTTTTTTGAGGAATTACCAACCTGTTTTGGCCTTAATACAGAGTTCGTAAACATTTGAACAATACCCATGATCCTTTGCATGGCTTCGTTTATAACGCATGTCAGTTATAACCACTTATTTCTTATATTTTTGTTTGGTCCGAAAAATACATTTAACCGACTGCAAAGGCTCTAACTGTTTCCCGATTGCCGTAAAATTACCTAAATAAGTCGTGGGCTTATATTTGCTCAACATCCCTTTCAAATGCGTTAATCTTTATATTGGAAGAGGGGAATGCATTTCCGGATGCTAACTGCGTTTCAGAAATCTTTGTTTTTCTATTTGGACGGAATACTGACACATAATTAGTATTTTATTTCATTACTTTTTTTTTATAGTTCACGTGATAAACTCTCGAAACATATCGATACGAAACCAAAAACAAGCCATACAGCGGTAGCTTTTTTGATAACATAAAACACGAAACGAGTTCTGCAAGTTAGGAGGGGGGTTATTTATGAGAGGGTTTTGTTTCGGGAGTGGACCTATTGTGAAATTTTTCTGGGACTTATTCGTAATGATTTCATTCGTGGCCAGGGATTGCGGCTCCATCAGAATGGCTTACAAGCGGTAAAGAAAGTATCTTTTGAATTTTTGATATCGCAGCATGACACACATTTTACTTGTGTTTCACTGGGGGACTGGGAAATATAGTTGCGCGAAAGTTTCCTAGGCATGCAAAGTACTAAAACAGAACAACAGATTAAATGAGAGAAATGCATCTTGTTAATTTGTGAATATTCGGGCATATACCTCAACGTGTCCGGTTCTTGTATTCTATTCTCCTCACAAAACCAAAAAAGTCTGCTTGAAAAAGATAAAGTACAAAAAGTAAACCACCACCACAGGGTCATGCTCAGGTATACGAAATACTCTGTGCCTGAAACAGTGACATAACAGCAGCAGAGTTCTTCGCGGTCGTTGGAGGCCGGATTGCAATCATATATAAGAGGAGGGTTTGGATAGGAGTGATGGATTGTTAGCTATCAGATAATTTTCAGGACATTTCTCAGCTATCTCAATTCTCGTATGTTAATCGAAAAATGTTAAAAACTTACCGTATTTAAATTGTTTACAAATAACTCTAGTAAAATATGCAATGATCATGTTCGGCGCCAACAGAGTTTACGATAAGGATTAAGTCAACATATGTGAGCCACCATGTGCCTTCAAAATGATAAAAAGTAACGGCCGGCTCTATAACTTATATTTCCTCAATATGTTCATTTAATTTGACATAAGATTCAAAGCAAAGTTAAGGCCCCCTCCGGTGACGCGCGTAAAATTATCAAATAAATGGAAACAGTCTAGTATTATAATCTGATAAGAACATTCATATTTTGTTGTCCGCTAGTGGCTTTGGTGTAACAGAATACACAACAACGAATGACGTCACACGCTTTGGGCATACCGTACATTCTCGTCCCCATAGCCCTTTTCGCTTCTCTTAGCCGGCAGGGCCTTGGCACGAGAAACGAAGGGCTCTGGGGACACAGGATTCCCAGACCTAGATTCTAGGACTTCCGGTCTTCATGTATGCAGTCGTGATGTTTCTAAAGACTGTGTGGGACAGTCCTGGCGTCTTTTACTTCCGCTCAAGATTTCTTTGTATCAAACAACCAATCCAAAAAATTCAAATCAATTAAAAAATTCTATGTCCCCAGAGCCCTTCGTTTCTCGTGCCAAGGCCCTGTCGGATAAGAGAAGCGAAAAGGGCTATGGGGACGAGAATGTATACCGTAATCATTTGATCAGATTTGTAGCACTGTGTACTTATTTCATTTTGGGAGACCAAGGGAGGACTCTTCTTGTCTGACGGGCTCTTATTTTTTTTCTTTGGCTCTTTGACATCGGAAGGAAGATAAACCACGAATGTTGTCAATGTATCTTCATGGCACTGTAAGTAAATATCATTTAGGGGAGCTTTTTGGAATAGTGGCGCTTATCGAAATGGGGCACTAATTATAATAATAACACATCCAAGGGGAAGTGGGGGACGCTACTTAGAAAGTTTGTATTGGGAAAAGGGCGCTAAGTAGAACCATCACGGTATAAGTCTTATTAAACTCGGACCGCCATTAAGTAAAGACTATGTGAATATCGTCATTGTGCCAGTCAAATTGTGGAGTACTTTGGAAAAGTTTAGCTGGTGACAGATTCGATCCTTATTGGGCAGCAAAATAAGAATCGAACAAGTTTGTAAAATATAACATTAACGCAATCGTTTACGTTTGGTTGGCAGCGGTTGTTAAGTTATATAAAAAATAACCTACTTATGCCAGATGAAACAAACACGTTACTATAGTTAACATTTTAATGCTTAAAAACAAAAAAAACACTTTTATATGAGAGTTCACTGACTGAACAAGACTTTAAGTAAAAATAATTAAGACGGAATCTGTCAGGACTTCGAGTAGTTGTTGGACAAAATTATGTACCAAAATTATTTACACCTTATTGCAGGTTTTTGTGTTACTTCTTCAAATATCTTATCAAAAGAAATCTTTTCTAACAACACCAAACATCGAAAACCAATCTCGAAGTTCCGCTGAATTCCACTAAATCGCTTAAAAGACGCGAGCCTTTGCCTATAGCTTGTGAACATTAAATTTCATTTTCTCAGGCTCTGATAAGAAATTGTTGTAGCAAAATAATTTACACCTTATTGCAAACTTTTGTGTTACTGCTTCAAATATCTTATCAAAAGAAATATTTTCTAACAACACCAAACACCGAAAACAAATTTTGAAATTTCACTGAATTCCACTGAATCGCTTAAAGACGATTTTACAAAATGGCGGCACCTGAGAATTTCCCTATAGCTTGTGAACTTTGAAATTCATTTTCTAAGACTCTGATAAGAAATTGTTATTGGTGTTATCAGTGATAATTACTTACATATTTACCTTTTATTTAGGGTAGAAAATAATGCAATAGGATTTAAATTATTCTGGTACTCGATTTTTGTCCAACTTAAATAAATATTACTCGACTTCCTGGTGGATTCCGTCTTAATATGAGCGGGAGATCTGTATGGGCGTTTACATACAGATCGCACGTATTCTAGTGGTGAGATAAAAACAATAAACTGAATGCAAAGTATTGTTATGCGAATCAGTAGAGATCTGTATCAAAAGTTAATGAATACTAATTAGCTGAGCAGGAGTTTGTATCAAAAGTTAATTATATTGTTTGATTTGTTTTGGGGTTTACAGTTGTGTACATGTGATCTGAATACTGTGCTGGGATTGGTTTGCACCTCCATGAATAGTTAATGAATTTTACAATTGAAAGTAGAATTTAACGCCTAGACAGTCTAGATTTTCCTGCGATAAATAAGTTATGGGATTTTTTTTTATTTAAGGTGGCTGTCAATAGTTTACATATTTTCATTGTTGGTTTTTTATAACAGCTGACCTCATGATGTGACTGTAAAATGTTTACTGTTAACCAGAAAACTGAGCAATTGTAAGAAAACAGAGCTCATCAAATATGTCAAAATGATTACTCGTGGCAGTGTCAAATCAAAGTCTCCTTCGAGCCACCTCATGGTATCTGGCTATTATTCTATGAACCTTTGCCTCTTTTCCAACTGTTTTAGTTGAAAAGCGCAATAGAAATATATGAGGATGGAATGAACTTATTGTGGAATGAAAGTCATTCCGGAAAGATTTGGGGAGCGTGCTAAATTTGTTACTGATTAGTAGAGCCCTCGCGTTCCCAGGGTTTCCCCCTCTTCTTGCTCTGGGGGGCGGGGCGGGGAGTACTTCAATATACATGCTATATGCCGCTGTGCAGGGTGGGGTTTCAAGCAATTTTTGCTCAATAAGACTAGGCTAGTACATTGTGATTGAAACTTTCCACTGAAAGGACCTTATGTAAATATCAATACAAATCATTAAAGGAATCTTAAAAGCAACTGTCTGCAGTTGTAATAGAGTGTCTGAAGAACAGCAAGTCTCAAGTAGAGTGGCAATTTTTATGTGTTTGATAGTTACATACTGTGATTACTCTTACCAATAGACACATCAGTTGTGTTTAATCAGCTTTAAGCTTGGCAGTTGCCATTGTACATTTTTTTATCAGTCTTTCATAAATCCATCAGTACAATTTATTGATAAAGTTTGATGTTGCCTTCTTCTGAATTAGTGCAAAATTTGCACAGAATAAAATTTTGAAATCTGTTGCCTTGTTGTAATGTCCTTTGTGGTGACTACAGAAACTTCACTTTTGATCCTCAGATGAAACCTTAATTTAATTCTCATAGTTGTTTTTAGGACAAAAACAATATTCACCTTATCAAATGCGATTTGAAACTAAATAATATTTGAACTCTAGCTTGTGTTACAAAGGCCAAATTCATATATCGCAATGAGGTATGGTCAACACTTGAGATTAAAACTGTTGTAAATAATATTTTCCAAAAACGTGAATATGTTAATTTTTGATCAAGTAAACAAATGCAAGTCAACTCTAAATTATCTGGTTATATATATATATATATATATATATATATATATATATATATATATATATATATATATATATATATATATATATATTAATTTTGAAATTAACCTAAAATTCACATTTGGACAAATGATAGAAACTCGAAAAAATAGTTTAAGCTTAATTAAGGTTTCATCACCCCAATTTCATTCACACTGAAGCGAAGATGATGAACAAATAATAACACTAATTCCAGTAAACACATGACAAGTCGGTTTGCTGCTTGCATGAGGAAAATAACTCCTGCTTTTATATGAACACCTAAAAGAAATAACGACAGAAACTTGTTATTATCGACGGAAACGAATGCCACAAATACAAACGGTTTTCGTTGTTTGCAGGAAATTATGAAGCAAGTTTCCGAACAAATGTTTAAATATAACAGTTCATTTGCTAAAAGCTTTATGCAAAATGAAATACGATGGTAACCAAGGGAATCTTACCTTTGCATCCAGATGGTAAAGCGTTCATTTCATTTGAGCTTGCATCATAATTTCTTGATGCGGCTGCATTATTTGTAGTCATTTAGTCGGCGTCCAAATGCATGTAAACATTTCCCAACGATCGATTATCATCGCTTTAAGACTTTGGTGCTGATTTCTCTGCAGTCGAGTATTCTTAAGCATGATTCCATTTCGTTTAAGAACTCCACAAACGTGTATTTTGATATGATCATGACATGAATGCAACGAAAACCTATTTGTTTTTTCGAGCCAACAGCCGCCATATCGGATCTCTCCTACATCTTGATGGCCTTGATGGATACATCGCCACTTCTAAGACTTTAAAACCCATTTGTTCACTTGAGCATTCTTGAGCACATTTTCTGATCGTTTGTGAGGTCTTCAAAAGTGTATTTTGATCAAAGGTGTAGCGAAAGGAACAAAAATCCGCCATTATAATTTTAGCAACGCACTCGACACGAGAGACGCCATTGCAGCTCATGTTGTAAACATGTACTGTCGCCTTTGTTCCACCCCATCCCCCCACAAATATGAACATAAGACAATGGCCCGACTTTGTGGACAAATCAAAACCTAGCGGGGGAGACAGGGGTAAACGTGTTTAATTCATTTTTAATGTGGATTTATAAGCATACATTAATTGTTTAACGGGAATGGAGTGACATCTAACCCTCACTATACCTCATGGTATTTATGATACCATGAGGTAAAAAGGTCATACAAATATACCCTACATTTGACTACAAAATAAACTGAATATTTGCCTGCACATAGGATTTTTGAGTTTTTTTTTTTTTTTTCAAAAAAATAACTCTTAGTCAGCGTGAAGACGTGTTTGGCTATTAAGTGGATGGTTGAGTGGATCATTCATGTATGTATTTCACACCAATCAGATTTGGGATTCTATCAAGGACCAATCAAATTGCGGCTTGTATATATGGATCGTTTTTATGAATATTTGTTTTGGGTTCAAGGTTCGGCCATCTTTGTTTTGCTACAGATTAGACCTTATTGGGCCGTGTTGGCCTGAAGTCTCTATTCCAGTTCTTGATTTTTATGTAGCTTTGGGTGAGAACATTGTTTGTGGGTTCTGAAACTGAAAAGTGTTTGGAAATTTCATGGTGGTGAAGGTGATTCTCTTCGTTTACCAGGTGGTTCAGTTGACGACACAATATGGGTATAGTATTTGTTGACCACTCTATATTAAAATGTATAATGTTTTTGAGTAGAATAAATATGTATATTGAGAATAAATGTTTTGACTTCCATTTTTAATGTCAGTGTTGTGTGCTTGCTCAACGTTTTGTTTTGATCCCCAAGTGAGAACAAACTGACGCTGTGTGGGTTGTTTGTAAGGGCGAGTGTTAAAGATTTGAGATTCCAATTAAACCGCGCGGTGTTTAAACTGTTTTCTCTTGGTAAAAAGTATAGTACTAGTAGGAGCTTTGGATAAGTAATAACACGAGTGACCACAAATCTCTCAAGGTTTTTCCACCAAAGAATAACGTGATTGTAATAGGTTGAGGCATGTGCGTTTATTTGGGTTCGAGAGTTGCCAAATAATAGGTATTTTAGTGAGGTTGGAATGTGGCCGGAGAAGGTTTGACGTTTCCTGCTTAGGAATAGTAGGACTTCACATGGGCGGTCATGAGTTATTTATTGTACTATCGTTTGAAAAGCTCATGACGTAATTACAGGGGCACGTTTTGTCTGCTCGGCAAATATTAAATTAGGTGTTTTGACAACGTGGTTGGATGGCACAGCAAGAGAAAATCATCATTTGTGCCGTGAGTGAGGGCCGTAGGAAGGTATAGTAGTCGTTGTGCGAGCCTCGCATTTCAAGCTTCGCATTGATGGCTATCTTCAGTAGTACGGCGGTGCAATGCGGCTATTTCCGTACCAATGACGTAATGCTTGCAAGTGTTTACGTCTGCCAAATTTATTTTCTTCAGATCTCTGAACTCGCCTCGATGAAACAGCCAAAATATTCACTTCAACTGGCTACACCGACAAGAAATAGTCGCAAAATTGCAAACAAATTAACGACCGTCGCTTCTGGCAAAATAAACATACAAAGTAAACATAATCTTGTTTGTCACGTACCGAAAGTGAAAGCTGCAACGTCAGCGCATTCCATGGCTGACGCAATACCTTTTTAGTGTATTTAATATTCCCAACGCAAAGCGGTTGCAGTTACGTTTACTCATAGGCAAAAGAAAAAAAAAGAGAGCCAGCTTTTTGGTAGTCTCCTTTACAGCCGTTGTTTGGGCTCGTCATGCAAAAAACAACGGCTGAAAAGAAAACTAGCTTTTTGGGTGTGCAGTCAAGCGTGTCACGCAACTTCATCGACAGCTATTTTTAGCACGGCCGTGGGAATATCGGTACTGATCATGTTACGCTTACAAGTTAGGGCACGTTTCTGCTTCTGGTTGCGAAATTAATATTGTACCAGTCCAAGTAAAATCGCCACGTGGTTTGGCCGAAATGCACTGGTGACTAGAGTTGTTTGTTTCTCGCGTTCGTCGAAGGAAAGTCGTCCTTGCTTGCAGAAAGGTTTCTGTTTTATATTGATGAAGAAAATAACGGAGCCATTTCAGAAACCCGAGAATACTTTGTTCTTGTTCCATCTGGCTATTCGTTTGCAATTTCTGGGTCAATTTGGCTTTCTTAGTGAGCGTGTTTGCGATTTTGTGATCATGTTTACAGTAAATGTTGTCAACAGTTTTCAATCCATGTTTTGATGTACTTAGCGGTTTTCTTTCGGCTTGGAATGAAAGGGGATGGATAGTTAAACATCAAGGTAACCTTAAAAGTGACTACCAGATATTTTTTTCTGTTTACGTTTGAAGAAATTACTGACGTATTTTTTGTCTTCAACAGTATGGTTCGATCGATCGATTGCACACCACAGTCATATTTACAAGGGAAAGCAGCCTAATTTTAGAACATTTGCACAATTTCTTTTTAAATTGTTTTTGAGTTATTTTTCCAAAAGTAGCTCTTAGTCGGCGCGATGGACCGTGCACATGAACCATGCACAAATAGCTCAACCCATGAAATAAACCATCCCAACAGGACTAACACCCAGTTCTACCCCAAGCCACCCAATCAATTGGAAAAATAACTCCTGCACGCTTAGCGTGCCTATGTTTAAGTCTTCTCGCCCTGGATACTGTAATTTAGCTGCAATGGTTCTTGGAGAAGACTCAATGATAGTAACAATGTATGCCAACTCCCCTCTAAGGATGTGTGTAGGTCAGGCAGAGAAGTCAAAGATTAATATCAACGAATTTTGGCGTCGAAGGAACTTTAATTTGCTCCTTGGTGAAACATTTCAAATTTGTTGGGTCTTGATCCTTGACATCATGCTAACGTTTTTCGGAATTTTTGAATATTTTAATATTTTCTGAGTTCCACTGTATGGCTTCGTTAATAACCTTTGATTGTTACAGCCATTTATTTCATGCAAAAAAGACAGCTTTTCGATTTCGTGTATTCTTTTATCTGACTGTCTCAGTTTCCCATTAAAACATGTTATAACTGCTGAAGACTTTCTGGGTCTATGCCGGTTAAAGTAAAATTGCGAAAAGAAGCCCAGGGCTTATTCCTGCTCATCATCCGCTTCAAATGGATTTCCTTCGCGGAGGACTTTTATGTAAGCAGGGGATTGATTTTCGAACACACAATTTCAACACATAATTGCGTGATTACCAAGTTAGATCGACAAAGTTTCTCAGAAAAAGTGTCGTCATTTTCAATCAACGACTTAAGCTTAGAGAAAGAATCTTACTTCGCATCGTAAAGTTTCGATCCCATGGGAGGGCGCTTGTTAGAGAAAGGGCTCTTATAAGGGATTTGACGCATTTTCCTTCTCTTCTTTTTTCTTTCGCCTTTTCTACCATCTGATTCTAAACAGGAGTATAAATATTTAATTTGAAAGAGTTGGGTCATTATCAGATAAGAATAGCAGTCGAGACGCTTAGTAGATCAGTTAGCGTGGCAAACATATAAACACTTGAGAAGGAATGCACTCTGACGGCACGGTAAAATAAAATAAAATAAAAATAAATCACTTTATTCAAGTGTCAATGTATTTAGCACGGCTGTACTGATTGAGGACACTGCAAATAGAGAAACAAATATTATAAATCAAACAGAAACTTGTTAAAAATCCCAACTGGCAGGAGGCTGACCAGTTGGCTATATACAAAGCTTGGAGGAGTTGAATTCGGGACCACCAAAGACAAATCCATCTACTAGCAGGGAGAAGGATTTGAACCCGGGACCTCCGGATTACGTACCCTAAACACTGGCCCACGCTGCCTCCGTAATATAATTATAATTACGGGTGCCATTTGGAATAGGGGAGCGATTCAGCAAACGGGCGTTAATAAGAATAGAAGCGCGCATTAATAATAATAAAAAAAAAACGCTTTAGAGAGGGCGGGGGCGATTTTTAGTTAACCATTATCCTGCATTATCCGGTCGAGGCCGTAGGCCGAGTTAGCTAAAATCAGACGATATTCCCAAGATTGAGCAGGACAATTGTTTTATTATTCAACAAATTGTCAACGAAAACTATTTTGCAGCTACAAATATTGTGGTTATGCAGCGCTCTACGATACTTCGTACGAATTGTAAAAACCATTGCTTGGATTATGAATCTTACAAATCCGGAATCAGACTTAATCTAATTAATCCACTTTAAATGTCAATATTTCAAATTAGCAATCCCTTGTTAGGTTTTAGTAAAGAAACGCACTTAAGGTAAAAAGGTTTTCTGCGACCTTTTGCTGGTGAAGGTCCAAAATTTGTCTTATCCGCTCTTACGCGGACAGCCTCTTAATTCTGGTTTAATATCAAAATGCGGCCCATCTTGTGCATGAATTTGAATGAATACTAAAGCAGAATAACGGATTTAAAGAAAGGGAGCCTGTTAATTGGTGAATATTTGAGCGTATTACACAAACTTAGAAATACCTCAGAACCAGAAAATACCTGAATTTGCATAGGGAATATATTTTTCGTATACTATTAAGGAGAAAAACGAGCTCAACTTCGATAAAAAGAACCAAAAATTACAAACAAAGCTGGAAATGTGGCGTTCACGGGACTTGACGGTATTTAAAAGAGCCAAGTTAATTAAAACCTTAGGTATATCGCAACTTATCTATTCAGCCTCTAATCTGACTAATCTGAACAAAATATTTTAAGTTCCTCTGGAAAAACAAAAAAAGATAAAATAAAAAGGTCAGGCCTTCCCCAAGATCTAGCTAGACCGCAGTGGAATACGCATGACTGATTATGATATCATGTTAAAAGCCCTAAAACTCGCCTGGATCCCGAGACTGTTGCAGATTTCGGAGAGTAGTAATTGGTGTATTATTCCAAAGCATTATTTCGTAAGAAAGGGAGGGTGCAACATCGACACCAACTACTTTAACGACCTCCCGCTTTTTTGCAAGAGGATACTAGACTTTTTTCAACGAATTAAAAACTCTCTACTCGTACAATCAGAGGCAGGAGTTAGTTTTGTTTAATAACAAAGATATCTTGGTGGACGGGAAACCCATCGTCCTCAATGATTGGTTTAAAAGGGGAATTAAGCGGCAATTTGTTAACATTCCACGAGTTCCGTAATAAATATTCCTGTGGATCCAATTGTTTACAGTATTATCAAGTTGTTAGCGCTATTCCGGAATGCTTATTAAAAGTCTTTAGCAAAGTGCTCTGACACCATCAACAAATCTTCTCTCTCAACGAATCAACACAAATTAATCTGTATAAGGGTAAGTCCACGGACTTCTATAGTTTGTTCAATGTTAAGATTCACACTGAAGATCAAACGGGCCCTAAACGTTGGAGCGAAAAACTCTCTTTAGACAAAGATGTGTGGACTAGGATCTTTAAATCACTGAAAAACATTTGTAAAGAAATTAAACTAAAAGAGTTTCAATTTAAATTAATCCATAGAACGATAGTAACTAAGAAAGAACTGTTCAGATTTGGTGTTAAGGAGTAATATGAATGGAAGTAAATATTCAATTGAAAATATTCAAATTGTTTATCCAAAGGGTCTTGAATTGGTTCAACCAAGTGAATGCGTGTAAAATCTCTCCCACCACAGAGGAGACTGTGTTCGGCATTACTACCGCTCCGGTCCCATAACTCAACAATAATACGGGAATTCAACTTCACCGCCTTATTTATGCGCCATTACATTTTATTCATGCAAGTTAAATAGCCTGGCCATCTCCATTCAGGATTTCATCAATAAGCTACTCATTAAATACAATCTTGAAAATTTGTCTTAATTAAATGTTTTATTGAGAAGCGCTCCTCCACCCTCAAAGTCAGTATACAGTAAATCGCATTGTAAGTAATCATAGTGTAATTGTAACTATATAAGTAGAGTATTATTTACCTACTAGAAGATGGTTTTCCATGTTCTATAAGAAAATAATGCACGCTTGAGGTCTAGAATTAAAAGCTGCTAGTGGATGCCCGAGCCGTTAGGCGAGGGCATTCAAATCCATTTTAATGCTGTTTCAAGATTGAAAGTGAATTTCTATATCGCTGTACTTACCTTGAAAAACCTTTGCAGCCCATTTTGTGTTTGCTTTTGTGCTCTTAGAGTACGGTTCCGTAACAATTTTGTTTAAATCAGTGTCTTGCAAGTCTGCAAAGCAGCCGCCTTCCTCGAACTCATTGCTTAACAACTTGTCCACATCTTCATCTTCTCAGTCACCGAAACTTAATTCAGGTGAACTGTTTTTAGCGGCCAATAAAATGACAACTTTAAAAGATTGTTGCCACCATGTTTTTGAATTCGTAACGCAGCAAAAGTTGCCATCCGGGGTACCGGGCTTCTATAATTTTTAGCTATGTTCTATAAAAAAATAATGCCCGCTAGAATTCCATTGCGTGTATACAGCGGCTATATTCTAAAATCGTATAAGTAGAGCATTGTAGTTGTATAAAGTATTATATAACTGTAATTAAAAAAGATATCTTAATTGTATGTAAACAAATTCTGTAATTAGCTCTTATTAACCAAGCAGGTCTGTATGGGAGAATCTTGACCGAGGTCGTGAGTACAGATCGAACGCAGTGAGGTCTGTTCTCATGACCGAGGTCAAGATTCTCCCATGCAGACCGACTAAGCTCGGTTAATAAGATGTTTATTATATGGCCAAACTAGAAAACCTTTCAGCTGAAAAATTCGCTTCGGTTCGCCATACTCGCTGACATGTTTCTACTGAACGGCGATCGCGGAAAAATTAGAACAAGAGAAGGTCGATATCACCGGCAGATATGTTTTCAACTTTTCTAGCCTCTTTAATCGACTGACAGAATATTCTTACGGGTATTTTAGTTGCTTTTAATCTTGTTTAGTGCTTTTAACTTCTCACCTTGCAATTACCTCGCATATTCGTTTCTAGTTGGTGTTTTGATTTCGTGCCTGTGAACTGAACGAAAATTTGCCAAAGTTTGCTCGTTCTTGTTAACCTTTTTTCGCGTCAATAATCGACAGTGCCTTCCCTAAAACCACACAAATACCAAAAAAATGCCATAGTTGACTCAACTACGTAAAACTGAAAGGATTGATGCGAAATGTTTAATTAAAAACACTTGTAAATGTACAACAAGAGCAACTGGACAAAGAAGAGAAGCAGCCAATAATTTACGGGAAGACCAGAAAACGGACACAATTTGATTCAGTGTTCGCCGTAAAATTAGGCTTAGCACTTCAGATAAGTTTGTTACCTTTCAATCTTGGTCTTGTACTTTTATACTTCAATATACTTCATTGACTCTGAGTGCAATTTCGTTTCCGAGGAGCCGTAAACAAGGACAATATGTAAACACTTGCTTCGCTCGTCTTGGACAAGGCGTATAATTTCCAGAAAAGCTATTGCTTTAGATCTTCCCGTAAACCTTAATTGTTGTCACACTTTTCCAGGATGAAAAGACGATTTACGAGAAGATTGTCCGAGAAAAATCTTCAGAAGAAAACTCTTTCACTCGCTTTCCTCGCGTGTTTCATTCAACTCAAGAAGTGAACACCGCACCACAAATTTTCCCGCCTCCTCATACTATCACTTCGTTTACATCAAAAGGAAATGTCCAGTTGATTTATAGTGAAGAGGAATTTGTTTTAGCAGAAAAATGTCCACGTTTTTGCATTTTTTTCGTAAACTTCTCAACGTAAGTGCAACCGGTCTAGATGCCGGTCTAGATGGGAAAATCTAGACCGCGGTCAATATCGATTTTAGCCAATCAAATTTGCGAATTTGGTAGTTCCCAGTCTTTGTGAGACACGTATAAATTTTAACTTTAGCAACTATTTTTCCCTTTTTCTATGTATTTAATTTGATGTAAGGTCTTGTGTTGTCAATAAAGTTCATTTGAAAACAACAAGGAAAAGTAAAGATGCTTATTATAACAATAATTCTACAAAAGATACTATAGGTAAAGTCACAGAAGTGTGCATCAAGAAAAGATTTGAAAAGAACATCTGTCTGTACTTTGCAAATAGACTAATAGGTTAATCTGTTCACAAACATAATATATTTTGCATTTTAAAAGTAACCCTCTTTATTCTACTCCTCAAGGTGAACGCTCAAAAGTTAATCTGGATTTTTAATTATAACTTAGCCAATGAAAATACTATATTCTGGAAAGCACATCAAACTTCCGCATGAAAAACTAACTTTCGTTCATGCGCAATAGATCTCTTTTGTACCAGAGTTCAATAGCGAAGGACAACTGCATTTGCCTAGGTTAGGATATGTGTAACGCGAAAGCTATTACCAATCAATTACCTCGATGATTACCTCGATGATTACCTTGACCATTACCTTGTAATGTTTCTGAGTTTTGGGAGGAGCATTCAGGATCAGGATGCTCTGTTGTTGGGTGTCAACTAGTTGGTCGTTTGTGGAGTTACCTGGGGAGTAATCGCCGATAGGCTGATTCTCCCATATCTTATCTTAGCCTGGCCATTGCTTGCGGGTACCCCAGTGAAAATATAACACTGTTTTCACACTAGACAGCGAAAACGAAGAATAACAGTGCACATGAAACAGTTGTTCGGTTTTAATTTCGACTAGTTTAAATTAATATGTTTCTCTCTGTGAAAGAATATTGTGACATCATAAATGAAGTCATATGTTCCCCCACGAGACAACAACATGCTTATTTCCTCAATTTACGTGTAAAGAAACAAATAAATAATTTGCCAGTAATCGGATCCGGTGTTATTTGCATATGATTCTGGGATCGCCATGGGGGCAAACATTGCAAGTGGTCAGAAAAAAATGTCTAGTGAAAACTTGTTTCGACGTCCAAACAAATGATTTAGAGAAAGATCAACGCTTCTAGGCCACTCTTTTATCGGAAATGGATTTCGGCAATGTCAATACATGTATATTGTAAGTTTTTGTTTGAATAACCAGGAAATATGTAATAAAACCTACCGATAAACTTCCTTGCTTGCGTAAGGTTTATTGTGAAATTGACATCGCGTAATGGTCTCGAAATCTTACAAAATTAGATGCAAATCGAGAGGAAATAACTCAGTAAAGCCTTTTCAGTTGTATTTACGTGTGTACAAGCTGCTTATGGGTTATTTCTAAGCTCAGTAATACAAATAATAGTCTTGTGACTTTTACTTAATTCCTTTAATTTGTTACGTTGAACGCAAATTACACTCCATCCCCTCCTGCTCTACGGTTGAACCCTGCTCACTGCTGTTTCTCCCTAGCTTACCATCTTTGTTAAAATAGTAACATTTAACAATTAATAAAAGAAGTAGGTTGGAGTCATAAACACTTTTATTTGGCAGCAAATAAACCATTTTTATACCAATCACTCAAGAATACTTTTCATCGAATCTCGTAGCTTCAATATTCGAGCTGAGCTGCAGTATTTATTATTATTTATCTAATTATTTTATTTTATATTTTATACCTTGATTGTGCAATTATTTAACATTTAACAGCACTTCCCATACGTGTATGCTATCTTTAATCCATGTTTCTTTCTTGCTATTTAGATTCAACTAGCGGATGGAGTTTCACTACAAATGCGTTCATATTTTCTCTTTCCAACAAACAAGGTCTGGCGCCATTCAAGAGCATGGTGACACAACCATCATATGCAATTTACAGAGGCTCAAGCTATGGTCCGTTATTTGGTGGAGGAAACGACATCCGCATTGCTGACAATGCGAATAGTAACACTAATTCATACACAAACTTTGGTGATTCCTACTCTGTTCCAAGCGGAGTACAAAGCAGAACAACAATCCTGGCTGGGACTCGGAACTTCACACCTGATGAGGTGGAGGTGTTTTATCTTGGCTGAGCCAAGGGAAGTGGAGACTAAGAGCAATCTCTACATCGTTCACAAATATTTTATTTCAGTACTTATAGTATCAGTGTTGTAGTTTATAGACCCTTTAAATATGTGTTTTTGTCGGTATCACAAAAAGCCGTTTTCAATCACACAAAGTGTTTCTTTTGTAGAAACGATGTTCTTAGTAGATGAGTCAAGGAAATTTATGGAAATGTTTTGTTTCTACTGTAAAGTTTACATCTTTCCAAGTGTACTGATTTCAGGGATTGATTAAATATTCTGTTTCTGTAGTAAAGATTAGATATTTGCAAGTGTATTGAAACCCTTATTTAATCAATTCAATCTTCAAAAGTGTAAGGCATACCAAGTCGTAGGATTGACTTGTATGTGTCGTAACATTTGCTGATTTTGTTACAGAGATTATATATTAAACCTGAAGGCAAACCCTTATTTTAGGAGTTGTCATGTTTTCATGCCGAAATGAGTTAATTCAGTGCAAAAATAAGGAAATTCAGTGCAAAAAAGGAAACAAAAAGAAAATTCTGATTGGTTGATAAACAAAGGCACCCACGGAAAGCCAATCAAAAGCTTCCACGCGATTTGAATGGCGCTAAGTTTGGGTCTGCTTTGAGTGGCGAGAAAAAAAATAATGGCTGGCGTTTCAAGCACAGTGAAGGACCTGAAGACAGCTCTAAATACCAAAGCACTGAAAAGCACTGGTTTTAGGTTCTCGTCTTGGAAAAAGTGTTTTTTTCAAGAAGGCCGGGTATTGCCGACGAAATAGAAACTAATAGCCTACTGCGCTTCACGCTTTGCTTGAGCGAATTTATTTACGCCAAATTAAAAAAAAAAAAAAACACACATAAAGCAGTGGCTCTCAACCTGTGAACCGTGGACGGTCTTTGTTTACGTTTATCTTCCTTTTTCAAACTAAACCATTTGTTCTTATAATATTTCCATTTTCCTCGGAGCTCTTTTCGTACGTCCTCTTCGTTAGTTCTCCCGAAATAGTGCTCACTAAAGTCCTGTTTTTTTTTGTCTGTTTGTTTGTTTGGTTGTTTTTTTTTTTGTTGTTGTTGTAACTAAGGCGCGCCCGTAGGATGTGGGTAGAGTTTGACTTCTTTTGGAAAATCCAATTTTCCGTGTATAAACTATTGCGATAAAAGCGACCACGAATAAAAATGAAACGGATAGATCTTACTAAAAAAAGACTATTTACACGGTTGAAATTAACAACTGCCATTAACAATGTTTCAACAAATGTCGATAATAGTTTAGTGAGCTCTAGGGGTTGACACATTATGCTCCTAAAATCGAGCATTATGCTTTTTGGCACTGCCCTCAAAACGGACTATTATGCTCCAAATTATGCTCGTTTGTTGCTATTATGCTCGTAATTATGCCGTAAAATTTTTTTCCCGGACCCCATGAAGCGCGAAAATACAAACCAGAATGGCCTTAGCAGCCTGGCATAATGAGAGTAATCAGGTCAAAAGAGCAAAACCCACTTGAGGATGCACTGGGAACAAGCCTACAGTGCTCGATAGAACATTAAAATCGCTTGAAATTTTGTAGTTTTAACTTAATAAGTGTAAAATGGTAGCTCTAAAAGGAAATAACTGTTATGTCGCAAAACGGCACTATTATGCCGGCAAAAAGCACCAGAATGCTGGCATTATGCTCGATTCTCCACCTATAGTATTATGCTCGAAATTATGCCGGCATAATGTGTCAACCCCTAGTGAGCTTGCTATAAGAAAAAAAAAATCGGCATAGATTGAATGTGGATATCAGCTCAGAGAGCCTGTCATCCTCTCAGGTTTATAGTGAAAAATCTGATTGAGAGTTCATAGTTTAAGGCAAAGCGTGAGTGAAGGCAGGCTGGTAAGCAGCTGCGGGCCCGCAGATGTTACTTTGATCTTTTTACCCGGACTGTAAGAGCCTTAGAAAACAAGGACAGCTTTTTGCAGACATCTTGTTGCTAATGATGCTGCTTTCGTGACCAAACGAGCAACAAATAAAACAAATGTTTTCTGTCCGGCCTGCTGCGAAAACATGGAAATATTTTGTTACTGACACGAAACGTTTCTGATATTTTTATGGTTCGCAACAGATGTTGCGCTTGTGAGCAAATAGGGAAACTTTTTTGTACGCAACAATTAGTCCTCGTTTGCCACGGCCTTAATGTACTGCTTACTAAAAATCAATTCACGTGAATCTCTCCAACCACACGTTTGAAACGGCGGACCACATCTGGTCATACATGCCTGAGCTGACTGTCACCAATCTATATATTCAATCTAATATCGCGTTTATAATATTTCCAAGAAGCGAAAATCCGAAAGGTGTCCAAGGTTATAGCGCAAAAAAATGTTATTTGTGTTTAAGTTATTGGCGAATAAGTGACGGAGAGTGCTGCAAACCCAAGTCGCCAAACGTATAACGGACGTACCATCGGAAAGATTGTAGCTCTTCAAAAATAAGTGGAAAGAGTGCGGTTGAGAGCTTTTTTTTCTTCTCTCGAAAAACAAGCATTTGCATAGGTATAGTTTAAATCAAATATGAAGGCCGGGTGCTCAGACATGTAAATTCTTGGAATCAACGCATATAATTCTCAAAAAAAAAAAACATAAAAGCGAACCTGTCAAATAGTACAAAGGTTTCAAGGTAAGCTACTTCTACAAAATTTATTGTGACGAAACTTACGCGTAGTCTGTGTGCTAACAGAAGTATTGATATCGAATGCTCTGGCGCATTTTTATCGAAAAAAAAACCTGTTCAATTAAAATATTATGTGCCCTTTCCAACAAGAACATGAACTCTGTTAATTATTCTAAAAAATAAAATAAAATAAAATAAAATACGATAAAAATACTTTGTCTCCACCAGTTGCAAAAAAACTACAACACAAGGTCACACAAGCTTCGAACCTGACGGTAAACAACCCGAACAACGGAGATACAGCAACTGCTAGAGATCGATTGCGCCACACGAATTGGAGTCCTCGGCAACCGTTGGGTACAAGCAGTACGCTCGCATGTAATAACTGTTTCTTGATAGGTATATTCCGCTACCGCTGGCCAGTTGTTATGTCATTATGGATTTTTATAAATATTTTCATGTCAATGAAAATATAAGTGCAAGAGCAGATGCTAAATGCGATTTTGGCCACACCTGCAACGTCAAAAACCATTGACACATAGTTAATAAACCGATTGCAAAAAAAAAAAAACATAAAGGACGACAGAAAAGCTACTGAAAGTTTCGGAACCATAGAGGAAATGCTAATATCAAAATTCCGAACCCCCACCTGGCTGTTTTGGGCGGATTCCAATTAGAATTTGAAGTTAAAAATTAGTAGATGGACTCCCAAACAGTTCCCTGACAACCTGGAGTGCTCTTGCGTGGGGGTCAACTGTCTGGTGGTGTTCCAAACTTTTTTTTTCTTTCTTCTATCTCTTCTTTAAACCTCTTAAAATTTCACTCAAATTTAACTTTACCCCCACCTTAATGGAAACACAAAAAATAAAAATTTGGAAAAACATGTCTGTCAAAATGACGTTGACACGGTAACGTCAAGTTCCAGACACAACAACATATCCTACAGATTTAATCCCAGATAAATTTTAGATAAAGTCGCAAAGTTTGGCAGCGTTTAATTGAACCTTGAAAAAGTTAGAAACATTTAAAGTCAGCGCGGGAACTAAACCCACCCCCCCCCCCCCCCCGGTCTGGACATTGTTAACTAGATGTGACGTAAACCCGATACCCCCGATACATAGACTCCTCTATCAGAAATCGTACAGATTAAAATACGTATACTCAACACAAATCTTGGTTTTACAAGAACATTTTTGTTTTCATATTTTCTCTAATCGAACGGGATTGGTCGTGTCGATAAATCATGCTAAGCCATTTATGTAATTTAAATAATCATCTAGCGCTTGTCTGTAACGTGTTTTTTCAAATAACATCTTTTAAGGCTTTAACACCAACAACAGTCTGGTCATGAGAGAGAATTATTCGATAATCATCGAAAACACGGCTTGACTTGATGATTTAGAACATAAACGCAGCCACGTGCACAACTGAAAACAAAGCTTCCCTTATAAACAGTTTAACTTCCGCGTTAGCTGGATAAAGGTTTAAGATAAGAAGTTCCTGTTTCTCTGATCACACCATTGTTCTAAACGTGAGGTCCTAGCAGAGCTATCAGAACAACAATAGAACGGAAATAACAATTGAAACTGTTACTGATATTAAGACGAAATATTTTCACGCGGGAGTGTGAAAACAAGTAATTGGTAATATAAATAGAACAATAAACAGGTCAACATTCCCTTGAGTATTAATAACAGTTCCTGTCTGAAATCAAAGATAAGTAAGCTAAGGCATCCGTCAGTCGTTCAATCAACTACAAGGAGATCGAGGAACATGGGGACCAAGAGCTCCAAGCGCTCTAACGTTCTTTTCTTTGGTCCGTCGTTCAATTTAATTCTGACATTGAGTTCTCTTGGCTTTACCTGTTATTCTTTACATCGGTTGGATTCGCGTCTAACAGCAGTTGAACGGGATTTACTGATTGTAAACAGCTATCCATATCGCCACGAGATTGTTAAACCAACATCTACACGTTCTCGTGGATCCCAAATGATTACAAGTGTCGTCAAAAGAGCTGCTGAGAGTCCATCCATTTGCCGCAAATGCAGCAGCGTCTGTTTGAACTGGAATGCGCATCGAAATGTAAGTTCTTCTTTATTTTGTGTGATTACTTCCGTGTTCCTAATTCTGGATCTGCTTTATAAAATTTGCTCTATAGAATTTATGGAGTTTGTTTGTAATGTAAATAAGTCTCTCACCCTTTTAAATTGAAACTCGAACGGTTATTTATAAAGAAAGTAGTCGAACTTTACTTCCTTGCTGCTATTAGCAAACTCATTGTATTGACGCTCACTTAAAGGATCAAAATAGCATTTACTAACATTTCACGTTGTTGCCATTATAACATCCCTACATTTAATACTTTAATAATTGGTTTTGGAAAATAATTTCAGTTTTTTTTCAGTTACCTGAAACTTCCATCCTGTTGCCCTTAAAACATCCTGTTGCGCTTACAACACCCATGGTTTTACCTGTTATTCGTTGTATCGGTTAGATTCGCGTATAACAAAAGTTGAACGGGATTTGCTGGTTGAAAATTCTGCAGTCATGTATCTATATCTATATCTATCTATATCATGGGGGTCTTGCAAAGGGAGGCATGCTCCCATCAATGCAAGACATAAAATAATAATGGATAAAGGGTGGGGGGGGGGGGGGGGGGGGGGAGGTAAAAGACCTTAAAAACAATAAAATATGTACATAGTTTAAAAAAGATTACTAAGAATTACTAAGAAAAGTAAATTATGATTAAAATGCGACCATCACGTGATTTACTTCAGCATTACGGACAAACCATTATTTCTTTAATTTTAGTTTAGTGAGGGATGATATATTTTCCTTGACAACCATATTATACATTTTAACTTATCGCCTGGACATTTTCTTATCAGAATATACAAAGATTGTTTTTATAATCATCGTGTTTATTTTGATTGCTTATGTTGAGCAACCATATCATGTTTCCATTATGGCTTGCTGAACGCATATTCCAGTTGCAGTTGTGCGTCAGTTGATCTGCGGCTCTACCTCCAAGCTAATTTAAACACTTTTTCTTTAAACTTTTGAAATCAACAGAATTTGACAGTGGAGACAAATCAGAAGAAGATAGTTTGCATGGAAGGTAAGATTATTTACGAGTAGTTTAATTCCTTGATCAGACCATGTGACCTGCACCCAGCTGTACCTTATCTAGCTTTCCATAACACTGAAATAATTAACCTCGCGTTTATTTTACCAGGACGTGTAGGACCTCAAGGTCCACCAGGCCCACCTGGTTCACCTGGACCTACGGGACCAAGTGGTAAAAAGGGAAGAAAAGGAACAAGGGGTCTTCCTGGTCCGCAAGGAAAGCGAGGAAACAGAGGACTACCAGGACCCCCTGGGGCTGCAGGTCCGCCTGGTAAAGCAGCAAAACACGAAAAAAGCCCTAGTAATGGACGACAGTTAGGTAAGATTTTATTCAGGCTCGAAAAAAAAAAGGCTGTAGCGTAGTGTGACTGACTGTGTGATTGTTGGGATTCGATCTCGACCTATTTCTAGCCATGTCTGTCCATTTTATCGGAGTATGAACTTTCTCTTTACCTTTTTATTCAAAACTTGTCGGCTTCACCCTCGGCTTCAAACTCTTGTTATAAGGCTACAAAGAGGGATGGTAGCCTCCTTCCGCAGATAGCTCTCAGCTTGCTTAAATAAACGGCACGCGATGCATGCAGAAGCGATGACGTTTCACAAGGGGTCTTTGATAATTTTCAGGACATTTGTCAAAAAATTAGGGTACATAAAAGTAACTGACAACTTCTGTGCTGAATGATTGTTCAACAAAAATTGCGTTAACTTGGCGTGACATACGATATACGATACATATATCTATATGTCTAAAATTGTTTACACCTTTTGTTTTAAAGAATGGAGAGATTTCTGTTTACTAAATCTTATAGAACGCATCAAATATAATTTGTTTCTTTCGTTTATGCTTTAAATTAGTCCTTTCTAACGGCCCAGGAGTATTTTGCTTTGAGTTCTACGCGACGATTTCTTGTTGAGTTGACTTGATTTCTTTTCCCAGTATTCGGTTCGAGTGTGTACAATATGCGAGCCAGCGAGTCATGCGAGCCATGCGAGGCAGACCTGCGAGGCACTTAAAAATACCAATAAAAAGGCTACCTATACGATCTGTAGGTTAACCGAAGTGCTTTTTTGGCTAACCGGAGTGTTGCTAGTCTAACCAATGTGTTATTTAGGCTAACCGAAATGGCTCGCTTGCCTCGCATGACTCGCAAGCCATGTGAACTGGGCAAGCAAGAAATCCCTTATCCCAATATAAAAGCTAACCGCAAGCTACCTAAGAGCTAACTGTAGGCTAACCGAAGTGCTATTTAGGCTAACCGGAGTGCTATTTAGGCTAACCAATGTGTTTTCAAGTGCCTCGCAGGTCTGCCTCGCATGGCTCGCAGGCTCGCACATTGTGCATTCCCTTCGGTGAGTATACAGATCGGTTGATCACAACAGGCAACAGACAACAGACAACAACAGATCCTGTCCACTCGCACGGCAAGATTAATCGATCACGTCATCGTCATCGCTTAAAAAAAGGTTTAAGATGGCTCACCTTTTCAACAGATGTTTCAAAACTGCTAATAATCGGTTGCTTCGTCTGCATTCACGACAGACATCACTTCTTAACTTTATGCCAAATTTATTCGATAACTGATAAAGTGCAACACTCACTCCAGACTCGAAATCTCAATTTAACAGCTACAAATGAAATAAGGTTTGCCGATCGGTGATGATACAAGCTGCAAAAAAATATCTTCCTTTGCCAAAAAACAAGATGGCGGATCTCAAAAAGAGTACAAACAATGCACCTAGTTCCCATTGCTCTTCGGTTCAATTCAGGGAGTAATCGTAACACCGTAACACCAAAAATTCCATAAATTCCATCGCTTTTCGCTTTACAGCATTAACCGATGACGTCATAAAATGACGTCATCGCTTAAAAAATGACGCTTATGATTTTGCTGGTTGTGACCCTATATGACATCACGCGACGTGATTAACTCCACCGTCTTGGATCTACCATCTTGCATCATTTCACTATATTAGCAGAAGGTCAGAAAATAACGCAAATTGATATCAAATCAGGAAATAAAAGAATAAGTTCAACTGAAAATTCGAAATTTGGCAAAACTACACAATTTTAGAATATTTTGAATCTTACTGGTACCTCTTAGCAAGTCAGGTAGTCCGCATTACGTTGCAAAATGTTCTGTTTAAAAAAAAAATATCAAAACAATGCCCCTCAATTAATTAATTTACTAAATTACCTTAGTATTGTTAGAAAATTGTTTCTGTGAGTTTGCAGAAGAAACCGAACTTACCTCACGTTCAAGGTTATCAGGACAAAATAGCTGTTGAATGTGAAACTGAAAGGATAATAAAAAAGAAGGAATTGATATTTTCGCCATACCGATAATTCATTAGGTTATCTATTCTATCTATTCTTTTTCTTTTATTTTATTCATCTTTTCTTTTCATTGTTTGCTTGTTTAATTCTACTTTATTGTTGCCTATTTTACAGATGCAATTTCACTTATTGTTAACTTTTTTTTTTCTAAGTACTTAATACCAATGTAAATTTAAACTGTACAAATATCAATAAAGAACATGAAATAAAATTTGGCAAAACCTGCATGTCAAAAGACGGTTTCCATGGTAATGTTTACTTCACGGATACACAGCCAACAGATCAGTCATGTTCGTTCGCATCAGCGAACAGTCATGTTCGCTTTTCATTAAAAAAAATAATAATAATAAATAAATAACCATTGAAAATGACAAGAATACTTTAAATGCATTTTTATGGTTATAAACCTTGTATATAGTTATTTTAACACAAGTCACATTTGTTTAGTCCCCGTTAGATAATAGAAAAACTATTTTAATTTAATTTAATACTCAGATATTATAATTTAACTAATCATTTTAGCAATCTTGATAAATCAGAAACAATATTTAAGTATGAATTATTATAATTTAACTTATCATTTCGGCAAACTTGGTAAATTAATTATTATAATCATACCACGAATAGACAGTTTCTCCTCTTATAACGGCGTGTGGTTTTAACAAAGTACGTAGTTTAGTGGTAGTTGATTTCTTCGTCTGAATCTCAGTGCAATGCTTTACGACCTAACTGTGACCTTCCAAGTTGACAGGGATAGTTAAATTGTTTTTTGTTTTTGTTTTCAGAATTACCACATTTTAATGCAAAGCCTACTTCTTCCGTGACGGTAAAAGAGAAACAAAATGTCACGTTACCGTGTAAAGTAGCTGGCTTCCCACCAGCTGTAATCACGTGGTATAAAAATGGTCATGTGATAGACGAAGATAGAAGACACTTCAAGAAAAGGAATTTAGAAATAGAAGAAATAAAGTTTGAAGAGCGTGGTATCTATACTTGCACAGCCGAGAATCTGATGGGCAGAGTTCAGTTATCAGTTAATGTTACTGTTAAAGGTATGCATCAAGAGAATAAGGTGCTACGTGTACGTTTTAATGATATATACGCGCTTGTGAAGCATTTAAAACACGAGACCTCCTCTTTATTCCAAGACAAGCTTCCCTAAATAACTGCGTCTCGCACTTATTTTGAGTTTCAATCATTGCAGTTGATAGCTTGAATTTTCTCGAGTTCAAATAATAAAGAATGGCAAAAAAAATAAATAAAAAATACTAATAATAATAATAATAATAATAATAATAAAAATAATAATAATAATAATAATAATAATAATAATAATAATAAACAAGAAACAACTTCTCCTTTATAAATATAACAAAAACCATACGTTAACCGATTTTCCTTAGGCCAATCGTTGATGGCTTTTCTTTATATTTGCAGTGCCAACGAAATTTTTGACAAAACCAAAGAAATTGCTTACCTCTTACAAATCTTGGGACACGATTCTCAAATGTGACATCTTTGGCTATCCCTTCCCTGTAATCACGTGGACAAGATCTCTCAAGCAGCTTCCGATCAACAGACATGTCATTGATGGTAACAAACTTACAATTAAAAACACGACAGAGGATGATGATGGTGCATACTTATGCCAAGGAGCTAATGAACTGGGAAGTGTGGTGGCAGTAACATGGGTCGTTGTAAAGGAAGTGGGTAAGCTAAGAATCTGAAAATGGAATTTTGTGGATGATAGCGCGGCTGATTTATATTTTTATCTGTTTCTTTAAGTGAATCCCTTCATTGTTTCAAGTCCTCCCGGAGATATTCAAGTGCCAAATGTTGGTGATTCTGTGAAGTTAAATTGTTCTGCTCGTGGCTCACCGGTGCCTAGCGTTAAATGGTTCAAGAATGGGCGACGTGTTAGTTCAACTATGGCAATGCATGACGGAAAAGATTTAATTAAGAGTGAATTTGTCATTCAACACTTCAAGCCGGGTGATGCTGCGGCCTACAAGTGTCTTTTTCATCATGACAAGAATGCAACAGCAGAAGCCAACACAAGCCTAAGTATGTGGATAATTTGCTTTGTTTTCTTAGTGATAGATTTCCGTAAACTGTGACAGTCCGAAACTGAAATATAATGTCGTAATTTATAACAACATATTAGCTAATTCACCACACAAAAACGGTTATCTTAATAAATAGCTATTAAACGATAAATATAATTATTTAAATTGCTCTGTTTGTTGAGATGAAAATCTAACAAACAATAAACAATTATCGCACGAGGTGGATCAAAATATCGTGTTTGTCAGGGGCGAGCAGATCAATTATTTGATCTGCAAGACACTGACAAATCACGATATTTTGCGACACCGAGTTCAATAATTGTTTTATCATTCTGTCACTGAATCTGTTTTTCACAATTACCTTTTTTTTTTCTTTTTTTTTTTTATAAGAACGTTAAGAACATGCTTAGAACATACCCCAGGCTGAGAGTCGGAGAACGTCTTTGTTTTCCGTTTGTTTAATTTTTTTGTAAAATGAGCAGTATAATTTATTGCAAAGCTGTGGTGTAACAGTAGTTAAAAAAGCGCGCTACCTAGTCTGCTTGTGTCCTAAAACATGACCAATAGGGTCAGTGAGGCCGTACTGCGATATCCTTTTCACACAGACTGAAGTGACAGAGAAGAAGCTACAAGTAGTTACAACCAGTCCCATTCTGCATGGAGGATATTGTCATCCTAAAAAAATGGCGGCCCGACCACCCAAATTGCGGTCAATCACTCAGATTTCGTACAAAGCAACTACAATGACTATGGAGCGTCTCAAGCGCATATTTATTTTTTTACGCGAGATATAAAGGATTAAAGTTGATCAATCGATTCAGAAGACAACCAATCGTCGCCGACGCACACAATCCACCACCATGTTCCACAGCGTAACGCACAGGTCATGTTCAATGCTTCCCTTGTTGTTGAGTTTCTAATTGGAAAGCAACCCGGGAAGAGTTGAAAAATGGCAAAAATTTCGGTCGTCACATGTTTCCAGCCGTAAAACTGACATTCCACTTTCACTAACAGTTACATGAAGAGCATTTCGTTTCAGACATAGTTTTAGTATAACAGTAAATTTTATCTTATTAAATTTGTTTTATTGGAAGAAAAAGAACTTTAGCTTTTACTGACCCCGAAAATAGTGCGTGCGGCAAATGTCTGAAAAGGAATGTCATGTACCGAAAAACACAGTAAATTACATTTATTATCGTGAAAATTATTCAAAACGTGTTTTATTTCATAAAATAAAGTTTAAAATGGAAAGTAGCGTTAAAGTACAAGCGCGAGCTTTTGTCGTTAGACTGACCGATCGTACGATCTCATTTTGTAGGTAATGCTTATATTTCCGTACAACCACTAGAGATATAGTAGAACATCTGTATTTAATAAAAACGTAGCGGTGCTAATCTGTACCCTATCAACGATAACTGATTAATGGATATTCGTCTTGGAAGCTATGCAAATGTGAAAAAAGAAAGAATAATTTCGCAACAAACAAATACCACAATTAAATTAAAAAAACTGATTGAAAAGTAGAAAAAAATATATAAAAAAGAAATAACTTAATAAAATTCCAGGAAACAAGAAAATTGTTAACCTCAGATTACAAGATGTTTACAATTCATTGAAGCATTCAACATTAAAGATCTTTTAATTCATTTCATGTAAAATAGTCATCGTCTCAAAGAAACCTTTGATTCAATTCTTGAAATTACAGCTTTATTCCTTTTTTTTTTTTTTGCTGATTTTATCTAGCTTTAGTAAATTGTGGTGATCCTGGTTCTCCGTTTGACGGACAAAAACTTGGCTCACGATACTGGACTGGTGAATCTGTGTCGTTCATTTGCCATCCGGGATATCGCTTGGTTGGACCATTCACAAGGAAGTGTCTTCCTTCCGGCAACTGGAGTGGTATACAGCCTTCATGTAAGCAATGCGATTTTTTAAACATTGGGACTTTGTACAAATACATATATTATTATATTATTACTTGTTATTTTATGTCTATATAGTAACTCAATCCGATATATAAAAAAAAAAAAAAACTAAGGAAATGTTCTGCAGTAATGTTTTAGCCGTTATAACCAGATGGCACGAGAAACAATAAGGCGGCTAATGTACTCATTTGCTTCTGTTTGGTAGCAAATATGGTTACAATGACAAATTACAACATATATACTGATTCTACCTAAAGAAAAAAACCTTTGTTCCTCTGTCTCATTTAACAAATATAAGGGTTTTTTTTCATGTTCTATTTAAGCAATAGCTTGTCTCTATCAAGACTCATGTTCTTAAAACAAGAAAATCAAATTTTTCGTTGTCATTTTAATTTTC
Source organism: Meandrina meandrites (assembly GCA_963693305.1). Classification (NCBI taxonomy): domain Eukaryota; kingdom Metazoa; phylum Cnidaria; class Anthozoa; order Scleractinia; family Meandrinidae; genus Meandrina; species Meandrina meandrites. Next base: position 21,797,988 of record OY855907.1, on the reverse strand, counting down.
CTTCATCCTACGTATAAGTCGGCCTTAACAGTGCTGTGTGATACAGAAAGAAAGTTTTCCATTAACACGAAGCACTGTTAAACCGATTTTAAAATAAGCAATATGGAGGAACGGAAGAAACTGACCTTTATTCCCTTTGTACCCTGTAAGCGTTAACTAAGGTAAGCGTTCAACGGCGTTCAACTACCATTTATGGATTTCCCGTAGTGGCTTCAAATTACTCGAGCATCGGACAAACACTTACAGCTTTCGATAATTTTACAAATCAGTCACTCTTTATTTCAAGCTTGTTTAGCCCAGCTAAATGTCTCGAAAAGTGTAGAGTATTTTGCAGATTGTTCCTCTGTGTAGATTTATAATTAAGCTGAACTTTCTCTTGTTGTTTTCGCTGCAAGTTTTGAAAAACTTTGCCGAGAAGACTGGCTGGACTATGAACTATGATCACGCGCGCGAGTCACACCACGCAGTGACGTCATCTGTGTGTCTGTACTCTAATAGATGACAGTCATCAGCCAATCACAACGCGCGCAGTAACTTGGTTATTGTATAAACCCTGATAAAATTAGAGTATCACTGATGAGAAACACACACTTGGGCATAACAGCTAGATCTTATTACACCAGTTACCTTGGTATTCAAAAATGGCTCCCACATGCAAGCTTGCGTAGTATATTTTACTGCAGTTAGTAACACGTAGCTCCACTGCTTGTTATTAAGGTCGCAGAACCTGTCCACCTCTAGGAAACCTGGATCACGGTTTTATTCACGGACAAGAACTTTGGGAAGACATAAAAGTTACATTTAGTTGTAAGCCTGGTTACTGGCTGTCAGGATCCTTGGAGCGTCACTGCTTGAAGAACGGTTCCTGGACAGGAGTTCAGCCTTCATGCATCTTTGTTGGTAAATTTCAATTAATGTTGCTTTATTTAGGTACCTAGTAAGTAGTTTTTGTAACGTGAAAATGTTGTGAAAAGTTCAGAAGGAAAATAAATAAAGAATAATTTAAATGTGCTTTCATGGCATTTTATTTAAATATTATTTAGTAAATGGTGTTGTTTGGAATAGTTTAGCTGTTGACAAGTCCGATCTTTTTTGGCAGCCAAATGAGAATCAAACAAATTTGTACAAGAAATATTAACGTAATCGCAATTCACTCCTTATTTAAAGTTCAGTTTCTTTTTGTAATTTAATGCTTTCTCGTTATTTAAGTTTATTTAAAAATATGCATGTTTCGAATTAATTTGTTATCTAGCCTAGCTGTGTTTTAAGTATTATCATTTTTTTGGTACCGTTTGGTTGGCTGTGGTGGTTTTGTTATGTTATGTTACTTATGGTAGATAAAATAAGCACGCGACGACAGTAGACAGTTTTAAGTTAAAGTAGAAATTTAATGTAGAAATTTAATGTTTGTATAGCTTAGATTTTCCTGAGATTAAATAAGATATGGGGATTTATTATTTAATACGGCTCAAAATAGTTTCCACCTTCCCAGTGTTGGCATTCTATTACAGCTGACCTCATGATGTCACTGAAAGAATGTCAACTGTGAACCAGTAAAGCAATTATAAGTAAACAGAGTTTAACGAATACGTCAAAATGCTTTCCCATGGCAACGTCAAAAGAGGCCAAATATGCCCTACTTATGACCATGAAGTAAAATATTTGTCTATGTCTTCTATCCCTGTATACGGTAATTGAGTTGCATCGGTTCTTGGAGAATTGCCAATGATAGTTACGTCAACCCCCCTCTAGGGTTGTATGTAGGTCACGCAAAGATGTCATAAAGACAAATATCCATGAATTTTGGCGTCGAAGGAACTTCAATTTGCTGATCATTGGCAAAACTGAAAAACTGTGTGTAGCTGCAATAGAATGCTAAAGCAGGAGCCCATTATCCGGAGCAAGCAACTTACTTTCTGCGTCTTTGAAATCGCGCTTTCACAAGTAAAGTTATTTTTAGATACGTTTTTCCCGCGAATTGGTTTCGGATAACCAATCATAAGCAATTTCTCAATATGCTGTTGGTACGTAACTGCAGCACCTCGCCCACCTGGGAGGCTAACATGGCGGACACATGCGAGGAATTTTTTTGGAGTGTTCTTAGAGCATCTCGATCGTTGATATCGGTTTTCCTCACATAGGGACCATAGCAGTAGCTGGCGTCATCGTGAACAGTAGTTTTCGCGGGAAAAATCTGGCTTAAAATAACTTTACTTGTGCAAATACCGTTGCACAAATATTTGGATCTGAAGTTGCGCTTAGAATAATGGGTTCCTGGCTAGAAACTAAACTATTACGAGAAACTAAACTATTACGAGCATCTTAAACATCAGCTGCACCGGATTTTCTGCAACAAGGTTCACGATTCTGCAGCCTTTATACAAACTTGTCAATATTCTAACATTTTCTGAGATCCGCTGTATGGCTTCGCTAATAACCCTTGACTGTTACAACAATTTATTTAATGCATTTTTGTTTCGTTAAAAAATAGAGTTTTTTCGACTACGAGTATTCTTTGACCTGGCTGTCTTTGTTTTACATGAAAGCAGGTTATAACTATAGAAGGCTTTTTTTATGCCTTTGCTGGTTAAAATTGTGAAAATAAGTTTTGGGCTTATTCTTGCTCAACATCCCTTTTCGAATAAATCTGCTTCAAGTAGGTCTTATATATGAACGGGGGATTTATTTTGCAACAGATAATTGAGTTTTTTGGTCGGTATACTGAGTCTCAAATTTTTTTAGTGCATTCAAGGATACCACAAATTATTAAAAACTAGCCATGGTATATTGCAATTAATGAGTTTGTCGAAAAAAAAAAGATCTGAAATCAAGACAAGTCATGCAACCTTAAAGCAAATATTGCAGGTCTGTAAGCATTCCGTGATAGTCTACTATACACAACAATTTCTACAAAAAGTGGCTTTTAACCGCATAAGCTATATCATTATTTTAAACCTAACTAAATTCATATATTAATGAGCATATTTTCGTACGTAAGGAGTTATTTTATGTTTTGCCTGATATTTAGGTGCAGGGGGACTTGTTTTGGGGAGGGATTATTTTCGTGGGATGGGAGGTCGTCGTCTAGGATTTTAAAGTATACGGGTATATTTGTATTTATTTACGATTTTTGGCGGGCAGCGGTTGCGGCTAAATTATAATGGTTACTGAACTTGTATAAACTGACGTATTTTCCCCGAAAAGAAAATTTCTTTTGAAAAGGATTGTTTTCCTAGCACAGTGATGTAACAAAAGTAAGGTATAAGGTTTTACACGGCGACCTATCGGTGGCACTGTCCGGTCGGTAACAAGATTGGCAGAAGAGGGTCTGGATAAAGTTAATATATTGGAATGAACGTTTATTCGTTTGTCTCACGATAGAATCGCTTTGAGATGTTGATCGCGACGTTTCGACTGCAATACTGCTAGTCTTCATCAGGCGATGAGGTCGATTGTTTTCGCGTCGCTATTTATGCACGTTGGTTCGCTGTGATTGGTGCATTTCGATCCTCATTATTATTCCGACTAACAGATGATGTTCCCTCAGAGGTCCGCTTTGTAGTTGAACGGCTGTTATGCTTTCTGATCGTAGGTATCCATGCTTCAGGAATTTCCATTCCGCTGTCTCTATTGATGTTATTAGAATGAAGTCTTATTTGGATAGCCTCTTTGACCCTGCGTGTGTATCGGTGGGGGGTCACGATCGATAAACTTGACTTGGTTCCATAAAGGAAGATGCCCCGTTTCGTTTGCGTGCTCCGAAACTGCGGAGGTTTGCGTATGAGCAAGCCCTATGTCTCTGTTGTGTTCTTTTATCCTGTCTTGCATCGCTCTCCCTGTTTCCCCTATATATACTTTGCCGCATTCACATGGAATTTTGTATACAACACCTTCTCACCTTCCGCCAAAGCGGACCTCTGAGGGAACATCATCTGTTAGTCGGAATAATAATGAGGATCGAAATGCACCAATCACAGCGAACCAACGTGCATAAATAGCGACGCGAAAACAATCGACCTCATCGCCTGATGAAGGCTAGCAGTATTGCAGTCGAAACGTCGCGATCAACATCTCAAAGCGATTCTATCGTGAGACAAACGAATAAACGTTCATTCCTATCTTACACCACGATGAACAATATTCACATCTTTAATGACAGTTAATATATTGTTAACTATCAGTAAATATTCAGGGCATTTCCCAGCCTGATCAGTTAAAATTTTAGATATTTCCCAGCTATCAGTTAATTTTGATATATCACAGTTAATTCAATCGTTTTACCGTCGCGTTTTCTTTAATGACACAAAAAGACATTGCATAGAATTACTCATATATTGACAATAGGATTATTTACACTGTTTATAGGTACAATGTTACGCTTACAAAATTATACTGAACACTAAAGAAAACATTTCATATTACTTACATTGTTTGCATTACAGTAAAGGAAAAATAAACTATTTTAGAGATCTGCACTACAGTTACAATTTGGAATACTTCTTACTGATAGTACATTACAATGCACTATTTACAAGCAGTTCTCAATACTAATTATTACTCAAAACCAATATTTATATAATTTGAGGATAAGAAATATACACGTTGAACACACTTAGTATGTCTTCAATGTCTTAAAGAGGCAGCGGTTGTGAAGCGATTGTACGCCAGGTTAATGCCGGAGAACAAGTACAATGGATCAAGATGTACTTTTGTATACAACATCAGAGGCTTAACTTTTCCTATATTTTTGGTAGAGTAGTACTTGCGTTGGTCTCTATATCGTAAAATGTTCCCACGTAATATAAGAAAACTAACACTTTTGGCGCGATTTCCTTTCTTTTGTTGATCCAGATAAAATTTCTGGCTAGATGAAATACAAAGCTAATTTGCTGACAGTTTTTGGAGGGATCCTGCTTCAGACCAAGTCAGCTTTACGTTTTTTTCTAAAGTGCCAAACTTATTAACTGAATGATGTTCACTATTTTTTTGTTTTAAGATATCAGGAGAACCTTCATAACGCTTCCGATCAGTACATATAAGAACGACATAACGGCTGCCGTTGCCAACTTACGAAGTGCTCCAAAAAAAGCGATTTGATTGAAGGTGAAAACCGCTTCGTCCTCAGCGCATGCGTAAGAAGTGAAGTACAAAAGCCTGTTAAAAACACCACAGGAAATAATAACAACAGACCAATGTAAATAACAGACTCGATTTCCAGTCCTTTCTCGAGTTGGTTGTCATCCTTCGACCAATGTGTGCAAGTATGTCGAGGGAATCAGGTATAGGTCAACACGTGATTAGTATATGTTTTGTCTGTTTTAACAAACATTTGTTTTTAGATTGCGTAAGTCCATTACATTCCGGATTATATTTCCACCATACTGCGACCCTTTCATCCAACTTCCAAAGAGCTGAAAAAGCGCTCCATTATCAGCGCATTTTGAAATTCTTTCATCTTCCCGAGAGTATTTTCCACTATAGCTCCTTCCCCTCCTTGTCAATATAAGCCGAAAATGACGTTCAAAATTGTTTTTCTTCGCAACTAAATGCTGGCAGGCAATGCCATAACCTTCTTCATCAAGTGTACAAGACACTATATATATTTCCGATACCTCTGATCGGTCCAAACGAGAATTGCCCGGTGGATCTTGAGATATCTTTCTTTCTCATAACCGAAATGATGTCCGACATTTTTCGGCTCTCTTATGTTAATGAAATGGAAATATGGCCAATACAATAACCGCCGTGTAAGAACACACGAAAGTGACTATGAAGTTATTGTTCGCCGATTGCGCAGAATAATACAAGGGTTTTTTTCTGCTAAATCAGGAGCCAGCATTCGCAAAGCCAGTTGGAAGTGGTGCGGAGAGGCTCGTTTCCCAGGGGCTCTTCGCACTTTTCGTGAAAACCTTCGCCGCTACGATTTCTGCTCGGTTTACTTCGTTTCCCCCCGAACTTACTGCCCCTAAGTCCCCGTGGATGGATCAACAATATCAAACGAAAATTCGTGCGGTGTACCCCGAGAAATGCTATGTCTAAAAAGACTTCTAAAACTGCTACCCGTTATGAAATTTATCAGTTTACACGGATTAACGCTGATCTGGTCGTAACACTCTGAAATGAAACCAAGCGCCAAGCCCGCAAGATTACTTTTGACGGACCGGTGATTGTTAGCTATCAGTCGATATTCAGACCTTTTAAAGCTATCAGTTTTAGTCTATTCTCAGATACAATTTAAGTCTCCTATCATTTAATTCAACCTTCTCACCTTAACAATCAATGGATTGTGAATTTGAAATATTGACACTCAAAGTGGATTAATTAGATTAAGTCTGATTCTGGATTTGTAAGATTCATTATCCAAGCGATTCCTTTTGAAAAAATCGAAAACGTGCAACAACCTAGTGGCCTAAGTGTCACGATGATGTACATCATCATCATCGTGACACTTTGGTCTCCTTGTCCCCCGAAACACGTGATGCGGCATAGCGTGATTCGGGGGACAAGTGAGTTCAAAGTACGGAACTTGATATAGTGTACGGGTTATTGGGCAATCTATTTGCGCTGGCTCTGTCGCTGGCTTCATTTAGATTCGCTACACCGTGCTGATGAGTTTCAATATGAACGAAACAGCTATCCACGGTTGCAATCGTGCTATATCGGTTCTAGTCGTGTTGGTGTCTCACAAAGTTTACTTTTCTTACGTAGTATGATCAGCCTTTTAGCATTGTTTGAGATAGTTCGGTATAAGGTTTCACACGGCGACGAAATAAGTACCAGGATTGGCATTATAAGAATGAAGTCAGGACATAGCCGATGGATTATTTCATCAGTCAATATTCAGGCCAATTCTCGGCTATCAGTTAATTCTGATATATCACAGTTAATTGAACCGTACCACTTAACTTAAAACCATTGTGCTTAAAAAAATGAAAAATAATAAAGATAGAAAAAACGCATGCCAAAGTTATAAATCGATCGAATGGTGTTAACTATATTTTAAAGATAGCTGGAGAACGATTATATGCTCCCGATCAGCACATAACAACTATCTAATGACCGCCGCTGCCAACTTCCGAAGTGCTCCTATGGCGATTCGATTAAAGGTTAAAACCGCTTCGTTCTCAGCGCATGCGTAAGACGTGCTTTATAAAAGCCTGAGATCAACAATAGTGCTTTATTGAGTTAGTTGTCATACTCCAACCAATGTGTGATCTAGGGCAAAGCACGCGGTCTCGTGAAACGGCTGGATGTCGAGCCCACGCAAATGGACTACCTCAAGAAATAGTGCTTTATGCCAGAAAAAAAAGGCGCCCCTTACGTTGCATACTGCAAGTATGTAGAGATAATTTGGTATCGATCGTTTTCACATGACCTCACGGCGGCCATGTTGGTGAAACAGGACAATAGACTTTGTCTCCGTTGGCGATCGTGAACTCATTTCTTTCGTCTCAACAAATTGCATTGATCCACTTTTTCCCTTAGAGGCAAACTGTGAACACTTCTATCACTTCTCGTGGCATTCAAAAACACAGCAACTCGTAGGAGCAGCGAAACGAAACACACCAGATCGACGAATAACCAAGACTTTACTATGAAAGCATTGTCAAAACAAAACACCGAAGCCTGACTAGCCTCGCTTTCATGCAGCTCGTTCCAGGCAGCAACCGAGCGGTCCGCCATATTTGCATTCGGTGTATTGTTTGGTCCACCAATATGGCCAGCTAGTCACGTGAGAGAAAACCATCTGTTGACACGAGAAAAGTGTGAAGTGTTTGAATGGCGTTGTTCCTCGGGTTTTGTCTCCTTTTGTTTTGAGATTGCTTAACTCGAATTGACATCTGACGACATCGCGAATATTACATCCGACTTCCAATGTGCTAAAAATGACCTTTAATATTAAGTATTTTTTCGCAACTTAAAGGTGCAGGCAAGGCTTCAACTTTGTCTATCGAACAGCACAAAGGGTCCTCAGGCGTTGTTCCCATCAATCTTCAGGTAACCAAGCTTATGGGGCTTACTTGCAATTGGGAGTAACATTTTCAAGACATTCAGCCAAAATTCTACCATGCCAGCTAACACTTACGTTAAAATGTCTCAGCCAGCCTTTAAATAACAGTCATTTCTCAGCTATTAAATTTTTTGGCCAAATTTTAGCTATCAGTTGACCATATCCGGACCCTCTCAGAAGATAACAGTAACCAAAACACTCGGAAACAAGGCTGATCTATTTCGACAATAATTATTATTCTGTAAGAGTTCTTATGGGCTAACATCCACATGATGCTGGACAATGTGGTGCGTGGTACACACTCTGAATATCGTTTGAGAAATGTGCCCAATAATAGCAGTAACGAAAATATGGTCATAGTATATAGTATTACTGGATACCTATTGCTGTGATGATATATATCCATGTATTATTAAAAGTACTGATTACGAATAGCACACGACGGTTTGTTAAGTCCGCGGTACCTAACTGCGCTAAAAACAAACATGATTCAACAGCTGATTGTCTACGTTGGATATGGAACATTTTAAATTATCCAGCCTTGTTCCACAGATTAGAGGAAACGCAATTGAGAAAATAGTTAAAAGCCATCTTTATGTCCACAGACATAAAAATCAGTTGAAAGATGGAAGGCAAAAGCTTGAATATAGTAGTATAGTGCATAGAGAGAGAAGACTGCTGTTTTTATAACACCGCTACCATACATTTCACAAACCAAAATTAAGAAGGCAAAAGCTTGCAATAAAGGGATTAAGCGGAAACAGAAGTTAATAATCCCTGACCAATATAATTCATGTCAGTACTGTGGGCATGGCTTGTAGAACAGGAAGTTAAAGAATGTTGTCGTTCTTACAGACTTGATCCAAGGGTTGTGCATAATATAACATAACATGCGACTTGCTCTACCCAACATTTAAATCCTCTTGCACCTTGCAAAGACGACGCGTTTTCATTAATTTCGCTATGGTATCTCAGACATATAATTTATAAGTAATTAGTATTGTTTCATTTACGTAGCTAAGCACGAACTGGGAAAGCCAGAAATCCTGGTGCTTGGCCACGGAAGCTTGAGCAAAAGTAGGAAACGTAATTGCGTGCGGTGGCATGCTCTCCCGATCAATGTTATATATAAGGCTTCTAAAGTTGCTACGCGTTATGAACTTTATCAATTTACACGGACTATGAGTGACTCAGATGTCAAACTGATCATGGCGTAAAAATCTGAAATGAAACGAAGCGTCATGCCCGCAAGATTAAAGTGTGACACAGTCCCTTTTGTCTAAGCTCTATTTGGAGTTAACCACTTCCACCCATCTTCAAATAAAGTCAGTCAAGTCCCCTTCTCCTAGCAAAAAAACCTCCAAACGTCCGAACTTTCACCCAGTCAATAAATAATGACTGGCCTGGTCTCTTACAAATGAAATAACTTTGTCTTTTATTTTCTAAGTCCTTAAAAATATCTCATATCTTATAATTTTGTATTTAAATGATGTGTTATTTTTATCCGTGTAAAGTGACATTGTTAATTAATTATTTTTAGTTTCTCAGACAAGATGGTTGACATTAAATTTAAAAAAATAATATTGTTTGAGCGAATTTTCAAGAACCTGCAAACCCATAGCCTCAGACACTCTAGGGGGGCTACAAGTCCCTTGACTCCTCCCCTGGCTACAGCAGGGTGTCATCTCAACAGGGAACCCTCGAGGTGGCCAAGCTATCACGAGGCACACCCTCCCCTCCCCCTGCTTTTGAGGGCTGCTTACCAGCAAGGCACCAGCAGATAGCCCATTCCCCGGGCAACGTCACCAATCCAGTATTGAAGGCAACCCCCCTCAAGTTAAGGCCACCAGCTGGGATTGGACTCAGGCTTCGTGCGAGTCCAAGCAAAAACCTAGTGGGCATGTTTATGCTAATCCGGTCAGACATTTATTTAACTAGATTTTTATTTGTTAGATTTGCGTAGAACTAAACTGTTCAGGCTTTCTCGTTTTTCCTGTAATACCTATCTCGATCTTTAGTTTTCTTGTTATAATAATTCAGGGTCCAGTGGTGGATGGAGTTTCACTTCTAATTCGTTCTTAATTTCGCTTGATTACATGATTAATTAATTTATTATATTAATCCCTTCTTTCATTAATATAGTTTTCATCTTTTTATACAATTTCATTTAACTATGTACTTGTTTGTTAATTAACTCGGTTTCTCGACGTTTTTGCTTTCTCCCTGATTAATATTTCTGTTTTTATCTTCTTGTTATTCAGACACCAGTAGTAGTTATGGTTCCACTTCCAATGCGTTCATATTTTCACTCCGCAACAAAGAAGGTCTTGGACCATTTAAGAGCAAGGTAAACAAGCCGTCACTTGCAATTTACAGGCACTCTAGTTATGGTCCAACATTTGGAGGAGGGTTCGACATCAATATAAAAGACAATGCAAATAGCAACACTAATTCATACACAAGCTTTAGCCACTCCTACTCTGTTCCAAGTGGAGTACAAGACAGAACAACAATCCTGGCTGGGACTTACAAATTCACACCTGGTGAGGTGGAGGTATTATATCTTGGCTGAGCCAAGGGAAGTGGAGAGTAAAAGCAATCTCTAAACCGTTCACACATATTTTATTTCAGTACTTATAGTATTAGTGTTGTAGTTTACAGACCCTTTAACGATGTCTTTTTTTTTTCGGTATCACAAAAATAGCTGTTTTGAGCAAGGAGCTCCGTTTCTAATTAAAAATAAAATACATTTCAGTAAAAATAAAATAAAATAAATAAATAAATAAATAAATAAATAAATAAATAAAATAAATTATTTTTTTCTTGGCTTGTGAGCGGGCGGAATTCTCCAAATCCTGCAATCTGATTGGTTCCGGGAGCGGGCGGAAATTTTCGATCTTGCCCGCTCACGGAGCGATTCCGCCCGGCTAGCTCGCTGTGTTTTCATTTCGCGGCGAGACGAACGAACCCATGAAAGTTTTGCTCTCCAAAATTAATGTAGTTGTTCACCAGCCGTTGTAAATATGAAAGGAAAAGTAAGCAGTGGAATTAAAGGCCTTGAAGTTCTCCAAAAGGCGAGTATTGATTCTCTTTATTGACCAAATCAAGTTGTTCAAGTTTTATGGCGGTTGTTTGTCGATCGTTGTTTGTGCATTCGTACTGATTTTCACGCCATTGCACTTACCTGCAAGTCGCCGGCTTACATACCCGATTGATTCTTTCAAAAGCTAAATAAGTAACGGAATTAAAGGCCTTGAAGTTCTCCAATAGGCGGGTATTCTTTGTATTTATTGACAAAACAAGTTATAGTTTTATAGCCGTAGTTTTGTCGATCGTTGTTTGTGTATTCGCACTGATTTTCACGCCGTAATGCGGTTTACTGCAAGTCGCTTGTTTACAGACTTGATTTATCCTTTCAAACGCTTTGCCTTTCTGATACTTTTCCCCAAAACCGAATACTGCTTATCACCATTCAAGAAAATGAGATGTTTTGTTAAAAAACGGTCAAATAAATTCTCGCAAAATTGTGCCGCGTGCAGGCAACCAAACTACACATTCAGTTCAGCTTCATTCAATTTCACTTTCGTGACTCGAGATTTGTTTATGCTCTCTTTTGCTGGTGCATTGTGCTTCTTTTGTATTATTACAGTTACTTTTCTCTTTTTTCCTGATGACCTTTTCCGTGAGTACTGATCGCTTTAGCAAATATATTTTGTTTGGTGGTAAACAAATCATATTCTTCACTCTTGCCGTAGCTTAGCGATCGATTCAACATTGGTTGCGCGCGTATAAAATTACATGTTGCAAGACGATTTTTTTAGTTTTTTTTTTAACCGAGTAAGAAAAAAATAAATAAGTTATTTACCGGCTTTGGGTCGGTCCGTATCGTGAAAAACTGTGACCTCGGCCTTGAAAATGCTGCCCTCGGCCTGCGGCCTCGGGCAGCATTTTCAAGACCTCGGTCACAGTTTTTCACGATACGGACCTCCCAGCCGGTAAATAACACATATATATGCACGTGTACGTGTAGGTGTACTTTAGTATTCAATATATATTTCTATTAATATTTTGTTATAACTGGAATAATTATATCCATACAAAGTGTGTCTTTGGACAAACGATGTTCTTAGTCGATGAGTAAAGAAATTTTATGGAATTGTTTTGTTTTTATTGTAAAGCTTAGATCTTTTCAAGTGTACTATGTACTAATTTTCGGGGATTGATTTCTGCTGAAAAGATAAAAGACATTTACAGATGTATTAAAACCTTATTTCAGGGATTTAAGGAGGCTCGCAACCGTTTCCAGTGCTTTGCAGCTCTTAAACTTTGATGGGTCAGTACTACAAATTTTTATCAGTTGCTGCAACAATTATGATATCGACCAAATGTCCAATCATTGCTGAATAAGTTGTGGTCATTTTCATGACGTCACTGGCTACTATAGCAACAGTTTTACCTGTTAAAAACACCCTTAAATTTCCCTTTAAGTGCTTATAACTCAAAAACGAGTCCGGTGACCCCCATTTTTAATCATTGAATAATGATTGGCATGTTAAGATGCAACTTTTTGCAAAGTTAAAAAAATTTCTCCGGAGCGGTTTCAGAGCCACCGTAAATTTTCGAAAATTTAAGGTGGCTCTGAAACTGCTCCGGAGAAATTTTTTTAACTTTGCAAAACGTTGCATCTTAACATGCCAATCATTATTCGATAATAAAAAATGGGGGTCACCGGACTCGTTTTTGAGTTATAAGCACTTAAAGGGAAAATTAAGGGTGTTTTTAACAGGTAAAACTGTTGCTATAGTAACCAGTGACGTCATGAAAAGGACCACAACTTATTCAGCGATGTTTGGACACTTGTTCGATATCACTATTGCAGCAGCAACTGATAAAGATTTGTAGTACTGGCCCATCAAAGTTTAAGAGCTTGAAATTGCTGGAAACCATTGGGAGCCTCCTTAAACTTAAAAATCGTAAAGAATACGTAGTCGTAGAATTGACGTGATATATGGAGTGACATTTGTCGATTATGTTGCAGAGATTATATAATAAACCTGGCGGCAAACCCTTATTTTAGGAGTTGTCATGTTTTCATTGTAATTATTGAATTGTCACAAAGCAAAACAAGACAAAACCTTGAATAATGCATAAATCAGTGGTTAACATAGGCTCTCAAACTGTGGCCCATGGGCGGTCTTTGTTTACGTTAATCATTTTTTTTTTGTTCGAGTTAAATCATTTGTCCTTATAATATTTTCATTTTCCTCAAAGATCTTTCCATACGTCCTCTTGGTCAGTTCTCCCGAAATAGTGCTCAGTGACGTCCTGTTAGTGTGCTTGTTTGTTGTTGTTGTTATCGCAAATGATTCTTCTAACCAAGGCGCGCTCGTAAAAAGTGGGTAGAGATTAACTTCTTTAGGAAAGTCCAATTTTCCGCGTATATAAACTATTGTGATAAAAGCGAACACGAATAAAAAAGAAACGGACAGATCTTACTAAAAAGACTATTTACACGGTGGAAATTAACAACGGCCATTAACAATGTTTCAACAAATGTTGATATAATGAGCTCGCTATAAAAAAAAAAATAAAAAAAATAAAAAAAAAATAAAAATCGGCATAGATTGAAAGTGAATATCAGCTCAGAGAGCCTGTCATTCTCCAGGTTCATAGTGACAAACCTGATTGAGAGTTCATAGTTTGAGGGCAAAGCGTGAGCGAAGGCAGGGCGGTAAGCAAGCGCGGGAAGACGTTACTTTGATCTTTTTACCCGTACTGAAAAGGCCTTATATTAGAAAACAAGGACACATTTTTGCGGACTATTGTTGCTAATGATGTTACTTCCGTGAGCAAACGAGCGGGAAACAAAACAAATGTTTCTGTCCGGCCATGGTGCGCAAACCTGGAAACATTTGTTGCTGCCAAAAAACGTCGGGGTCGGGGTCGGGGTTGGGGTCAATTTTTTAATTTTTAAAAAAAAAATTCACCGAATCAGAAAAAAATAAATAAAGAAAGAAATCAAATTATTTATGCCCTTTCCTTCCTATCTTGTAAACAGCCCTCTCCCAATTAGCTGCCTTGCCTGAGCTCTGTTTACTGGGCAAAAATAACCAAACAAGTGTCTGGAGTAAAATGGCTATGGGTTAAGACCCATAGCCGCTTTTATTAAAATATCAAATTCAAAGCATCATTCATACAAAGTTAAGCCCAGTAAAGGTGCGGGCAAAGAAAACGCCACAGAAAAATATGGCCTACAAATAAGACAGGTGGCCAAGAGATGGGGAGGAGGGGGGATGAAAAAATCTTGCAAGATGTAATGAACACCATTGCACTCACAATATGGCTTGAATGGTCACGTGACCCCCATTTGTCCTTTAGAGGGGGCAAGCCTAAATACAATATACTCCTCCCCAATGTTATAGCCGCTTAATGAGCCTATAATAATGCTTAATAAGGAAGAAAGGGCATAAAAATCCTATTTGCAGGCAAATATTTTGTTTATGCCCTTTCCTTCCTATCTTGTAAACAGCCCTCTCCCAATTAGCTGCCTTGCCTGAGCTCTGTTTACTGGGCAAAAATAACCAAACAAGTGTCTGGAGTAAAATGGCTATGGGTTAAGACCCATAGCCGCTTTTATTAAAATATCAAATTCAAAGCATCATTCATACAAAGTTAAGCCCAGTAAAGGTGCGGGCAAAGAAAACGCCAAAAGCATATGTGCAACGAGCACAAATGCCGCCCCACCCCAGGCAAGCGCAGCACAGAAAGGGGAGGAAATATTTTGAACAAGGAATACCGGTATAACAAAACCGGAGAAAAAGATATGATGGTAAAATACAGTGGAACAGCCGCCCATGCCAGCTGAAGCCACTATCATTATGACTAGATATACTCTGTTGATAACCTGTTTAATGAGACAACCTGTCGCTGCCAACAGTTTAAGTAAAATTGACTATCTCATCCAACATCATTGCATAACAACTGCTACAAATTACAGTCGTACAGACTGATCAAGACAGTGCAATTATAATGACGTAAAATCCTAAACAAGGCAACAGTCGCCCATGCAAACTGCTGCTGACAAACTAATACAAAAGGAAACTTAATAAATATTGTAGGAGAACATCAGTTGCCCATGCTAACTGATGTGAAGAATCTACTACTCGAGCTGAAGAAAGTAGCTCTAAAATCTCATGGCAAGAGCCACCCAAACAAACTGATTTAGCGTATACAAATATATAGACAACAGCTCCCCCAGTCTGCCAGGAAGAGCCACCCATGCTAACTCTCCCTTCGCAGACAGTGGGAGAAACTGTTCTTTAATCAACATGGGTAGCCAGCCGCCCATGCTAACCAGCCTACCATGATGAGGGTCAACTACATGTATATTGTAATCTACACAAAGAAAAACAGCTCCCACAGTCTACTAAAATTAATCTACACAGTGAAAAACAGCTCCCACAATCTGATAGAAAGAGCTACCCATGCTAACTCTCCCCCTTCCAACGGTGTTAGGAACTGTTCCCCAATCAACACAGGTAGCCAGCCGCCCATGCTAACCAGCCTACTATGATGATGGTTTAGTCTAAATTAATCTACACAGCCATTAACATTGCCAAAATTAGATGCTGAAACACATGCAATAAGCAATCTTGTTAAGAGCTAAGGCTTGGCACCCTTATGTATTTTGTGAATGCATTAGATTTCCAACGACCTAACAAACGGATCTGCGTATCTGTAAGCCGATGTTCTGCTGCACGAGATGCTGCACCGATACGAAAACTGTGACCTGAGGAAGTAGGTTTTAGCTGGCGAGTGACTTCAGCTGTGACCCTAGTGACAATGGCACTGATGAGGTCCTCAGATATGGCCCCACCTCCATAACTCTCACTGGACGGGTTAGCACCAGTTCCCGACTTCCGAGCACGTTTCGCAGGCTTGGATGCACTGACCTCTAGGGCCTGTGTAGAAGGGCGTTTAGAACGACGGGAGCGTCTAGCTATAGGAGGCATCTCCAAAAGAAATAAAAACAAACGAGGAACCTGACCATCCAAACGTTAAAAATATAAGTGTAATGGCAAAAGCAACAGGCAAACATTGAACATGGAAATTAACGCATTATTATTATTATTATTATTATTATTATTATTATTATTATTATTATTATTATTATTATTATTATTATTATTTTCATTTATTTTTTTTTTTTGAGCAACTGGCTCGATTGTAAAATAAACACGAGCAACTGGCTCGATTGCAAAATAAAAACGAGCAACTGGCTCAATTTAAAATAAACACGAGCAACTGGCTCGATTGTAAAATACACATGAGCAACTGGCTCGATAGTAAAATAAAAACGAGCAACTGGCTCGATTTAAAAATAATACACGAGCAACTGGCTCGATTGTAAAATAAAAACGAGCAACTGGCTCGATTTAAAAATAATACACGAGCAACTGGCTCAATTGTAAAATAAAAACGAGCAATGGGCTCAATTTAAAATAAACACGAGCAACTGGCTCGATTGTAAAATACACAAGAGCAACTGGCTCAATAGTAAAATAAAAACGAGCAACTGGCTCGATTTAAAAATAATACACGAGCAAAACTGGCTCGATTGTAAAAAATCAAATTGCACCAAATCAAATTGCTTCTCACTAACAAATCACAGCAACCTCTGATCGCTAGCTAAACCGAACGGCAAAAAAATCGTTAAACGAACAAGTTCTACTCACATAAAGGCTTGAAGTCACTCAAAGCAGCTTCCTCGACCATCTTGCTCTCGTCTTAAGCAATATCCCGGATGTAACAAAAAATTTTTGAAATGGAAAGACCGCTTCCGAACATTATCGCAGGATTTTTTGAAGTCTCTAGCCACAGTAAAGTTCCAGCCAAATATCGTTATGAACGTCTTCAAATCAGCCCTAAAGTCTATCTCCGAGTCCTAATTAATGTGGCTAAAGATCTTTGCTGTCTAAAGCAAGCAATCCATTATCTGTACCTCGCACAACGTACCGAGTTCATTCCAACCCGCTAAAGCTTTGTTTAAGGTACGATAATAGCCGACCCATAACTTGAAAATCGGAATACTTCCACCTTCATTGGACTTAATGATGTCCTCCAGCAAACTTCCTTTAGACAGCAATATAGAAAGCTAGATTAGCCTCCGTCTTCTACGACCTAGCGCGCGCAACTAGAATTTAAAAAAGAAACGGGTTCGGTGAACGCTAGAGAGACTGGGGTAAACAGGCAGGTGGAGGGGGGGGGGGGGTGCTAGAAACACCAAAAATAGCACAATTTGACATCTTTGACATCACTACAGCATTTAGGCTAATATCTCTTGCGAAGTTAGCGAAATAATCATCAATTCCCCCCCCCCCCCCCCCACAAAATGACTAAAATAAAATAAGTGAAATTTCATACATTTGCTTATTTTTCATAAGGCACCTTTTGTTAAATCAGTGTAGATATATATATATATATATATATATATATATATATATATATATATATATATATATATATATATATATATATATATATTTTTTTTTTTTTTTTTTTTTTTTTTATTTTCTGAATCAGTGAATGTTTTTAAAAAAGTTAAAAAATTGACCCCGACCCCGACCCCGAGTCGGCGTTTTACCGACACCCGTGCCACCGAGCAAGGACGCCTTCCCAACTAAATTACTTGCATACTGAAAGGGTTTACTTTTCTTTAATAAACCTCTGTAGTTACGAAAAAAATAAAATAACAAACGTAACAAACGTACCATCGGAAAGATTGGACCAGGTACGGAACAGCCTCGTAACAAATCCATTATGACGGCCGGAAGCTGGCATGAAAATTCTCGGAAACGGCGCGTATAATTCTCAGAAATCATAAAGTGAACTGAAAGGTAAGCTACTTCACAAAATTTACTGTGACGAAACGGACAGCATTTAATCAGTGTATTTACCGTAAAATGGAACACATAATCTTCGGTTTCAATGTAAATCATATCAATCTTGACGAATAGTCTGTGTGGTTTTCTTCTTGGCGCCTTGAGCAAACGTCGCTTAACAAGATCTTTGATTTGATTGTGATCACCGATAATTTTCTTTCTGAGGTAAATTTGTTATTTTTCAATTCACTTTTTTTCTGCGCAAATGTGATTTTTGACCACACTTAGAAATTCAAAAACCAAAGACACATAGTTAATAAACTAAAATTTACAAAAAGGATGAATGAACAGCTACTGAATTAGTTTCAGAACCATAGACGAAATGTCAAGATCAAAATTGCGAACCCCCCACTGACCATCCCCTCCCTTGCACGTCAATGGCTTTAAATTTCTTTACATGATCGGTTTGATTTCCGCCTGACAGCAATTGAATTAACAAAATGTGATGTCAACTCGATACATCTACTTGTCCAAAAGAAAATTATTATCAGCAATTTTAAAGATTAGAATAAGTTTAGTATTTAATTTAAGGCATTCCTTATACTTGTTCGAAATAACAATGGAATGAAACTTGGTTTTACAAGAAAATTGAATTTTCTTTCTCATATTTCCTAATTGAATGCGATTGATCCTGTCGCTAAATCACGTTTACCTTGGAAAATAAAAAGAAGAAAAAGCATAAATGGAATAAAAATAATTATTTTTCTCTTGTCTGAAACGTGTCTTTTCGTTTCCTTGTTTCGATAACATCCCTGATCACTTTAACTCCCCAGAGACTGATGACGTACTTAACTACTTAAAAGCAGTCAGGTAGGTCACGAGAAAAAGCGATTTGATCATCATCGAAAACACGGCAGTCACGTGCACAGCTGAAAAGAAAGCTTCTCTTATTAACGGTTTAACTTCCGCGTTAGCTGAATGAAGATTTATGCTAAGAAGTTCCTGTTTCTCTGGTCACACCATTGTTCTGAGCCTGAGGTCCTGGCAGAACTATCAGAGCTACAATGGAACGTAAATACCAATTGAAACTGTTACTAATATTAAGACGAAATATTTTCTCGCGGAATGTGAAAACAAGTTATTGCTTTGGTACAGTGGAACCCCGTTTAATAATACGGACACCAAGGGGGCAGGCCAGATTGTCCGTATTAACGGGGTGTCCGTATTAATAAAATCGACAGTGGAATTATTTGGCAATGTCTCAACTTTACTACAAGAATTTTCAACAGCAACAGAACGTTTTCTATAAAGTTTCCTTTGTAACTGAAACTCGTAACCGTTCTTAAACTCTCGATAACTTTACTTTGCACGGAAGCTTTTAGCTTGCGACAAAAGCGATAGCTGCAGCAAAAAGTCAAATAAACTGACAGGGTCAAACACCGGAAGTCACGCTATTAAGCTTCTCTTTGTAATAAAATGGTTTTAACTCTTCGAATTCTGTCATTATGTGACCAGGGTCCAATGTCTTAAGTTAGAAAATAATCGTGACAATTAAAATTCACAGTGCACAGATAAATAGTGTCCGTAAAGCGGGATTGACAAGGTATAAGAGTTTGTCACTCGGGACATGGAAAAGTGTGTGCTGTCCGTATTAACGGGTGTCCGTATTAAGCGGGTTAATTAAATAGAAATGTATGACGTTTTCGTCGGGACCAACGAAGCTGTCCGTAATACCAGGGTGTCCATATTAAGCGGGTGTCTTTAGAGCGCGGTTCCACTGTAATATAAATAGGACAATAAATAGGTCAACATTCCCTTGGGTATTAAAATTAATAACATTTCCTGTCTGATATCAAAGACGAAGCTAAAAACATCCATCAGTCGTTCAGTCTAGTTTAGAAGGAGATCGAGGAACATGGAGACCAAGAGCTCAAAGCGCTCGAATGTTCTTCTCTTTGGCCTTTCATTCAATTTAATTCTGACGTTGGGTTCTCTTGGTTTTACCTGTTATTCTTTGCATCGGTTAGATTCGCGTCTAACAGCAGTTGAACGAGATTTGCTGGTTGTAAACAGTTATCCATATGGGCTCGCTAATCAGGAGATTCTCAAACCAACATCTGCACGTTCGCTTGGATCCCAAATGATGAAAACTGTCATCAAAAGAGCTGCTGATAGTCCATCCATTTGTCGCAAATGCAGCAGCGTCTGTTTAAACTGGAATGCCCATCGAAATGTAAGTTGCTGAGTACTTCCGTGTTTCAAATACTTAATCTACTCTATAAGGTTTGAAGGCGTTTTTTTTGTAATGGAAATAATCAACTCATTCCCCCTCTAAAAAAAATATCTGTGTAGTTTTTGCTCCGCAACTGAATCGAAAAGAGACTCGAACGATCGGTTATAAAAAAAGCTGTTAAACTTCACTTCCTTGGTACGATCAACAAACAATTGCTGGCATTTTATTGCCGTGCACGTATTCAACAACAAATCGCTAACCAAAGGTCAAAATGCGCAAACTAAAATATAGCTGAGTAGAGAAATTAACATTGACTAACATTTCACGTTATTGTACTTACAACTTCCCTATATATAATATTTTAATAATGGGTTATGGGAAATATGTGTTCAGTTATTTCGATATATCTTCATCTTCTTGGCCTACAAGAGATGTAGTCAGTATGTCCAATCAGATTGACCGTATTTTATATGGTAACTGATACCTCCATCCTGTCGCGCTTATAACATGCTGCGGTCGTGCTTGTAACATCCCTCAATGCTTCAACCCTCAGCAAATGATTTGTTTTCGACCTGTTAGTTTATCTGTTTTTAATTGACACATAAAACACGTCATCATCTATAAGCGTTATATTTCGTTGGTTTTCTTTTGAATTTTCAAATTTGTAACTGTAACTGATTCGAGGAAAAGGCTACACTTTAAACGGATTTTTTTACTAAGTTATTGTTTATATGCCAGCAACCCAATAATTTGTTAATTGCCAGCTCCTAGTAAAAGGTATTTTTTTAGACACAACAAAGCCTGTTCTACATAAAAAGAGAAAGCTTTAAACCAACTTGATCTTAATGTTTCTTTACAATCAACAGAACGTGTCAGTAGAAAACAGCGAGGGAAAGGTAGTTTGTGTTGAAGGTAAGATTTTTGTAGCTAATTTTTTTCATACTTATGGACCAAGTGACCCACACACAGCTGATCTCGGTTTCCGAACAGTAAATCACCGCTGGGTGGGTTGTTCCCCTTATTAAGGCCGAATCTTCCTGCAGTTTATTGCCAAGTTTCTCAACGCTCTTTTTCATCTACAGCAGCAAAGTGTTGTGTATAGGGAAGTGACACCATGACAGCGGTGATGGTTCTAGACCAATCCCACCAAGAAATGACTAGTCATATATCATATCGAATATCTTTTTTGTCCTAGTGCCTTAACTTCGATGACCGCAACAATATTTTTCTCCAGAAGCTGATATATTTGATTTTTTTTTTGGCCTCACAAGAATGTGCTTGTTTTTACTGTCATGTTTGACATGTTGTTCTCAGGTTACATTTCACTCATTTCCTTTTTACCTCATGGTATCATGAATACCATGAGGTATAGTGAGGGTTGGATGTCACTCCATTCCCGTTAAACAATTAATGTATGCATCAAATCCCAATGAAAGGTGAATTAAACACGTTTACCCCTGCCTCCCCAGCTAGGTTTTGATTTGTCCACAAAGTCGGGCCATTGTCTTATGTTCATATATGTGGGGGGAGGGGGTGGAACAAAGGCGGCAGTACATGTTTACAACATGGAGAGAACCAATATGGCGGCTGTTGGCTCGAAAAAACAGATGGGTTTTCGTTGCATTCAAGTCATGATCATATCAAAATACACGTTTGTGGAGTTCTTAAACGAAATGGAATCATGCTTAAGAATACTTGACTGCAGAGAAATGAGCACCAAAGTCTTTAAGCGATGATAATCTAGATCGTTGGGAAGTGTTTACATGCATTTGGTGATTTGGATGGCGACTAAATGACTACAATGCAGCCGCAGCAAGAAATTATGCTGCAAGCTCTAATGAAATGAGCGCTTTACTAGCTGGAAGAAAAGGTAAGATTCCCTTACCATCGTATTTCATTTTGTATAAAGCTTGTAGCAAAAACATTTGTTCGGAAACTTGCTTCATAATTTCCTGAAAAAACTACGAAAACCGTTTGTATTTGTGGCATTCGTTTCCGTCGATAATAACAAGTCTCTGTCGTTATTTCTTTTAGGTGTTCATATAAAAGCAGGAGTTATTTTCCTCATGCAAGCAGCAAACCGACTTGGCATGTGTTTGCTGGAACTAGTCCCGGGGGGGGGGGGGGGGGGGGGGGGGGGTACTCCCATAAATTTCGGATAGGGGTGTGCCGCGAAGGTTCTTAAACCCTGACCCTATTTAAGGATAAAGAAAACGAAAATTGATACCCTTTTTAAGGCTCAAACCCGAAAAATGACACCCTATTCAAGGAGAAGAGAAGCGATGGGTGACGATCCAAATAACGGCTAACCGCACAAGGCAAAACACAAATCTTTACAAAATCGCTTTGCTAGTAGTTGAACGGATAGTTGGCATTTATTTTAGCTGATAGAATTTAGGTACCCTATCTAAGGATAACACCGGGAACACAATGCCAAAAGGAGCAAAAATGATACCCTATTTAAGGACCGAGAACCTCAAAAACCATACCCTATCCCGCGGCACATACCTATATAGCCCATATATGGGAGTACCCCCCCCCCCCCCCCCCCCCCCCCCGGGGAACTAGTGCTATTATTTGTTCATCTTCTTCGCTTCAGTTTGAATGAAATCGGGGTGATGAAACCTTAAACTATTTTTTCGACTTTCTTTCATTTGTCCAAATGCGAATTTTAGGTTAATTTCAAAATTAAATATACAACCAGTTAATTTAGAGTTGACTTGCATTTGTTTACTTGATAAAAATTAACATATTCACGTTTTTGGATAATATTATTTACAACAGTTTTAATCTCAAGTGTTGACCATAGCTCATTGCGATATATGAATTTGGCCTTTATAACACAAGCTACATTTCAACTATTATTTAGTTTTAAATCGATAAGGTGAATGTTGTTTTTGTCCTAAAGACAACTATCACAATTAAATTAAGTTTTCATCTGACGATCGAAAGTGAAGTTTCTGTAGTCACTAAAAGATTATCATTGTCACACGATCTGCTACAAAGGACAACAACAAGGCAACAGATTTCAAAATTTTATTCTGTGCAAATTTTGCACCAATTCAGAAGAAGGCAACATCAAACTTGTCATAATCATAAATTGTACTGATGGATTTATGAAAGGCAAATATAAAAATATCTACAGTGGCAACTGCCAAGCTCAAAGCTGATAAAACACAACTGATGTGTCTATTGGTAAGAGTATAAATCACAGTATGTAACTATCAAACACATAAAAATTCCCACTCTACTTGAGACTTGCTGTTAGTTCTTCAGAAACTCTATTACAACTGCATACAGTTCCTTTTAAGATTCCTGTAATGATTTGTATTTCTATACATAAGGTTCTTTCAGTGCAAAGTTTCAATCACAATGTGCTAGCCTAGTCTTATGGAGCAAAAATTGCTTGAAACTCTCGAGTAGCAACACGATCATCTACAAATATCTATTTTACCTACATAGAGGTCAAAACCGAAAAAAAAAGTATAAAATAAATAATGACTCCAAGTGTTCTACAAGCCAACATCAGATGGAAGCGGATTTCAGATCACCTTCATAGATAATATTGTACATCTTTGTTCCACCATACTCTTCCAAGTGTGATATTGGTCGGTTTAAGGAGGCTCACAATGGTTTCCAGCAATTTCAAGCTCTTAAACTTTGATGGGCCAGTACTATAAATCTTTATCAGTTGCTGCAACAATAATGATATCGACCAAATGTCCAATCTTTGCCGAATAAGTTGTGGTCATTTTCATGACGTCACTGGTTACTACAGCAATAGTTTTACCTGTGAAAAACACCTTTAATTTTCCCTTTAAGTGCTTATAACTCAAAAACGAGTCCGGTGACCCCCATTTTTTATTATTGAATAATGACTGGCATGTTAAGATGCAACTTTTTGCAAAGTTAAAAAAATTTCTGCGGAGCAATTTCAGAGCCACCTTAACTTTTCGAAAATTTAAGGTGGCTCTGAAACTGCTCCGCAGAAATTTTTTTAACTTTGCAAAAAGTTGCATCTTAACATGCCAGTCATTATTCAATAATAAAAAATGGGGGTCACCGGACTCGTTTTTGAGTTATAAGCACTTAAAGGGAAAATTAAGGGTGTTTTTCACAGGTAAAACTGTTGCTATAGTAACCAGTGACGTCATGAAAATGACCACAACTTATTCGGCAAAGATTGGACATTTGGTCGATATCATTGTTGTTGCAGCAAATGATAAAGATTTGTGGTACTGACCCATCAAAGTTTAAGACCTGGAAAGCGCTGGAAACCGTTGCGAGCCTCCTTAATAATAAAGATTCTAACACTAACTAAATTTTAGCAGTTTCAATCACGGTTATATTTATAACTTCAATTCACTTGACCATTTTTTTCTGGACCAAATACTTCTAAGAATAACGAAGTGACACAAGGCACTGACCCAACACAGTTTTTCGTTGATAATTTCAAATCACCATGCTGGAAAAAGTACTCTGTTCCAGATTTTCCAAAAGTTTACTCTGCCACAAAAAACGACACTATATGAACGCCAACAGGCTATGGTACACTTAGGACAGACAAGCTGTTTTCGTATACCCTGACTTGTTACTACAAAAATAGCTTTTTCCACGATCCAAAAGCTTGACTATGCTTAATCCCCCATTTCTCTCCGCAACATGATTTTTTCGCATAATGGCTCAACTATAGCCTGTGTACAGCTGTCCCGCTTCACTACAACCTCTCTCTCTCTCTCCCCCGCCCCGCCCCACCCCCCAGAGCGAGAAGAGGGGGGAGGCCCTGGGAACGACAAAGGCTCTACTAATCATAAGCCAAATTAGCACGCTCCCCAAATCTTTCTGGAATGACTTTCATTCCGCAAGAAGTCCTTGTCTGTGCTTCTAAGAAAGAGCTATCAATATGTCAGAAAAAATGTCTATTTTGGATGTGATAACTAAGTACAATACATAAATCCGGAATCGGAACGCACATTGATTATAGCCTTCTTCCATTAGTATGCCATCTTACTGGTTCCCGTTTAATTCATCAGGTCGCGTAGGACCTCAAGGTCCACCAGGCCCACCCGGTTCACCTGGAGCTACTGGTCCCCAGGGCCCTCCTGGACCAAATGGTAAAAAAGGAAGAAAAGGAACAAGGGGTCTTCCCGGTCCGCAAGGAAAGCGAGGAAACAGAGGATTACCAGGACCCCCTGGGGCTGTAGGTCCGCCTAGTAAATCAAAACAGCACGAAATAAGCCCTAGTAATGGACGGCAGTTAGGTAAGATTTTACTCATGTTCGAAAAATAGAGCAGTAGCGTTGTGTGATGATTGACGGCTGTGATTGTTGGGACTCGGTATATAATTTATGTTAAGACACCATATAGTCGCCGTGCAGCTTTGCTTGCAGTTAACATTTATTTACTGCTGTTTGCTTGCGGTTAGCATTTTACTCTGTAGTTTGCTTGCAGTTAACATTTATTTACTGCAATTTGCTTGCGGTTAGCATTCATTTTGTGGTTGGGCGACAATATGTTTTTCATTGTTGGCGGCCATGTTGACTTACCATGAAGTATATGCCTGGGACTCGATCTCGACCTATTTCTTGCCATGCCTGTCATTTCATCGGAGTATAAATTCTCTTCACACTTTTTTTGTTCAAAATTGTTTGCCCTCGGCTTCAAACGCTTTTGTACAAGGGGGAAGAATGAAGAGGGATGTTGACCTTCTTCCGTAGATAGCTCTCAGCTTGCTTTAAAAACGACGTTTATGATTTTGCTGGTTGCGACCTTACATGCTGTCACGTGACGTTACTTAGTCCGCCATCTTCGATCCACTATCTTTCATTTGACTATTTTAGCACGAGGTCAGAAATAACGCAAATTGATACAAAATCACAAAGTTAAAGAATAAGTTCAACAGAAAAGTCGAAATTTGGCAATACGACACAGTTCTGGAATGATTTGAATCTCACTGGTACCTCCTATCAAGTCAGATGGTTCGCTTTACTTTGCAAAATAGTTTATTTGGAATAATATCAAAGCAATGCTCTTCAGTAAATTTACTAAATTACCTTAGTATTATTGGGAAACTGTTTCTGTAGGTTTGCCGAATAAACCTAAAATTTATGGTTATCAAAACAAAACAGATTTTAAATATGAAAGTAAAGGGATAATAAATAAATTAAAAAGGTTATTTTTTTTTTAACAGAAATGGATATTTACACCATACCGATAATTCAGTACCTAGATTCACAAAATTCTTCCCCTTGTATTTTATGTATATTTTTTCATTGTTTCCTTGTTTAATCCTGCTCTATTTTTGTCAAGGAAATCTATTCTACTGATGTAATTTCACCTGTTGTTAACTTATTTATCCTAAATACTTAATACCAACATAAATGTAAGCTTTTCAACTATCAGTAAAGAATATGTCAAAAGACGGTTTCCATGGTAATGTTAACTTCACGGATACAAAGTCAACGAATGAAAATGTTCGTGAGGGATGAATAAACAGATGCTGGACGTTTTAGCTACTGGAAGTTTTAGCAACACAGGGTAAATCCTCTTTTTAAAATTGCTAACAAAGCATCAAAATCCATTGTACGTCTGAGGGTTAAGCAGGAACTTAAATTCTGAAGTAAGATTGTTAAAAATTCTACCAAACTTTCATTGCGAACTTATGCAAGAGTTCCCGTCAGTGCCATTTGGAGAGTTCCTTCCTTCCTACGGCTCCCACCCCTCCTCCCGGCGGAATAATTTAGTTATCAAATTGCATTATCATTATCATGTTCGCTTTTGATTAAGATAATTTTTTAAAGTATGAGAAATGACAAAATACTCTAAAACTATTTTAATTGATACAAACCTTGTAGATAATTATTTAACGTAATAATGTAGTAAATGACATTTACTTAAGTTTCAATTATTATAATTGAACTAATCATTTTAGCAAACTTAGTACATCAATTATTATAATATAATTAATCAAAACCACGAACAGGTAGTTTCTCCTCTTATAGCCCGTGTGTGGTTTTAACAAAGTACGTAGTTTAGCAGCAGTTTATTTCTTTGTCTGAACCTATATGCAATGCTTAACGAACTAAAACTGACTTTCAATGTATTTAAACGACCAACGTTTTCGTATAATTAAGCTTATGTAAGTTTGTGATAAGATATTGACAACAAACATATTTGTTTTCCAGAATTACCACATTTTATCGCAAAGCCTTCTTCCTCCGTGATCGTAAAAGAAAAACAAAATGTCACGTTACCGTGTAAAGCAGCTGGATTCCCGCCACCTGTAATCACGTGGTATAAAGATGGTCATGTGATAGACGAAGATAGAAGACACTTCAAGAAAAGGAATTTGGAAATAAAAGAAATACAGTTTGAAGAGCGTGGTATCTATACTTGCACAGCCGAGAATCTGATGGGCAGAGTTCAGTTATCAGTTAATGTTACTGTTAAAGGTATGAATCAAGAAAATAACGTGCCTCGGGTTTTAATGATATAAGCGCTTGCGTAGCATTTAAAACACGAAACGTCCTCTTTATTCCACGACAAACTTTCTCGCATTTAAGAGTATCAATTGCATGTTGAGTTTTAAACATTACAGTTTATAGCTGAATGTTCCCGAGTTGAAATAATTAACGAAAAGCAATAAAAATAATGATAACATGGTTAATTCGCCCTTCTATTCCTCGCCATTCAAGTGGTGAGAGCTCAAGAAAATATTTCCCTCCACCACCCCTTATCACCGACCAACGGGTTCCCCCACTATAAGTCGTTTTTCCTAATGCTTTTTTGTTCTATTCTTTTTATTTGTGTGGGGGCGTTTTTTGGCGCCCCACATTTACATTATCGTTTAATATGTTCAGATTTTCTATATTTTGTTATGACTTAGAGATAATTGATTCAATTAAAAATGCCACATGGGTGGCCAATTTTCTCCAAGTCATTTGTAGTATTGAGTTCTAGCCTTCTCAACCCTTGGTAGTATCCTATTCAGGCAAAGCTCGCGTCAAAGGTCTTTTATTCTAGGAACTTGCATCGATATAAATATATTTATCAACAACTTTCTTCTTTAAATGTTGCTGATTTTCCTTATAAAGCCAATCGTTGCTGGATTTTCTTTATATTTGCAGTACCAACAAAATTCTTGACAAAACCAAAGAAATCACTTACCGCTTACAAATCTTGGGACACGATTCTCAAATGTGACATCTTTGGCTATCCCTTCCCTTTAATCACGTGGACAAGATCTCTCAAGCAACTTCCGGTCAACAGACATGTTATTGATGGTAACAAACTAACAATTAAAAACACCACAGAGGATGATGACGGTGCTTACTTATGCCAAGGAGCTAATGAGCTGGGGAGTGTAGTGGCAGTGACATGGATCTTTGTAAAGGAAGTGGGTAAGCTAAGAATCTGAAAATGATTTTTTGTGTGAATGAAAGCGAGGCTGTAATGGTATTTATATTTGTTTCTTTAAGTGAATCCCTACATTGTGTCAAGTCCTCCCAGTGAAATTCAAGTTCCAAATGTCGGTGATTCTGTGAAGTTAAATTGTTCTGCTCGTGGCTCGCCGCTACCCAAAGTCAAATGGTTGAAGAATGGGCGACGTGTTATTTCATCTATAGCAATGCATGACGGGAAAGATTTAATAAAGAGTGAATTTTTCATTCAACACTTCAAGCCGGGTGACGCTGGGACTTACACGTGTTTATTTCAAAATGACAAGAATAAAACAGCAGAAACCAACACAAGCCTAAGTATGTGGATAATTTGCCTTGTTTTCCTAGTGTACATGATGCTCTGCAGCCGATTAACTCATGTTCAGTTCAAATCAGCTCAGCAGTGTATTTAAGCCAACATAAATGGTAAAGGTGAAGCGTGCAATCGATCGAGTTGTGGATGTACAGATGTAAAAGAATTCCATGTGCCCTTTACCATTTCTTTTATATCGTGAGGTAGACTGCAACCAGTTGAATCTTGCACATATCTGTAAATTAAAAGGAGTGGCAAAGGTTCGTTTAGCTAACCTCTATTTTTTTTTAATTAGAGCGAATTGAGGTAGTTATACAGATCAGAATTATTAGCCTATTTTTTTTTTTTTAACTGAAGACAAACAACATTATCAAAATGACGAGACATGAATTTGAAAAAATTGCAAAATTACATGGGGAAAAATCAGAGCGCGGTCTTCAAGATGCTGAAAAATATGTTGTATACGAAGGTGGCATATCGTGAGGTGGTCGTGAGATTTCACTGTATTTTTGAAGGTTTCTGATTGATAGCAAATCAACCTTAACTTATAGCACCTACTTTAAAATTCTTGCAAATTACAATTGAAACATCTATATATTTTTTCGATTTTGTTTTAGCCTTAGTCAATTGTGGCGACCCCGGTGCACCATTTAACGGACAAAAACTTGGCTCACGATACTGGACTGGTGAATCTGTGTCGTTCATTTGTAATCCGGGATATCGCTTAATTGGACCAGCCACTAGAAAGTGTCTGCCTTCCGGTAACTGGAGTGATGTACAGCCTTCATGTAAGCAATGCGATTCTATATACATTGGTACTTTGTTTAGTTATGGCAAATAACTAATCTGGTCGACCCGACATTAAAAATGATAAAGTACGCTCCATTTTAATACAGTATTGTTTTCAATTACGTGTTATAACCAGATGCCTCGGAAAAATAACGCGACTCATGTGCTTATTCCCTTTTGCTTGGTAGGCAGTTGTGGTTGCAGCAGTAAAATAAACCCACATGAATGGTGACTTTATAAGGAATAAAACCTAGCCACATCATTTCGCTACAGAACTGTTCAAGGATTGCGTAGAGGGATCTGAGCGGCAGGCGAGAGTACTCTCAGCCTTCGAGGGAGCGAGATGACGGAGCTACGATCTTTATCAGAGTATAAAGACAAAAGAGTTATATTCCTTTCATGAAATTACCACAGGATAAAAATGCAAAGGAGCAAAGTTACGACAGCTTTTATACGAGCTTCATAATTCTCGAAAAGCGAAATCCTTCTCACGAGGATCGAATATGATTGCGAGTGCAATTATTGAGGGAAAAGGAAGTTTTCAAAACGTTTCTAACCTAAAATTTCTAAATAAACCGCTGGTTTAAAAGTAAAAACTAAAGCTCGATCAAATAAATACACGTACAAATGGTTAAATTTTATTGAAGACGTTGTCCATGCAGGAAGCCTTGCAATTTTTTTTTGTGTGTGTGTGGATCAAAACGTCTGCTACGACTACAAACAGACGCGCTAGTTATGTTTGTTTTGTTGTATTCTATACCTCATAATTATATTCACTGCTTTTAACTAAGGTCACAGAACCTGCCCACCTGTAGGGAGCCTGGATCATGGTTTTATTCTCGGTCAGCAATTTTGGGAAGGAAAAAAGGTTTCATTCACTTGTAGACCTGGTTACTGGTTGACAGGATCATCGGAACGTTACTGCTTAAGGAATGGGTCATGGACAGGAGATCAGCCTTCGTGTATTCTACTGGGTAATGCAGATTGATAACTTCTTTCAGCCAGCTACTAAAAAGCTCATAATTTGAATTAGAACAGAAAAGCACAAATTTCAACACGTTTCTGTGCTACAGCGCGCAATGTGTCAATTTGCAAATTCTAATATTTATTTTAATATTTAAACCGACCATAGTGATTTTCGACTTATCGCATTGTACATTTGGTAAAAACTAGGAGATGCTAACATTTCAAACTGCTCCGGAGAACTTAGATTTGCGTCAATTTAGTTAAGAGTGGACCGATCATACGGAAAATGCTTTTTATGAATATACTTATGCGCACCAAACGGTTCGCGCCAAGTGTTTCGTCTGAAGTATTTATCATACATTATAAAAAAAAAGAAGGGGGAATGAATAAGGCAAGCGAGTTTTTAAATACCGCATGCTTA
The DNA here is from genome assembly GCA_963693305.1 of Meandrina meandrites. Lineage (NCBI taxonomy): Eukaryota > Metazoa > Cnidaria > Anthozoa > Scleractinia > Meandrinidae > Meandrina > Meandrina meandrites. The sequence continues at coordinate 21,766,936 of OY855907.1, read as the reverse complement.
TAGGAAAATCTATTGTCTCTAGCCTCAGCATACAGAGAAAGTTTTAGAGTTCTTTTTTTTTTTTTTCCAAAACCCGAGGCAATCTCTCATTCAAAAGAAAAGGAGACTAACAATATGCCATTCTCGTCCCCATAGCCCTTTTCGCTTCTCTTAACCGGCAGGGCCTTGGCACCAGAAACGTTTGGCTCTGGCGACACGTGATTTTTGAATTAATTCGATTTATTATTTTTTTTTTTTTTTGGGTTGGGCGTTTGAAACAAAGAAATCTTGAGCAAAAAAAAAAAAAAAAAAAAAATCTCATACAGTATATAGAAACATCACAACTGCATACATGAAGACCGGAATTCCTAGAACCTAGGACTGGAAATCCTGTATCTCCAAAGCCCTTCGTTTCTCGAAAAGGGCTATAGGGATGAGATTGACAACATGCGTGATAAATTGTTGTTAAAATGTTGTTAACGTTTTGTTACCATGTTCATTTTGAGGAATTTCTTAAATGGAGGACGCGTTATTTTTTTTTACTGATGACAAAAAACAAATCTTCATTGAAAGTAATCTTTCTTTAGCGTCTCAATTTATGTTAAGTTTTAAGCAGTTGACTTTTGTAGTGCCGTAAGATCTGTACTGAGAGGGCTCCTGAGACAACAGCTTCGGAGAGACGTAGAAAAACCGAATGTTTAATGGTATTTTTTTTCAGATCCGAAAAAGCTGGGCAGTGCAACGTAACATTTTTGAAAATTAATATACCTCGATATAACGAATATTTTGGTTGTTTTACCGCAAATTCCTTAAATCGAGGTTTTCGGTATAACGAACCCCCGATATAACGAACAAATTTCCCCAGTCCCTTGGCTCATCGTTAAATTGCGGTTCCGCTGTAGCAAACTCGTTGAGCATCACGCTCAAAGCCCCTTTCGCAAACAATGACGACAGCAATCTCGTTGAGCATCGCGCTCCAAGTCCCGACTGCACAAAATCACGAGTGAAACAATTAAAAATCAAAGAAAACCAAAGTTAATAGCTACGAGCGATAAATATTTCGTGGCCAGTCTGACGCAAAGTTTCGTCTCGGCCAAGGGGCGTCTGCTAGCCAACATGTTGAGCATTGCGCTCAACGTCGTGGCCGGGACGAAAAGAAACGCTGCGTCAGACTAGCCACGAAATATTTGTCATATATAGGTAACCGACATCTACCTACTACCTATTTGCCTGCTTGTTCACTATTTTATTTTTCTTTAAAAGGAATGACCATATATTCAAGTATAATCCAAAGTAATGGCTTCTTCTACAACCATCTCAGTCGATTTTTGGAACCAGCTGTTGGTTTAAATCCAAATTGGAAGCTGTGTTACCGCGCCTCATTTCACGGATGGGCAGCACGTACTTTTCATAGCCGCTGCGATGGAAGGTCACACACTGTTACTATAATAAGAAAACAGCAGTACGTGTTTGGAGGATACACTGACATCGCTTGGGGTATGGATACTATATAGATATAACATATAGATTTAGGCAGGCCTGGGAGCGGAGCTTCCATTTATTAATTTTTGCTTGCATGTTATTACTGTTTTTCAAAAGAAGAAGCCACACTATTTCTAAGCGTATTGGATAAATTTTAATCGCGCACGGTTAAACTTAATATCTTATGGCACAAAAAATTTGCTCACAGGAACATGAAATAACTCGAGGCTCGACAAAATATACCCACGGCACTATAAAATGGTATCGATAACCACTCATACTTTTGTTGACGAAAGAGACGTCAGTATATTTCATAAATAACCCGTCTTCTAAAATTGAAATTGATGGTGGTGCACTTTATTGGATTCCTCACGTACACACGTAGGCGCACGCATCAAATTTTAGAATGAAAAATTTTCATAACTTTAACTGGTACACTAATACACCTCTAAGACTAACTCAATGTAAAATGTACCTTGATGAAGGCGAAAAAAAAATTGTTTTGATTTACATCAAAACCGTCAAGGCCAAAAAATACGGGCTATCGCGCCACAACAAAGAAAACCATGGCGGGTAAAACAAACTCAGCAAATTCATTAAGAGCCGGTAAGACTATGTAATCATTTTAATACAGTTTTCGTTTGTACGAGTTGTGGCAGTTTCTGATTTGGGAAGTGGTGCTTGTCATGTAATAAGCTTATAATGTAGTTTTGAACCTTCTGGTTTGGTTGCATGATTAACTATTCTGTTTCATGGTACACGTTCTCAAATACCTTAGAGAATTTATTATAGAGAACTGAATAAATTTCCTTCGTTTCTGGTAAGCAAATTAGCGGTAGAAAAAGTCTGAACTCCCTCACACAAGCACAGGTAACTTGCAACGAAACCAGCGTAAATATTCGTTTACGAATCATCTAAAATAATGCTTACGAGATTTCAACACACTCGTGCACTGAAATAAATAAAAAAAACGCGAGCGATTATTAAGTAGAGCAACTGGATAATGAGTCTAGTTGAGCAATTTTACTCGTTTTTTGTTTTGACTTGATCAACGGGATTATTCTGTACATGTAAGGTGATTTACGTTTGTTACCTCATATTTGGGAAAGGCTTGTAAATTCTGCAAGGCAAAGCTTTCAAGCCAGCCCAATAATATATCGCAGACGAACACGGCAATACTCCAACCTAACACCACCGACATATACATTTTATGAATCAGCGAAGATCAATCTCTTCTTTTCTTTTGAAGTAGGTTTTAACAGTCTTTTATTCTATTGAGCCCACTTTTATTTCAGCTCAATTCATTTTCCAGCCTTGGTCAGCCGCAGGAACCGTAGACAGTGCTTTAATTCTTTTTTGACTTGTAGTCCGATATATCATGTTTAGGTCGTCAATTATTTCGGATCTTCCATTAAGAGGTTATCCTAAGTCATTTGGCATAAGTTTTCATGTCATGCTGTACATGAGTAAATAGAGCGAAAAATATTCACGAAGGTCTATGTTTTCCAGCACGCCTTCTTCGCGTCGTACACATCAGCTTAAAAAGTAAACAACGTGCTAATGTTTTTGCCGCCTTTTCGTACAATCGCCTCGTTTAAGTTAAAATGAAATGTCCAGTTCATTTTTTTTTTAACGTGAGAAAAAATTCTAAAATAATACAGTGTTCTTACAAATTTCTACGACAAGTAGCTTTACTCTCAACGAACCGAAAATGTCTTTGCCTGACGTTTTGCGTAACCTTAACCTTAAGTCCAAAAAAAGGGCAAAGGCAAACTCGTCAACAGGCCTAATCCGTGCGTACGAAAGTACGTGACATTCAAATTTTCTCTGCTTGTTGGGTTTACTAAGGGACCGGTCATTATTTATCGCCTGGGGGGAGCGGAGTATTTTTGTTGCTACATCGTAGAAATTACCTGATCCCCTCGTAAAGTATTTAGTTTTTAATGATCCCCCCTTATCGGTAGTGGAAGATGTCATGATCCCCCTCCCCCACCCCCTCCCATCCTCTCCCAGCCACCGACAAATGACAGTTTTAATGTGCAAGTGATATCTATAATGGTACTTACGTCTCATGGACCCTGAACAACAACTGCAGTTATTTGCTCATCAGATATGAACTGAATTGTCGCGGAAGGGCTACTCTGTTCATCCAAATCCGCGAAAACAAAGTCATTGTCGCTCTCTTCCTCCTCACTTTCGAATTCTTCATCGTCCGATTCCATGTCATCTTCATCACTCGACAGTTCTTCTGTAATTACAGCCTCTTTGTCGTGTCGGTAATAGCGACATCGAATAGCCTTCACTTTGTCAAGCTTCCGACCGACAGTACTCAAAGCATGCTTGTTAAGATACAAGTCAAGTTCTCTTACTCGCAACTTTTCCACTTTGCCACCCTCAATGAGGGTGTCCCATCGAAAGTCCTTATACGTTTGTTCGGCCTCTTGCCTCCTTCGCTCCTCAGCTGCTCTTGTTCTAATGTCCTTTCTGATATCAATATCCTTCAGATGATTAACATATGTAATAACATGCTTCTCATCGACATTATATTTTGTGCAGAAGCTCTTGATGGTATCTCGATCGTTTATAATACTGTCAGAATGTTTATCATACAGGTCTTTAAGACATTTTCTCGGGAGATAGTCATCTGGTGTCCTGCCTGTCGATTTCGTTTGATAGACATCCATGAAATGTCCAGGATTGTTTGGGTCTGGCACAGGTTGCGGAATTCTCTTCGTTTCTGGTCCGATCCATCTATTGTAAGAACACCAAGAACAGAGATTGGAACTTCCATCTCTTGACTCCCTACAGGCATCACGACAGAATTCCATAAAGAGTTCTCCACGAATATAGTGGTCTTCCATAAACGATTCGATCTTTCTGAAGTATGCTGCACCAGGCACCTCCGCTTTGTTTCTTTCTGATGCACCCCGATAGTTATCGAGGTAAACAGAATTGAAAAAGAATAGTTCATCAGGGGGCTCACTTACTTTACTCTTGGTGTATTCTTTAAGGACAGGGGCATCGTCAATTCTCTCGGCAACCTGACTGCATACGTACCAGGCATTTTTCTCCATTCGTTTCTTTTCGTACTCTTCGTACGACTGGAGAGACATTTGTTTGATTTCCTATTCTGAAAGATCCTCAAACCTCTTATATTTTTCCCACTCTAGAGTTGCGCCATCCACAAGAGCATCAGAAATTGCCGAGTTTGTCCTTTCGGCTTCACCTTGCCCGCTGTCGCCCCTCGAACGATGACATCGCACTCGGTAATCGGAATTGTGAATCCTCGCTAACTCAGCGTCTCGAAATCTTACTTCGTAGTTTGAAATTCCAACGCCCGGACCAGCATCTGTTAGGTCAGCCCATCGTGGCTGTACAGGTGGAAGGCAGAGATCTCCAAGAACTTCAAGCCCATGTTTACATGAAGTGGTTACCTTCAAAATCCTGTCCTTTTTCGCATCTTTTTCCATGGAATGAACTTCCTCTTTAAACAAATCATCAACGGCATCTAAAATGCGTTTCGTGACTGGTATAATCTGACTAGCAAACAGAGCCCTGTTGTGCTCTGACATTTCTGTGTCCTGGCAAAACTGCAACAAATTATCAATCCTTAATTTCAAGTGTTTCGCTCTTTCTTTTTCATAAGTGAAGAATTTACAGTTATTTTCTGTTTCTCCGGTTATTTTGTCTAGGTCATCTGACTCTGTCATATCATAATAAAGAAAGAGGTCATCGTGTAGTCGCGCGCAGCATTTACGAAATCCCAGTGAGTACTGTGGACTGCCGGGTGTCAGTTCGTCAACCTCAAAAGCTAATGGATCCTCATGTCGCAAACGGAGGGTTTCGCTGGCCCATACAGTGCCTGACGATCCCACTATTGCCTTGGGCCGGACAAATACATAATGCCGATCCTCCTCAGTTATCAGCTTCTCTTCATTTTCATTCATTACACTAGACTTCGTGAAAACACGGTGAGAACTCGGAGTCACATATACCATTTTCTCAGGCCAGTCGTACTTTGGCAACTTCCTTGCTTTAGAGTGATCTGATAATGTCATGATCCTAAGATTTCTGGCTTTGTCAAAACCTTCAGACGTACCTGGTCTAAGGTAAGCCTTATCATCGGTGCCTCTCATGAAGCAAAACTTTCTCGCGCTGGAATTTCGGGCACCCCAGAATCGTCTTTTTATGTTTTTGACGTGTGCTCGCTGGTAGTGAGTGTTTTCGTTTGTGTTCTCTTCGCCTTTTGGTGGCTTTTTCCAACAAAAAAGGCCTTTGCCACAATGGCGCTTCGCTTGGAGACTTCTTTTGTTTCTCGGTCTAGCCCTGTTGTATACTGTTGTAGCGGATTGAATTAATTTCTTCCCACGTTGAGCTAGTCGGTAGTTGGCTATTGAAAAAAGGTTTTTCTTCTTCACCCTCTGGCCGGTATAGAGGACCGTATCATGCCGTCTACCATGATAAGATGATTTATCCTTAATTGCCTTTGCAATAAATTCCTCATCTTCCTCATCTAGCTGGAGCTTCGGACCTTGGTTTGACAACTTTCGCCTTTTTAGTCGATTACATTCGATAAGGCTTGGCGCTTGGCGCTTCAGCATTTGGCGTTTTCTCTGATAATTACTATCGGTAGGATCGCAGTGAATAAGCCCCTCCGTGTCTTTAACTTTTTCCTTGAGTTTTTGTACTTCGTTTTGGATTTCTTGTAACGTTTTGGATGACCAAATACTTGTTTTCTTCTGATAAAGTTTTTCCTTCTCTTTTATCTCCTTCTCTAGTTTTCCCTTCTTGGAATTTAAGCGCAACCTAACGAGGTCGGCTGCTGCCTCATTAGCATTTTTTACCTCTTCAACTACGAATTTAACTCTCTCCGTCATAGACGGAAGATTGTCAGGATCGAAGCCTAGGACTATCATTTCTTCTCTAGAGTATAGGGATCGTAAAATAACTCTAAGACAAATTTTATCCCATTCCGAGTCCATAGTAGAAACGATACCTTGCACGGTTTCCTTATCAAGAACAAGAGCACTATTTCCACTTTTAGCACCCCAAGCACTAAAAATATCCAAAAGCAATGACTCTAAATCGACTTTGTCAGGGCGGAGTGCGACATACTCGAAACCCTCACTTATGCGAATGATATTGATCCTGAGACCATGTTTTTCATGAAGTAAAGCTTCGCGAAAAGCATCTCTCTGATATTTTGTCGGTGCCCCAGAATGAAGAGGTTGAAACGCGAGAAAGTACTCCAGTGCTTCTTGAAAGGGGATTGAAGACTTAATTCGTGTTTTAGCATTGGCATCTTGCACCGGAAGGAAGGGTTGATCTAAGACATAGAGCAGACCTTGAAACTTGTGCTTTCTTTCCTCTGAAATTGCTCTCGATAATTCTTCCTCGATAATACCCCTATTTTGCTCCAGAGTGCAGCTTTGTTGCGATTTTACAATCACCATCTTCTGTTTTCCCTGAAGTAGTTAAAAGGCGACTCCGTCTTAGATCGAGAAATTCACAGTTACTTATACACCTTAAATATTTTTTACTGAAACTATGGGCTTGAGAAATGGATATTAACGATTCACCCAGATACAATTTCGCTTATTTTATATATCTTTGGAAAAGATCAGAAAGGCATAGGTGTGCGACACAACTGCAGACTAAACTGCGTGCGACGCGATCGACATCTGGTTGCGAGCGGCGAAACTGCGAGGTGCGAGAAGCGCTGGCGCGGTCTCGCCTTATTCTCCCCTCGTTTTTACCCCCATTTGCTTATTTTTGACTTTTCCTGCACATAGGATTTCAGGAACAAAAAACGACTGCTCGCAGTCCAACTGCAGACTGGCGCCCCGGTTAGTTCCTGAATAGCGCTCTGGTTAGGCTGTTTGCGGTTAGCTCTCAGTGATTAATTTGGATTTTTTTAGCATTGTTTTATCAGGGTGGAGATCCACCGGTATCGTTGGCGCTGCAAAGAGCGCTCGAAGTAGCGAAATTCGTTTGAGTTTAGGATTTTGTTAACTTGTTAACAATGTGTTACAATAAATTTGTTCCTGTTGTCTCTACAAGTTCCGTTTCTTTGTGAGGCTGCGTTAATTTTCTTCAGTTTGAAATTTTAGCACATCTTTCGATTTAATTTCTTTTATTGGAAAGTATTTTTCCTTCACTTTGCATTAATTTAAATCGCGTTAATTTCCCTGTAATAAGGTATTCTGAGAAGTCTGCTGGTCAATAGTCTGCGTTTGCCGCACACCTATCCGCCGGTTTTATTTATGGCAGTGTCACATTGCGCCGAGTTGGCTATAACGATCTTATATCCAACAAGCGCAAGTGTAATAACTGTTTTATTAAAAACGCCCAAAAGAATTGCAATATTTGAGCTTACCAGCTGTTTTCGTTGAGGCGTATCGGCTACGGTATAGTGGTCAATGATATATGAGCTCATATACCATCGCCTGTTAACCAATCAAAACTCAGGAATTGCAATATACCATTGCTAATTTTTAATAACGCAGGATATTAGTTAGGTACGGATAACGGATAACAAGGACGTCCAGACCATATAAGGACATCGCGCGAACTCAGTTGTTGAATAATAAAAATTGTTATTTTAATCATGGCGTTATTCAACAGAATCACTTTGTGCAGGTTACATTTTGTTTTGTCCGGAAATACAGTTATACGACTGCAAACGTATAAACTGTTGACGCTTTTCCAAGCCTTTCGCTCAGAAATATAAGCCCTGGCTTATATATTTGCTCAAAGTCCCTTTCAAATGAGGTAATATTTACATTTGGGGAGGTGGACGTATTTAACGGCGTTTCAAACATCTTTGAACAGAATATTCACGCCAGTTAGTGCAGTTGATAAAGCTGTTGAATCGTATCGATTTGAAACCAAATCCTACAGCGGTAACATTTCTAATAACGTAAAACACAAAACGAGTCCTACAAAGTAAGGACGGTTATTTTTTTTTAATAGTTAACCAACACTTTATTTGCAACGCAGACTACTTACAAACATTTACTTAATTAAATAGGCCGGAGTTTATTTTTGGAAATATTCACGCACATAGTCATAGTGATCTTCTCGGTGACCAGGGCAAGTGGAGAAGTTAGGAGGGATTGGCTAATAGTTTCAGGAGAGGACTTGTTTTTTGAAATTTTTGGGGGGCTTAATGATTTCCTTGGTAGTCAGGGGTCGCGGCTGCATCAGATTGGTTCACGAGCGGTAAAAAGAAAGTATCTTTTGAATTTCTGGTATCGCAGCATGACATGCTTTTTAAATAGTCAGGAGTTGACATATTATAGGTTAAACTGTTTTTCACTGACTCTTTTTCGTTTTTTTTTTTTTTTTTTGGTAGACTTTTCGGCTAATACTTAAGACTTCATCAGTAATGAAAGAAACGAATAAACGTTGCTTTTGAAACTCTTATGCTCGTGCAATGCATTTATATGCTTCCGGGATTTTGATGTGATCGTTCCCAGCATTTGGATCTTCCATGCTCCTAGAAAAAGTCGCTCGTGATAATTGACCTCAAGTGCCACAACCTCAACGTTTTCAAAATCCATGTTGTGGTTTGATTGATGGACATGGGCAGCAACGTTAGAGTTGTGATCGAAACGTGACACTGCCTTTCTACGCTCCGCACTTCGAGTCTTGAGTGGTCTCTCTGATTGACCATAGCAGGGCTCAAAATAATTTTTGAATAATGACCGGTCATGTTGACCGGCCAAATCAATTTTTGCTCGGTCATGCCTCGTTTTTGACCAGTCAAAATATTGAGTATTTACTTTGAAGCAATAGCCTATTCTACCAAAAATTTCGCCTCATAAGCTAAAACACTCGTTGTTAAAGAGTATAAGGCTTAAGCTTAAATGTTTTGATCGCTAAAAGTGTCATTTTATTATGTTCGCTTTTTGAATTTCCATTTCTTCTGCGTTCTACTCTACATAAAACAAAATGCTCAGTAGCCGTAATGTTATATTACTCTGCATAGTTTCACATTAGTTAACGACTTACGGGTGGAGGCGATCTTGGTTGTAAGCACTTTACTGGTCTTTACTAACGAACACTAATTAGTAGAATTCTACTAGTACACTAATGCAAATGCTGCAATGTGATTGGCAGAGCTATTGAACACTATCAGCCATTAGTGTGCAGTTGCCGAAGGTCGTCCACAAAATGCGACGTCTTTATCGTTTTTCCGAAGTTTTGGAAGGAAGTTTAGATGTAAATGGATAAAAAAATTCCCTAGAAGACTAAAAGAAGGACATTAGCGGTTTCTTGACTTTAAAAGCTTGAAATTATTGAAAAACGGGTGCACGCGCGTAAACAACTGCAAATTTACCAAGGACAATTCAATGCGTGCGATTTTGTTAAAGCGTTTAATAGTTCGATAATGCGTAGAAAAATAATTAGAACCATTATTTGCGTTTATTTCAGTTAGAATTCTACTAAAACAATTAGATTATTCGCTCTCAATTTCTTTCCCTGCTAGCAGAGGCTCTTTTCCTGGTGTTCGCTGACGGGAGAAAAGAGACCTCTGCCATGGGTCGAAAATGGCTATATTGAGCATGCGCCGCGGCTCAGCGACCGAGCCGGCCGACCAAGCCATCACGTGATATTCGTAGCACATCAAACTTCGACAAACCGAGATTAGGCTTACCAGCTCACTACATAATGTGATTCGTCCACAACAATTCCAATCAACCGATCGTCCATCCTTAAAAGGAACTGCTTGGATCGGATGTTTTCCAAGGTTTCCGGACTGCAGTAAACCACTTCGGCTTCTTCGAGCTCGTTCAGTTTATTGTCGTTGTCCAATAGCTCCTGCTCCAGCTTTCAGTTTGAGCCTTTGGCAGGACTCTAGCTGGTCAGATATGAGCGCGTTTAGCGGTGAAACAACCACAACAAGTGGGTTCGATGGCAGAATTTTCAACAAGTACAGCAACCTGGTAGATGAGAGTTTTCCGATGCCCGGTCGGCAAGCACGAAAACGTGTCTCGCCCGTTTAAAAAATGAAACAAAGCCTTGAACTGCTCATCACTCAATTTTTTTACCTTTCCATCGTCGAGGTTATCCAAAACGGAAGAAAGCAAACTTTCTAACTCTTTACGATTGAACTCTTTCGAGCATGCCATGTTTGCAATGTGGGCTCAATAAATGACAGCGTAATTAATGAAAAGAAATGCGCGAGACGCAACGGGCTCAAGTTGCGGTCAGCGAACAACGCAAGGAGCATGCGTTTTCAATAGAGCCGTCCAAGACTGTGGACGGCGGTTGAATCAAAACCATTTTCGACCCATGGCAGAGGTCTCTTTTCTCCCGTCAGCGAACACCAGGAAAAGAGCCTCTGCTAGCAGGGAATCAATTTCTATGAGGTGGTAGTTGATTCGGCCTGCGGCCTCATCAACTATCACCTCATAGAAATCTCGAGCTCATAATCTAATTGTTAATTAGAGTAATAGGACATATGCCCATGCTACAAGTGAGATAACTGTGCCTTTGCTCGGCATGTAGGAAGAAAGGAAACACCAACGTCTTTTGTTGCTTTTTCAGGTCTGCTGAAAATCCCAGGGGGGGTACTCGAAGTATACATGACGGGGGGTTCCGGCGTATTTTTTTGGGTTGAAAATTTACATGCTCGGTATTTTTTTGGGTCAAGAGGTCTGTCACGTATTTTTTTAGGTCTTAAAAAAATGCGCGTATTTTTTTGGGTCTTAACTCCCAGCGAACTTTTCGTTTCGGGTTTCCGTTGCGATCAGCGGACCAGAAAAATATTCATTCGAACTTCTCTTCAGCGACGTGTGTTCCGAAAAAACTGTTAATATTAAGAAGACAATACAATGTACATTTGTAATCTTGTTTTTGGGTTGGAAATTTTAATGCCAGGTATTTTTTTGGGTCTAAAATTTCAGGCCTGTGTATTTTTTGGGTTTGCAATATGAAGCTCCGTCGGATCCCCCCGTCATGTATACTTCGAGTAAATCGTAATAGCCAACTCGGCGCTACACGCCTCGTTGGCCTATCTACCATCTCATATCCAACGCGCGCTGGTGAAATAATTGTTAAATATTCGAGCCTTTTTTTTTTATTTCAGCTATCAGTTACATATTAAATCATTTCTCACCTATTAGTTGATTCTGTTACCTCAGTTAATTCAACCTTCTCAACTAAGGTGAATTTCATTAGGGTTTTCCGATTTAGCGGAAGATCGGCGGAAAAGGAATTTGTCGGTTTCAACTGATATCAATTTTTGGAAGTGAGAATCACTCAACCTACTTGTTGTGAGTAAGTAAGTTGTTTATGACCTTTTTATGGCGCTTTCTTTAGGACTATCTTTTGAGCCATGACGAACTGAACTTTACGAACGCTTCTCAAACTCATTAATGATTCATGAGCTGATGACCCAATCAGCTTGCATCAATTCGGTCAGGCTGATACCCAATTTTGATACCCAATGAACATACCGATCAAGACACATTCGATTAGTTCAAAAACTGATCAAGACACTGATCAAAAAACTTGAATTTTAATCAGTCTTCACTGAATTTTAATCAATGAATATTTATTATTCCGTAGTACCTTGAAATTTTTTAACAATACAACTCATGAAATCGGAAATAGTGCTAACAACAATTTCATAAATACAGATAGCGTCGGATACTAAATACTATTACATAACTTGTTTTTGCTGGATATCACTCTTCGTTCTTTTTGCTCTACTTCAATGACAAATTTGCTTTGCCAACAATTCAGAGAGTCGAACGCTTCGAAACCCGCTGATGCAAATTGTAATCTCTAAACGGGCCTCCTGAAAGAATGGAAATTTTTCTCCACCCGAGTTCTTCGCCATTGTTAAAAAACGTTAACGCGTATTTGTTTTTATACCTTGCTGACGGGGAATACGGCTTTCTTGACTTAATTCTCTTCCTCGTAAACCATTTTCGGCTCCTAAACCACGCCGCTCCTTCCTCGCTCACGGCTGGGACGCAAATGAATCATGCATGCAATCGCGTTCTTACGGAAAACGGCAAAAATTTGACACTGCATATAATTTCTTATTGTTTCATTTGACAAAACATGTCACTGCATAATTTCCTATTGTTGCATTTGAGAAAAAACTCGTGCTTCGTTTCTCGTGCTTCGCTTCGTTTTTTCATCAGGGGTTCCAAACACCTCGAAACAATAAAAGGACTCCGCCTTCGGCGTCGTGCTTTCATCTTTTTCTCGGTGTTTGAAACCCCTGATGAAAAACTTGCACTCGTTTTTGATCTATTACTTCTGCAGCACTCATTTTTTTTTTTAATTCTCGAAAAAAAATATTAAAGTTTTTTATTTGGCCTGCGCGAATTAGAACTGGTAGCGCTGGACCCGAGTAAAGTTCTGGTGCAGTTACTTGTTACTTGTACTGGTACTGCTCGACGTCGTTGGCTGCTGTATTTCCCCCCCCCCCCCCCCCCCCCCCCCCCAAATGCTGCATTCAAAAAGATGTTTTCTCCGAAGTCTTCTATGGTTGAATCGAGTGTGTAAGGAACTTAAATAAAGTTCCAGTTTATGTAGCGCAAAACAAACAACATTCTTTGCTATTTTTTCCTCATGTCACGTGGACTTTGCAGGAAAAAATCACAACATATGTACCATCGAAAAGCAAGATGACGATAAATGTCTGTAATGTTTTAGCCTACAGCTGTTCTAATTCTCTTTAATATATGGATGATGATCGTTGATGATCGTTGGGCATAACATTGAATTCATAACGTTGTTGTTTATAACATTTTAAAAAACAGTACTTCTTTTCATCCTGACGGGTTGCCAAACACGAGAAAAGTGAGAAATGCACGAGCCTTGGCGTTTTCCAACCCAGATGATGAATACGAGGAAGCACGAGTTTTTAACATGGTTACGGCAGTCGGGCATAATCAATGAAATTTTCACGTTAATCGATCGGTTTTTTGCGATACAAAATGTTTTCGTGTTTTACAAACGTTGTTGATCAAGCTAGCCTCGAGTTGGATTGGCGTCCTTTTGGCGTCCTTTTCCAGTTCACGTCTGGTCGGTGCACGTTCAAGCAATTTTCCTCGTTGAACGGATGCTTTACGGATGATCAAGTTGCTTTTAATGTGTATCTTGCTTGAATTTGTGTGCCCAACTCGAGCACATAGAAAAATTACTAGACACGACCAGTGCTTTAGGTATTCGATCCACATTCATTGTGTATCAAAAAAAGCAAAGTCCACGTAGTACATGTAACCAAACACTTTTCCCCAATGGTTAATAGTCGCATGTATAAATGATTCGAGAATAAAGTCTGGCCAACTAATTACACCTACGTCTCGTTACAGAACAAAAGCGCTAGTGGCTTTGAATTAAAAACAAATTATCATAATTGAGTCCAATTCAAAAAGATTCGATTAGCGCGGAAAATAGGTGCGAAATTCCGCGAAATTCCGCTAAATCGGAAAACCCTATTACAAAAATCCAAGAATGGATTATAAATCTGAACAATGGACACCCCAAGTGGATTCATAAATGCGGATTTATCGGATTCATAATGCGAGCGTTTCATTTTGAAAGTATTTGAAAAAAATAAATCGTCCCAGAGTCTTCCCTATGGAAATACATTTCATTTACCGTCCATGGTATCCGAGCCAAATCCATTCCAGCCTGCAAAAGTGTTTATAAAAATCGCACGATGAAGCAGTTCTTCTTTAAGCCTGAAGCATAAGGTGGCGTGAACGCATCTAAACGAAGAATTTCGTATTCGGCAAAAAAAAAAACAAAAATAGGCACACAGTGAAACGTGCATTTAGTTTGAAATAACATTTCATAATGAGGTTACTGATACTTTAAAAATTAATAATTTGTATATGTTGATCGAAAGATGTCCAAAAATGGCCCTTGAAAAATAACCGTATCTAGGTTCTCTCAATTGGAAACGAGCGACCCTGGAAAAATATCAGACTTCCGATTGAATTGCGCATCCCCAACTTTCAAACAATAGCTCAACGAACTCCTTGGTGTTTTACTTCCGGCCATATTTATCGTTTTTAAAACCAACCAAAATCGATCCCTCAACGGAACTTTCGAGAGTCGCTGGTTTCGTCAAGCTTGCTTAGTAAGGTACGAAGACGCGAGATAAGAGAATGGTATTATAATCTGATAAGAACTTTTAAATTTCTGGTGCGCAACAACAAGAAATGACTTGACACACTTCGCCAGTCCTGAAATAAAATTTTGGCATCAGTTTGTTAGATTCTAACTTGTGGGCATACCGTGATCATTTGGTCAGATTAATAGGGGAAGCCCGGGGGAGGGCGCTTCTTTGTTAAGGGACGCTGAATTATTATTTTTTCAGCTGAAATGTAGAGCTAGAGTGAAATAGTGACGCCTATATGCAAGGGGCGCTCGTTAGCACTGGGGCTCTAATTAATAATAACACGTTCAAGGGGACGTACGGGACGCTTGTTGGAAGGTAATCTGCGAGCAGGCTCACCTCTGCGATGCTTTGGGTCACATGCGCGATGCGGGGAAGCCGCGAAAGAACAAGTGACGACAGCACGAGGAAGTACTTTCTGGCGAGAAAGCACTTTATTGGCGCTTCCGCACGACATTCCTTCCCGGATCGCTTCTCTTGCAGATTTGCTCTTTGCTCTTCGCATCGCTCGCTTGTGAGACCCAAAGGTGAGCTTGTTTGCTGGCTAGTAAGAAAGTACTTATTATGGAAAAAAGGGCGCTGAGTAGAACCAGCAAAGTCAAGAGAGGATGAATTGTCACGGTATAGATCTTGCTTACTTTGGAGCGCCTTAAAAGTAAAGACTATTTGAATACCGTCATTATGTCAGTTACATTTTTGGAGTAGTTTGGAAGAGTTTAGCTATTAACGAATTCCCTTTAACCTTGTTTGGCAGCCAAGTGAGAAAAAAAAAAATTCCTCAATAAACATTAACGCAATCGCAATTCACTCCTTATTCAGTTAAAGATTAGTTTCTTATGTGACTTAACGCTTTCTCTTTATTTAAGTTTATTTGCAAATCGACTCGTTTCAAATTCATTTGTTATCTGCTCTAACAGTGCTTTTATTATCGTTGCATTTTTAGTCACGTTTCTCACGTTTGGTTGGCCGTAGTTATTAAGTTCATATAAAAACCTACTTATGCCAGATAAAATAAGCACGTGACTATAGTAAGCACAGAAGTTCATAAAGGCGGAACATTTTCTATCAAAATATGTGAGCTCACTCATTTAAAAGGAATTTTGTTTAAGTGTAAATTTAACGCCTAGACAGTTTAGATTTTCCTAAGCTAAAATAAGTTAAGGGATTTTCATTACATAAAGAGTCTCGCAATAGGTTACATCTTTCAATTGTTGACATTCTGGTATAGTAGGCCACATAATCTGACTGAAAAATGTTCACTGTCAACCAGTAAAGCAATTATAAAACTGAGTGTTCCAAATACGTCAAAATGCTCTCCCATGGCAACGTTAAAAGAGGCCAACTATACCCTGCTTTTGAGTCTTAAATAAAATATTTGCCTGCAAAAAGAATTTTCACACATTCTCTCCCTGCATACTGTAATAAGGTTGCATCGGTTCATAGAGAAGAGCCAATGATAAATATGTCACCTCCCCTCTAGGGTTGTGTGTAGGTCACTCAGTGAAGTAAAAAAGACTGATATCAACGAATTTTGTCGTCGAGGAAACTTCAATTTGGTCTGTGGTAAAAAAGACATATTCAAATTTTTTGAGAAAATTGATCCTCGACATGTGTGTAGCTGCCATAAAATGCTAAAGAAAGGGCATGCTTAAACCATAACGAGCTGTCTAAAAAAAATCAGCTGTATTCGGATTTATAGCAATAAGGTTTACGATAAGCTAGAAATACTCGCCTTAAAAGTAAATCGTGTGACATTTTTTTCTTAAAATGTGCGAATATTTATCGACCTTAATACAAAATTTGGGAATATTTTAACATTTAATAAGATGGGCTGTATTTCACGCACCATTTTCCTTTTAAAATACAGTTTTTCGCCTGCGGGTATTCTTTGACCTGGCTGTCTTCGTTTCCTGTTAAAACATGTTACAACTGTGGAAGTTTTTTCAACATTTTTTTTTGAAGTGGGCTTGCTTCGGGGAGGACTTAAATATGAGCGGGGTATTTATTTTCAGACAGAGAATTGCGTTTCAAATATATTTGGCTTTTTTTTGGTCGGTATACTGAAGGGTCGTTTACACGAGCTAAAAAATGAAACAGTTCCAAAAAAAGTTGGAACGCCTCGGATGAATTTTTACGTGTAAACGAGATTTGGCTCGTTCCAGTTTTACCCGTGTCGTAAAGAAGGGTCCATTGGTGCCTATGGTCCTCTTTCCGAATGGAACGGATAAAAATCGGTTCGTTGCGCATGTCGCGCGCTTGCGGTCGAAGCGTGCTATGTAGGTGAAGATCAGCCAGGACTTATTTTACACAGTTTATTTTCTTGCACTATAACACTTGCTTGGGCGTTTGACGGGTCGTCGTCACGGTAGATGAAAGCTTATGTGTGTATTTATATATAGTCAAAATTTGTGTTCCTTGTGTGTTTGAAGTTGTTAGTTCTTGACTTGAACTCCGTGTCGTGTCGGTTAACGGTTTTTTAAAAAAAGATAACGTCCTTTTTGAATATATTACTAGCACCTCGTTTTCGAGCGGCGCGAAAAAGGTGACAATTAATAAATGCGCGTGAATCCGCGCGAAATGCAAATCACTCCGCCCCAGTACGGAAATTAGATATGATTAATTATTTCTAATTGAGTAACGACTATAAATGTAGCATTCAGTGGTAACAAATGCCAGAAAATAGCACATTGTCTATTGTTTCTCTGTTCTAGCTCGAGTTAGGAATCTATTGCATACAGTTCTTGTTTCGTTGCTATGAGGCACAACTTGTGGATTGGTCTGTCGTATTCACTATCTTGGGTCTTGATTCTTGCCTTCCTCACTAATCCATCATTTCCTGGATAGGTGGCAATGACACGCGCCAACTTCCACTTTGCTCTTTTGTGATTCGGATCTAACTCCAAAACCAAATCACCAACTTGGACATTTTCTCTCGTGCGGAACCACTTATTCCTTGGTAATAGATTTGGTGCAAAGTATCGCATCCAGCACTTCCAGAATTCATTGACTCGGTCTTGTGTACTTCTTAGAAGATGTCTTGGGTTGATCCTTTCTTCGGGTTCTGGTTGAGGTGGTGGAAGATGATGGCCGATAAGAATATCGTTGGGTGTGATAGGCGGGCTTTCCCAGATGTTATTAGAGCTTGGATACAGAGGACGACCATTGATTACATAGGTTGTCTCCGAGAGAAATGTTCTCCATTGTTCTTCAGTATAGGCTCGATTCTTGCACGTAGCATTGAGGCTCTGTCTGACAGATTTGATAAGAGTTTCCACTACTCCGTTTTGATGACTTGCGTGAGGTATGTTCCATTTCCATTTAAAGTCACAAGAGAAAACTTCAGAGAGAACACTTTGAACCTTGGGAATGTCCCAGCTCAGCATAATTTCGTTTAGGTAACTTTGTGCACCAACAAAGTTTGTCCCACAGTCGGACCAACAAACATTCGGGTGGCCACGCAAGCTCGCGAAACGACGGAATGCCATCAAGAAGGCATCAGATGTTTTGTCGGTGACCATCTCCAAGTGAACTGCCCTTGTTGTCATGCAGGTAAATATTACCACTTACCACTTACCACGGGTAACACGAGACCGATGGGGTCCCATAATTGGCCGACAAGACCCAGGCAACAGCTCTTTGTCAGGGCACCTAACTGGTCAAATTCGTTCTTCTTTAGGGTAAACTTGTCCGTCTGTTTATTCCATCTTAGGCCAAGTAGAGCTGTGAACTGTTCACCGTTGGATTGGTCAATTTCTGCTCGATTTGAATGCCAGGCTTTGATCTGGAA
The DNA here is from genome assembly GCA_963693305.1 of Meandrina meandrites. NCBI lineage: Eukaryota > Metazoa > Cnidaria > Anthozoa > Scleractinia > Meandrinidae > Meandrina > Meandrina meandrites. The sequence goes on along the minus strand of OY855907.1, from coordinate 21,748,538 downwards.
GTGACCTTTCTTGAGGATGGCGTCAATGTCTTTGGTGATCTGCTTTGCTTTTACCACAGTTGCTCTGGACCCACCGATATCATCAACGTACACATGGTCTTCAAGCTCTTTAGCTGCTTCTGGGAACTCTACTTGTGATGACTTTGCTAGAGTATTGATGGCGTTGGTTGCTATGTCAGGGGCTGGTTTATCGCCAAAGTTCAATCTAAGCCATTGGTACACAGTCGGTGGATCACTTGTCTTACTCCTCCACAGGAACCTGTGATAAACTTGATCGTCGGGATGCACCAAGACTTGGTTGAACATTTTGCGCACGTCCCCTGTGTAAGCCACTTCGTCCCATCGCCATGCTGCCAATACATCAAGGAGACTATTGATGAAGTTAGGTCCTTTCTCGAGGCGATCGTTAAGGGACAAACCATCGTAACCTTTTGAAGAAGAGTCAAAGACGAGTCGAACTCTTGTGGTTCTTTCTGGTGTGAAGACGGCTTGTAATGGTAAGTACCATTCTGGCTCTTCATGATTAATTTGTTCCGGTGGAACTTTCTTCACAAAGTCTTGATCAACTAACTTTTGCACTTCCTCGTCAACAACTTTGAGGCAACCGTTTTTCTGGAACGACTTTTCGGCAGAAAACATCCTCTTCAGAGCAATGTCGTAGTTGCTTTGTTTGGGAGGTCCTCCTTCCTTCCAGGGCATTTTCACCTGTATTCGTCCGTCAACTAACGTGGTTGAAGCTGCAAGGGACTTCACGAACTTGCTTTCACGTAACACGTTTTCACTGCATGCACAGAGTTCTGTTGGTTTGACGCCAAGGAGGTCTTGTTGAAGTAGCTTCTTGAGGTCCTCCATGATACTTACTGTCCCGACTTCAACTGACTGAATTTGTGACATGCTAGAGCTGTTTGACGCAAACTGTCCCAGGACGTACCATCCAAAGCAGTTTCTTTTCGCGATGGGTTGTCCTGGTTCTCCTGACACTGTATGAATGTCAACGAAGGCTTCTACGAAGTCTGTACCAATGAGGAGATCTATGGCTCCGCCCGAAAGATGCAATTTATCAGAAACGTTCTTCAAATGAGTGTATTGTTCCACTAGATCGCTAGAAATCCTTTTGGAGTTACTACAAGGCCTTGCAACAGTATACACCTGAAGGGGCTTCATGATATCTTCGTCTGTAGGCGAGGCAATCATAATGTCGATTATTTGAGACGGTTCGCTTTTCTTCTTTCCTCCAGCCAGGCTCATGGTGAGATGGGCTGCTGATCCATTTAAGCCAAGTCGTTTAGCTGCAGGCTTGGAGAGCAGACTGGTGTTAGATCCAGAGTCTAACATTGCAAGAATCTCGACAAAGTTCCCATCTCTGTTCATGACTTTGACTTTTTGAACAGGGCACAAACCAGTGACAGGTTTAAACTTTCTTTTTCGGTACACAGCGTTCCCTTGGACGTTGCCACTCGACATGGTTGAGGGGCCTTGGAATTGACTTTGGAACGGTGCTGCTATTGGACTTAAACTTGAGTTTGTTTCGCCAGTAGTCATTTCATTGTGTAAAGACCGGTGGTGGTTTTTTCTGCATTTGTCGCAAGTTGAACCGTCTGGCTTCTTGCAATCGTTTGTGTGATGTGCTCTAAGGCACTTGCGGCATCGCCAATGTTGCTTGACAATCTCCCATTTTTGGTTTACTGATGAATTATGGTAGGTGGGACAGGCAGCGAGATGATGTTTGGTTTGCAACCGAGTGGACATGTCTGATCATCTGTTTCTTCGCCATTGGTGGCATTATTGTCTGACCTTTTGGGCACCTTGTCTCGGCGACTTTCATTTCTCTCCTCAGGGATGACGCTACTCTTGCCTCGGGAGCGAATGCTGGCTTCCTGGTGTAACCAGTCGATAAGGTTGCTAACGGTTTCTCCTTTTCCTTGTCGTTTCATCTCTCTACCAAAATCAGAATTGTCGTTTGAGTCAAGTTTAGACAGAAGCTGAGACATGAAGAATGGTGCTTCTGTGGACTCTAGTACAGCACACACATTGTCTTCCATGTCGTTTACGTAACAAGATACTGTTGTTGCAAACTGTGTGAAGGACTTGGAATCTCGTTTGACTGGCTTGAGACTGTTTACTTCAGAGAGCAGTTGATCCATTAACTTTCGTCTGTCTGCGAACTCGATGTCTAGGATGTTCCAGGCGCTGTCGATAGTTTTGCAAGTTTTAACTTGGTCTGTCCACCACGAACCTTTTGGCATCGCGTTACGGAAACGTTGTAGCTGCTCGTCTTTATCTTGTCCGTACTTCGCCATCCAGTGGTTAAATTCTTTCTTCCAAGTAGAATACGATCTTCGACCTCCATCCCATGTTGGTACAGGTAGACGCTGTAGACTGTTTAAGTTTGGTTTTGATCCTAAGGTGTCCGCAATTTTGGTTACTGCTGATCTCATTGTTGACATTGATGATGTCAAAGCCTCCAAGGTTTCAGAGTTCGTAGATATTTCAGCTGAATTTTCATCCTTTTCATACGCAGCAAATTTTAAAGCAATTTGAAGAAAATCAGCTTTGACTTTGTCTCCTAATTTCTTGGCAGTCAACCAGGGTTCTTCTTCCGCGCCGCTGGCTTCTTCAACCAATCTGTCTGAAATAGTTTCCTGCTGCTTTTTGATAAGCCTATATCTTGTCTCTACTTGGTTGAAAGCTGCTTCGAGTGTTTTCAGTTCAGGTTTAACAGAGAGAATTATTTCAAATTCTTCTATCAACTCATAGACGATATTTACGGCGTTTTGCATTTTTCCAACGACAGTTTTAACGTCTACTTTAGGCGGCATTTTGAACGGAATTCAGCTCACGTAAATATGCTTTACAACTTCAGCCTCGTTTTCATGCGATGTTGCAACGAGTGGGTTCGACGTCTTCGAATTTGGCCATCACACAATGAAGATGAAAATGACAAACAAATCAGATGTCCTTACTTGTCTTTCGTAGAGACTATTTGGCGTAATCTTGATGTAGATTCGGCGTATGTTTGAGCGTACGACGATTCAGCGTAATCCGTGACAGCTCAACTTGTGATGCGAAGTTCTTTGGTTGTCAATTCGGCGTAATCTTCGAAGACAAATTTTGACTGTCGCGCGCTTGCGGTCGAAGCGTGCTATGTAGGTGAAGATCAGCCAGGACTTATTTTACCCAGTTTATTTTCTTGCACTATAACACTTGCTTGGGCGTTTGATGGGTCGTCGTCACGGTAGATGAAAGCTAATGTGTGTATTTATATATAGTCAAAATTTGTGTTCCTTGTGTGTTTGAAGTTGTTAGTTCTTGACTTGAACTCCGTGTCGTGTCGGTTAACGGTTTTTTAAAAAAAAAGATAACGTCCTTTTTGAATATATTACTAGCACCTCGTTTTCGAGCGGCGCGAAAAAGGTGACAATTAATAAATGCGCGTGAATCCGCGCGAAATGCAAATCAGCGCACTTTTTTATTTTTTTTTTTTGTTTCCAACGTGTAAACGCTCGTCCTCTTTTCAGAACGGAACGGAACGGTTCCAATTTTTATCGGAACCGTACAAACTTTTTCGCTCGTATAAACAACCCTTGAGTCTCAACATGTTTTAGTGCATTCAAGAATATGCCGTAATGAAACCCTCGAAATATATAACGATATGAGATCAAAACAAGTCCTACAGACATAAAACAAATATTATAGGTCTCTAAGCATTCTGTGATAGTGTAAAATAGACGATAAGTGCTACAAGAGGGGCATATAACCGCAAAAGTTATATCTTTCTCTGAGAGCTAATTAAATTCATATATTCATGAGAATGCGGCAAGTTTGAATAATTTACTGTAACAAGAGCGTTTTCAAAGAGCTCCAAAATGGAAGACGAGAGGTAGCTATCTTGGCGAGCCAAATTCGACGAGTTTCATCGAGACTGGACACACGAACCTAAATAAAGCCGTTTGCATAGATGCTGTTTTCCTCATACTTTAAAATAAAAGAAAACAAATCGGCAGATTTTTTTTATAATTCGAAAAAAAATTCACAATTTACGCACCGTCAACCTCTTCTGCTTTATAACATTTGCTAGGAGTTTCCGATCTTTCCATATTTTTCAGCAACGTTTAAGCGATCATTGGGCTTTCAAATAATCCATGGGATCTTAGCACTACTTAAGCGTTGTTGTAACGGCTCCCAAAAATACACGAGCATAATATTTTGAAGGAAAAATTCAACAGTCAACTGTGCAGCAATTTCTACCCAGCCGATTTCGTTAAAATTTGCTCACACTAAAACTTGGATAATTTTCAACTTGTTGACATTAATTACAAAAAAATCTATTGTTGCGTTTGGAAAATATTCCGGTTTTTTTCATAAATTGATTTTTTCAATAGCGCTGATATTTCGCGATCTTCTATTTTGTTCGCCCTAAAGTTTAAAGCTTTATAAAATTTGAACATTTGTTATTTCGATTGCCAAAAATCAGAAAAATCGGTTAAGGTTTACATATCCAAAATTCGATTTAGAAAAGGTCACCTCCGTTCCCAAAAAATAGCCGTGGGCCACCATAAGATAGCTGTAGTTGATGATAAACTCGGATTGTGTTGCTCGTGTGATTCCTAGTCTTTCACTCACGGCGCAAACAAATTACATTTATCCTTGACTCTTAAAGGAAAGCTGTTTAGTGTAGTGTTTGCAATAGCATCATCACCGTTTCTTTTTGTGATTTGGTGTCTATAGTTATCAGTGAATCGTGAAGGACTGCTCTGGAATGCGTACCGTGACGAGAAATCGCGTAGCGTCTTTTTTTTTTTTTTTGTGAGCGGAAAAAAAAAAATAAGCACAAACGCAGTTAAATTTTAACAGTTCGGTTTTAAGTTCTAAGAAACTCTGGTTCATATGTCACCAGTATTGTGTCATGTTTGTAGTTAATCCAAAGGTAATCAAGGACTGGGAAAGCCAGAATGCCTGGAGCAAGCTAGAGCAACAACATCATCTGAGACCCAGGGGGAATTAGTCGAAGCGAAACGAAGTAAACCGGGCGGAAATCATAGCGGCGAAAGTTTTCATGAAAAGTTGAAAGAGCCCCTGGAAAACGAGTCTCCCCAGACCATTATCAAACGGCTCTGCGAATGCCGGCTCCTGATTAAGCAGAAAAAATCCTTCGTATTGTTATGCCCAATGAGCGAACAGGAACTTCATAGTCACTTTCGTGTGTTCTTACACGACGGCTCTTGTTTCGGCCATATTTTTAATTTTCATCAGAGAGCAAAAAAAAAAAAAAAAACATCCGGTAATCATTTCGGATGTAAGAAGGAAATATATTTCAAAGTCTACCGGGAAATTTTCATTTCGACTGATCAGAGGTCTCGAAATTACTGGCTTGTTTACCAATGCGACTTCTCGCACTTGCAGTAAAACAATGCACGCAGTGCGGAAAAATCGATGGCCGAAAAAACATAAGATAAAGTAAGAAAAACCTTAAATCAAACGTACAAGCCAGTACTTCGATTCTTTTAACCCCTTCGATTCTTTTTTTTTTTTGTATGTTCGGATATTTCGGCCAACTGGAATTTTCCCGTGCAGCAAACAAAAAAGAAAAATGCACGCAGTTTGGGCCATACGAGTATGCCGAGCCACCGCCAATGCATCGCACAAGTGAACACGACACTATTTATATTTACGACACCTCTGATCGGTTCAAACGAGAATTACACCCGGTGGATCTTGAGATATCTTTCTTTCTCATAACCGAAATGATTTCCGACTTTTCTCGACTCTCTTATGTTAATTGAAATGGAAATATGGCCGATACAATAACCGCCGTATAAGAACACACGAAAGTGACTATGAAGTTATTGTTTGCCGATTGGGCAGAATAATACAAAGGATTTTTTCTGCTAAATCAGGAGCAAGCATTCGCAAAGCAAGCCAGCTCTTCGCTCTTTTCGTGAAAACTTTCGCCGCTACGATTTCTGCCCAGTTTACTTCGTTTCGCCGCGAACTTACTGCCCCTGAGTCCTCGTGGATGGATCAACAATATCAAACGAAAATTCGTGCGGTGTACCCCGAGAAATGCTATGTCTAAAAAAACTTTTAAAACTGCTATCAGTTATGAAATTTATCAGTTTACACGGATGAAAGCTGATCTGGTCGTAACACTCTGAAATGAAACCAAGCGCCAAGCCGGGCGCAAGATTAAATTTTGACGGACTGGTGATTGTTAGCTATCAGTCGATATTCATACCTTTTAAAGCTGTCAGTCTTAGTCAATTCTCAGTTACAATTTAAGTCTGATTCCGGATTTTTAAGATTCATAATCCAAGCGATTCCTTTCGAATAAATTCGAAAACGTGCAACAACCTAGCGGCCTTCCCTATGAAAATACAGGTAATTTAGTCTGCACGGTATCCTAGCCAAAACTATTTCAGCATATACAAAAACGTTTATAAAAATCGCAGGATGAAGTAGTTTTTCTTTAGCTTGAAGCAATGTGTGCGATGATTTACTATATTTTACTGATATAGTTGAATATGGAATGATGTTAGACAATTGTGTTCGGCGCAAACATAGTTTACGATAAATAATCAACCAACAAGGTTTGAAGAGGTTACGACACTATAAATTATATTGCTTCAAAAGCAAAGTACCTCAACCTAAAAATTAGGCACTCCCGTTGATGCGCGTTAGAATTACTACATAAATGGAAAAGTCAAGTATTATAAACTAATAAGAACTTTTAAATTTCTTGTGTGTTGGCTCCTGCACTGCAAGGAATGGCGTAACACACTTCGCCACTCCCGAAAAAAAATTGTTGGTATCAGGTTGCTACATTCTTAGTTTTGGGCATACCGTTATGATTTAATCAGATTTATAGCACCTGGGCGTTTATTTCATTTAGGAGCCCAAGGGAGGTCGGGATTTTAACATCTCAAATTGAAAACAAAAGCAAAATATTTTGTTGAAAGAGATCGACCCTTTCATGAAAGCAACAGTGGAGACACCAAGGAAATCAGTAATTTTGTAACGTGAAAATGTTGTAAAAAGTTCAGAAGGCTGATAGACAACAAATGATCTCAATGTACCTTCATGGCACTTTATTTAAATATTATTTGTTGTATGGTGATTTTTGGAATAGTAGCGTTTATCAGCATAGGGTGCTCGCTAGAATGGGGCGCTCGTTAGTAATAACACATTCAAAGAGACGTGGGGAACGCTTGTTAGAAAGTGCTTATTGGATAAAGGAGGCAAAGTAGACCAATCACGCTATAGGTCTTGTTAACCTTGGACCGCCTCAAAAGTAAACTCTATTTAAAAACGATATTATGAAATATACGGTATTGTGCAAGTTACATTTTGGAGTAATTTGGAAGAGTTTAGTTGTTGACGAGTTCGATCATTTTCGACAGCCGAATGAGAATCAAACAAATTTGTCCAATTAAGGCAAACGCAATTCACTCCTTATTTAAAGTTCGGTTTCTTTTGTAACTTAGCGCTGTGTCTTCACTTAAGTTTATTTGAAAATCGACATGTTTCGAATTCATTTATTATCTAGCCTAACACTGTTGTAATTATTATCAAATTTTTAGCCACGTTTGGTTGGCCGTGGTGACTATGTTCACAAGAAAAAAATACTTATGGTAGATAAAATAAGCACGTGACGATAGTAAACATTTTAGAGTTTAAAAGCAGCACATTTCCTATGAAAGTAAGTGAGCTCACTAATTTAGCAGGTCTTTTTTTAAGTAGAAATTTAATGTTTATATTGCCTATATTTTCCTGAGATTAAATAAGATATGGGGATTTATTAATTAAGATGGCTAACAATAGTTTTTACCTTTCCATTGTTGGCATTCTATTAGAGCTAATCACATGATGTGACTGAAAATTGTTTACTGTTGACGATTAAAACAATTATAAAACAGAGTTTACCAAATACGCCAATGCATTCCCATGTCAACGTCAAAAGAGACTAAATAAACTATTTGTCTACAAATATAATTTTTATGTCTTCTATCCCTGCATCGGTTTTGGAGAATAGCCAATAATAGTTTCGGGAACTCCCCTCTAGAGTTGTGTGTAGGTCACCCAGAGAAGTCATAAAATGACGTATCTTCCCCGAAAAGAAAGCTTATTTTGAATTTCTGATCTGTTAGTATTTCACAATATTTACTTGTCGTAGTGCGGGATTGGGGAATAAACTTACGCTTATAGAGAGTCAACATGGCCGGTAAAGGTATTTTAATATCCTTCAAAACCAACAAACCTGTTTTCCGAAGGCACAAAACAGCAAACAACTATCACAGTCATGCTCAGGCATACAAAATATTAAAACAGTACTACGGAGAGAAACAATTTAAAGGATTGTTTGCCTTGAACGGTACTATAACAGTAGCAAGGTGTGAGGTTTTACACACACGGTGACTCAGTGGGACTGCCCGGTCGGTAATATAACATGATTGGCAGAAAAGGGCCTGGATAGAGGTGATAGATTGTAAATCAGTAAATATTCAGGCCATTTCTCAGCTATCAGTTAATTTTTTAGTTATTTTTCAACTATCAGTTAATTTTGATATATCACAGTTTTGTTACGCTAACACAATTATATTAAACACTAAAAAAGTACTACACATTACTTATAGTGACATTGTTTGCATTACAGTGAAAGAAAACTATTTGACAGATTTACACTACTTCTACAATTCGGAATACTACTCAATGAGCATACATTACAATACAAAATTTACAAGCAGTTCTCATTACTTATTATTGCTCAAAACCAATATTTATATAATTTGAAGATAAGACCTCTACACGGTAAACGCACTCGGTATGTCTGTGAAACGATTGCACACCAGGTTAATGCCGGAGAACAAGTACAATGAATCAAGATGTACTTATGCCTCCAAAATCAGAGGCTTACGGAAATGAGTCGCTCACTTTTTCCCATATTCTTGGTAGAATGGTACCTGCGCTGGTCTCTATATCGTAAATAGATTTCAGGTTATATAGCAAAAACAATACGTTCTGGCGCGATTTCCTTTCTTTTGGTGATCCAGGTAAAATTTCTGGCTAGAGGAAAGAGAAAGTCAATTTGCTGACAGCTTTTTTTTTTTTTTTAATGCCAAAGTTATTAACCGAATAGAGTTCACTGTCTTTTAAAGATATCAGGAGGACGTTCATAACGCTTCCGATCTCTTCCGTGAAATCACAAACATTACACAATATATATAAGAGCGACCTGAAGATTGCCGCTGCCAACTTCCGAAGTGCTCTAAAAAAATGGCGATTCGATTAAAGGTTGAAGCCGCTTCGTCCTCAGCACATGCGTAAGACGTGAAGTATAAGAGCCTGTCATCAACAATAAAGGAAGTAATAACAACAGACCAATGCAAACAACAGACTTAATGGCTGGGCAGCAAGTACCTTCCATAGTAATTGTGATGGAAAGCATCACACAGTTACTATCATCAGAAAAGACCAGTTCGTGTTTGGAGGATACGTCGACATTCCATGGGGTATGAATATAATATAAACAACTAATTACCACTAATGGACAGTTCAAGTTTCATTAACATATAGAAAAAAAGTTGGGGTAAATGAAAAATGATGATTCGAACTAATTAGTATATTCAGACGTAAAAGGGCAAGCCAAACACCATTCATGTTCCAGAACAACCACGAACTTTCCGAGACTCGATTAATTCTAACTCTCAAAATACTCTGAAACGGTGACATAACAGTAGCACCGTTCTCCACGGTGGTTGGTGGCCAGTTGCCATCAAATTAAAGGGGAGGGTCTGGATAGGGGTGATGGATTGTGCTATCAATTAATATTCAGCGCATTTCTTAGCTGGTTTTAGTCATTTCTCGGCTATTGGTTAATTCTGTCATCTCAGTTAATTCATCTTTCTCACCTACGGTGTATTTCTTTAGGAAAATTTAACTCTGGACCCTGGTATCCAGAAACAGATTTTGTGTTTGTTTACTGAAATTCGGAAATTGTAAATGAATCTGAAAAATGGACACTTCAGGATTTTTTTAAATTAAAAATCAAGGCGCTTCTTTTTGAACTGATTTGATAAAAGTACATTGTCCCAGCGCTATGAAAATACAACTTATTTACTGTGCAGGGTGTTCTAGCCAAAATCATTTCAGCATGCAAAAGTTTTTTTTTTTTTATATAAAAATCACACGATAGAGCAGCTCTTCTCTTAGCCTGAAGCAAAAAGTGGCGAGAACGCATCTGAAACGAAGAATTTCGCATTCAGCGAAAAAAAAAAAAGAGAAGATCAATGCGAATTATTGTATCTTAATCAAAAAGTGTTGAAAGAAAATACCGTTTCTGTTCTCAAAGGAGCTCTGTCACGAGGAATTCGTAGATTTTTGGTCTAAAGTGTTCTGAAATTAGTGGTAGGCAACTTAACCAATAAAAATCATTACCTTTGAACATCGAAAGGAAGATATAACCTTAATATGTGGATAGAAATCTAACTATGGCTATAAAATATTAATTTTTTGTAGACAAGCGGAAACAACTTGGAAAGTTTAGCTAAACTTTTCAAGTTGTAATCCATTTCCATCATAGCCATCCACAGCTTAAGACGTTTGTTAACAGTTTCGGTGCTCTAATATAGCAATTGTTAATAAAACTGGACTATTATGTTTTGGTTTCCTTCGACACAAATATAAATTTTGGCTGTTCAAAAATCTGTTAAAATCCGTGACAAAGCCCCTTTAACATCACGCTACAACTACCACCCCTCAAACCAATCATGACATAACAACGAATATAATAACTGGAGTATTGTGCCGTAGTAGGCCGTTACAGAGAAGTGAACAAAGATAGGTGGCGCAGACTAGTACAAAAATTACAGAGCATTATAGCCCAATGGCACCCGAGACCGAATGGAGAACAAGGTCCATACCTTCTTTCAAGGCATCCTTTGCCTTGTCAATTCTGCTCTGGGCCAGAGCGTCGAACGCGGATTCAAACTTCTCGAGGACTTTCACGTTGTGGTCAAATTGCTGCTGATTTCCAGCCTTCTTGATCTGCTTTGCCTCGATTTTCAGTTTCTTACTGGAATGCTCAGGAGTATCGTTGAAACCCGAGGGCAAACGCCTCTTAAAATCTTCTAAGCGGTCGTCGACGGCTTTGACCAAAGAAACAGAAACAGAAGCTAACGATCTGTCCACGATCGCCTGAATGAAGGCCTCGGACACAGTGGGACTTGGAAGAGAAGGGCTATCGGACGGAACAGCACAAGACGACACAGATGCGGCAGCCTGATCAGATCCTTGCGAGTTCATAAATACGATCGAAGCTGACGAAGTAAAATGTTCGAGCTGTACGTGTAACGACCGAGACCTGACTCGCATACTAAAGAGCGTACTATTTATACCAAATACATTGGACGCATAGTCAATGCACATGCAAACGCATGCCTACATTCCACATACATGTACATCATCATAACACTTCGCAACTCATTACAAAACAGCTCTAAACAATAGCGAACAGAAATTAATTCTCTTCTTATGCGATGCAACCGAAGATAATTTTCAAATTTATGTTACTTACAAATAATTATGGTAAAATATGCAATGATATTTAACAATTATGTTCCGCGCGAACAGAGTTTACGATAAGGAATAAGCCAACATGGTTGGGCCACCAGGTGCCTTCAAAATGATAAAAAATTAACGGCTCTATAACTTGTATTTATCAATATGTTCATTGAATTTGGCATAAGAAGCAAAGCAAAGTTAAGTCTCGCCCCGGTGACGCGCGTTGTAATTATCAAATAAATGGAAACATTCTAGTATTATAATCTGATAAGAACATTCATATTTCTTGTCCGCTGGTGGCTTTGGTGTAACAGAATACACAACAACGAATGACGTCGCACGCCTTGGGCATACAGTAATGATTTGATCAGATTTGTAGCGCTGTACGCTTATTTCATTTTGGGAGACCAATGAAGGACGCTTCTTGGCCGACGGGCGCTTATTTCTTTCTTTGGCTCTTTTACATAATTTAAAGCAAACGGGAAGTATTTTTTTTAAGAAACAGGCCTTGCATGGAAACAACATTGGACACACCATTTTATGAACAATTCAAAGGGAAGATAAACCACGAATGTTCTCAATGTATCTTCATGGCACCGTAATTGAAAATAAATTTGGGGGAACTTCTTGGAAAAGTCAGTGACGCTTATCGGAATGGGGCGCTCGTTAGAACAGGGGCGCTGATTAATAATAACACATCCAAGGGGACGTGGGGGACGCTTCTTAGAAAGTACGTATTGGGAAAAGGGTGCTTTGAAGAACCATCACGGTATACCAAAGTCTTAGTTTTAATCTAATTAACTTCGCTCAGCTCGATAAGCTTTTTAGTTTTTCTGAGTGTTGTTACCAATATCCTGTTTTATTTATTTATTTTTTTCTTGAAGCATTGTATGAAGTCTTTTTTTGGTAATAAAGTTGTTGTTGTTGTTAAGTCTTGTTAAGCTTGGACCGCCATTAAGTAAAGACTATTTGAATATCGTCATTGTGCCAGTCAAATTTTGGAGTAATTTGAAAAAGTTTAGCTATTGACGAATTCGATCCTTATTGGGCAGCCAAATAAGAATCGAACAAGTTTGTCAAATAAAGAATTAATGCAGTTGCAATTCACTCATTCGACACTTAACGCTTTCTTGTTATTTTAGTTCAATATTTGGAAATCGTTAAGATTCGAATTCATTTGTTATCCACCCTAATAGCGTTTTAATTTATTATCATCACATTTTTAGTCACCTTACTATAGGAAACGTTTTAATGTTTAAAAACAAAAAAAAAAACTTTTTGAAAATATGTGAGTTTACTAACTGAACGGAACGTTTAGATTTTCTTGAGAGGACTCATTATTAAAAATGGCTCTCAATAACTTATATCTTCCCATTGTTGGTATTCTATAAGTTTAACTGCTGGTCACATGATGTGATTGAAAAGTTTTAACTGTCAACGAGTAAAGCAATTGTAAGTAAACAGAGTTCACCAAATACATCAAAATGATTATACTCGTGGCAGCGTCAAAAGAGGCCATGCAAATACACCCTGCACTTGACTGTAAAATAAACTGAATGTTTGCATGCCGCAATAGGATTTCTATGTCTTCTCGCCCTGCATACGTACTGTAATTTAGTTGTAATGGTTCTTGGAGAAGACTCAATTATAGTAACAATGTATGGCAACTCCCTTCTGACATCCTGCTCTAAGGATGTGTGTAGGTCGAGCAGAGAAGTCAAAGATTAATATTAACGAATTTTGGCGTCGAAGGAACTTCAATTTGCTCCTTGGTGAAACTAACATTTTTAAATTTGTTGAGAAACTTGATCCTCCACATTACGCTAATGTTTTTTTTTTTTTTTTTTGGAATTTGTGAATATTTTAACATTTTCTAAGTTCCACTGTATGGCTTCGTTCATAACCTTTGAATGTCACAGCTATTTATTTCATGCAATTTTGTGTCGTTAAAAAGACAGCTTTTCGATCTCGTGTATTCTTTTACCTGACTGTCTTAGTTTACCATTAAAACATGTTATAACCGTTGAAGCCTTTCTGGGTCTATGCCGTTTAGGGCAAAATATGTGAACTAACATTTTCAAATTTGTTGAGAAACTTGATCCGTGAAATTATGCTGACGTTTTTCGGAATTTGTGAATATTTTAACATTTTCTAAGTTCCACTGTATGGCTTCGTTAGTAACCCTTGACTGCTACAGCCATTTATTTCATGCAATGTTGTTACGTTAAAAAGACAGCTTTTCGACCTCGTGTATTCTTTTACCTGACTGTCTCAGTTTTCCATTAAAACTGTTGAAGCCTTTCTGGGCCTTTAACGGTTAGGGAACAATTGCGTAAAGAAGCCCTGGGCTTATTCTTGCTCAGCATACGCTTCAAATGGATGTGCTTCGGGGAGGACATTTATGTGAGCAGGGGACTGATTTTCAAACACACCATTCAAACACATAATTGCGTGATTACCGAGTTAGATCGGTAAAGCTTCTCAGAAAAAGTGTCGTCATTTTCATTCAACAACTTAACAGTTAAGCTTAGAAAAGAATCGTACTTCGATCCGAAGGAATGTCTAAAACAGAAGTATAAATATTTAATTTGAAAGAGTTGGTTCCTTATCAGATGAGAATAGCAGTCGAGACGCTTAGTAGATCAGTTAGCGTGGCAAACATATAAACACTTGAGAAGGAATGTACTCTAATGGCATGGTAATTGAATTATAATTACGGGTGCCGTTTGGAATAAGAGAGCGCTCCAGCAAATGGGCGTTGATAAGAATAAAAGCGCGTATTAATAAAAAAAAAAAAAAAAAAAAAAAAAAAACGAGAGGGCGGGGGAGATTTTTAGTTAACCATTATCCTGCGAGATTGCGCGGAATATTGCCTGATACTTAGCCGACGAGGCCGTAGGCCGAGTTGGTTAAAATCAGACGATATTCCCAAGATTGTCAATTGTAAAAACCTACGTATATTTAACAATTATTCCATGAGCGCGCGTTGGATATGAGATGGTAGATAGCCAAAGAGGCCGTAGCGCCGAGTTGGCTATAACGATCTCATATCCAACAAGCGCAAGTGTAATAATTGTTTTTTTAAAAACGCCGAAAATAATTGCAATATTTTAGCTCACCAGCTGTTTTCGTTGAGGCGTATCGGCTACGGTATTAGTGGTCAATGATATATGAGCTCATATACTATTGCCTGTTAACCAATCAAAACTCAGGAATTGCAATATACCATTGCTAGTTCTTAATAACGCAGGATATCTGTTATGGTACGGATAACGGATAACAAGGACGTCCAAACCGTATATGGGCATCGCGCGAACTTGTTGAATAACAAAAAGTGTTATTTGAATCATAGCGTTATTCAACAGAATCATTTTGTGCAGGTTTCATTTTAAAAGCCCTTTTTATATTGGATTTATGATATCAATTTTTTTTTTCTAAAGTTTGGAATGGTTTCTAGTTAGTCATAGTTTTCGAAACCGCTTTATACATCGCTTTCATCGTTCACATCGCCTCACTACACATCGCTTCTAATTTCCAAGCATTGTTAATGTCCAACCGTTTCGCTTTAATAAATTTTATTATCGTCGTAAACATCCTCATTGTAGCAATCATTTTTAAGAACGTAAAGAATGTTTTTTTTTTAACGCGGGATTAACCGATCATTCTCTGTACAACGTTCCGCGCTCGTCCCCGTTTTCCACCCTTAAAGACTAATAGAAATGTTGTTTGAAATAATTTTCACCAAATGTCTCGGACGCTGAGCCGGTCCGAGAATTAAAAACCAGAGTAACTGCAAGAAGTTGTACGAGAAATGGAGAGCCCTTTCATTTTTGAACTTACGTGACGTAGAACGTGTATCGTACAGCATAGACCAGTCAAACTGTAAAGGCAAAAAAAGCTTAACTATACATGTTGTATAACTGAAAATGCTTCTCAATGTCTTGTTCTCTAAAAAAATGTCAATGTTATTTTACTTACAATTCTGGTGGCTCACTGCCGTGTAACAACTTATCCGCTTGAACATGTTATAAGCATAGCGTCGTTCTTAAGGGTGTATCTTAATGAACTGGCAATCTCTGGCGACTCGGCCAAGTGGGCCAAACATTATTACTCGACATTATTATTGGTGTAGCTATAATGCATTAAGGGCCAATTATCAGCCTCTTTTTGTTACTGCATGCATACATGTTCTGCACAGCACGCAACGTACCGATCACACTTTACGAGCGCTAGGAGACTTTGCTCGCTTAAAATGACGAAATCGATGACGCGACCAAGAAAACGACTAAAATGTAAGAAAAAAATAGTGCGACCATAATAAAATTATATGCAGTTAATCAACATATGCCAAGCCAGGACTGACGGGAAGAGCAACACATCGGTAACCACTTACCGTTTAACGCTAAATATGGCTTAATATTAGATGTAACAGTAAAAACCTATGATGTAATGTATATGAAATGATTCATATATGAACTGCGGATATACATGAAGGTGATATGTGATCTTCGCAGTGAATTTCCAATTTAAGCAATTGGAAACCTAATCGCTTATCGCTAAAAGTAATACACTCAAACTGCTAACGGCAAATTGCGTAGAGAACCTGTGAAACGCAAATATTTAACTAACTGTAGGGAGGGGATAAACATGTCACAGAACGTTTTTAAAACAACTCGTATAACTTTCACGTGATGAATCCGACTTTTTACCTGATGAAATGTAAGTGGTAAGTCTAAACAATACATGATTAAATTCTGGCTGTGTACAGTAGCTTTTTAGACTGATCAATTGCATGGCTTCTTTTATAACTATTAATTTCGTTTATTTTGTTTCTGTCCAGAAAATACAGTTATACGACTGCAAAGTCATAAACTGTTGACGCCTTTCTAAGCCTTTGCCTACGAAATATAAGCCCTGGGCCCTGGGCTTATATATTTGCTCAACGTCCCTTTCAAATGAGATATTATATATGTTTTGGAGGGGGGGGGGGGGGGGGGGGTATTTCTGCGTGATGTTAACTGCGTTTTAAGAAACGCAAACCAAGCCCTGCAGCGATAACATTTCTAATAACGTAAAACACAAAACGAGTTCTACAAAGTAAGGACGTTATTATTATTATTTTTTTTAATGATAAACCAATACTTTATTTATAACACAGACTACTTACTTAATTAATAAGGAAGCGGTTTATTTTTGGAATGGTTTACTTTCAGGAGGAGAATTATTATTGGAAATAATATATTCATAGTCATAGCGATCTTGTTGGTGGCCAGGGCAAGAGACTCAGTTAGGAGGGATTGGTTAAGTCAGGAGGCGTGTTGTGTTTTGAAATTTTCGGGGACTTATCAATAATTAATGATTTTCTTGGTGGCCAGAGGGTACAAGCGGTAAAGAATCGAAAATATCTTTTGAATCAATATCAATATCGCAGCTTGAAATGCTTTTTACTTGTGTTTCACTTGGGGACTGGGGATTCAAGTTTTACGAAGCTTTTTGGAAGTGCGCGGAAAACCAAATTGGAAAACCAAATTGCCTCAACTTGGCCGGTACAGTTATTTTACTATCGTTAGAGAACCAAAACTCCTGTTTGCTCGTTTTACAGTACAAAAAAAAAAAAAACAACCATTATGGAGTCACATTCGGACATACAAAATACTAAAACAGAATAACGGATTTAAAGAAAGGAGCCTGTAAATTGGTGAATATTTGAGCATATTACTCAACTCGTGTATTCTTGTTTCCCTGACAAAACCAAAGGCCTGCTTGGAAAAAAAGATAAGGTACAGAAAGTAAGCCACCAGCAAAAGGTCGTGCTCAAGAATACAGTCGTGCCCAAGAACACTCTGAATCGGATTACCATCATGTAGAAGAGGAGGGCCTGGGTAGGGGTGATGGGTTGTTAGCTAAATAAACAATAGCCTTTATTTGGCGCGAAAATATGCACGGATATTTGTCCGCGCACATTATCTGTTCCGAGAAGTGAACAGTTTTCCGAGAGCGAAGCTCGAGGAAAACTGTGAGCTTCGAGGAACAGATAATGTCCAATGACAAATATCCGTGCATATATTTGAAGCCAAATGGAGGCTATTGTGTTTATTATCCTTTTCACAAGGCCGCATTTTGGGAGACCTTTTATTAAAAGTTTCAAACGTCAAAGAAATTCTGTGAGCGCTCAAAATATTATTAGTCTGTTCATAGTGTTTAGTTTTATTCATTTTTACAATTTACTCAGGATAAAAGCTAAACGTGCGAACGTAAATCGCAAAGTTCGAAAACTGGGGAATATCACTTGGGGAATATTTAACAATTAGACCCGTAGCCCGCAAGGGCTACGGGTCAATAGCCCATGAGGCGAAGCCGAATGGGCTATTGACCCGTGGCCCTTCAGGGCGAAGGGTCTAATTGTTTTAGTATCACCCAACTAGTCGGACAGAAAAAGTAATAATATAGTTAGCAATTTCGCTACTCGATGACTATTGCTAATAGTCCTCTAGTAGCGTAGCCAATCAAAATGCAGGATTTGCATTAGTCCACTAGTTGGGTGATACTTACATCTGATATTCCCCAGTTTTGGCTGCGTCACGTGACGTGTTTAGACCAATCGCGCGCGCGAAAAATATTTGGTGGATTATAACTGTCAATATTCAGGGCATTTTATAGCTATCAGTTAAACAAATTTTAGTCATATCCCAGTTACAACTAGATATGACTTGTTGTCTCATTTAATTAAACCTTCTTACCTTGAGTGAGTTTCTTTACAAAAATCTAACAGTGGATTGTGAATTTGAAATATTGACATTCAAAGTGGATTAATTAGATTAAGTCTGATTCCGGATTTGTAAGATTCATAATCCAAGCAATTCCTTTTGAAAAGATTCGAAAACGTGCAAAACCCTAGCGGGCTTCCCTATGAAAATACAATTCATTTAGTGTGTAGGGTATACTAGCCAAAACTATTTCAGCATATACAATAACGTTTATAAAAATCGCACGATGAAGCAGTTTTTTGTTTTAGCTTGAAGCAATGTGTGCGATAATTTACTATATTTTACAGATATTAAATGAATGATATTAAACAATTGCGTTCGGCGCAAACAGAATTTACGATAAATAATCAACCAACAAGGTTTGGAGAGATTACGGCTCTATAAATTATATTGCTTCAAAAGCAAAGTACCTGAACCTAAAAATTAGGCACTCCCGGTGATGCGCGTTATAATTATTAAATAAATGGAAAAGTCAAGTATTATAAACTAATAAGAACTTTTAAATTTCTTGTGCGTTGGCTGGTGCACTGCAAGGAATGACGTAACACACTTCGCAACACCCGAAATAAAATTTTGGAATCAGATTGCTAGATTTCTTAGTTTTGGACATACCGTAATGATTTAATCAGATTTATAGGACCTTGGCGTTTACTGCATTTTGAGAGCCCAATGGAGGGCGGGATTTTAACATCTGAAATTTAAAACAGAAGCAAAATATTTTGTTGAAAGAGATTGGCCCCTGCGTAAAACAACAGTGGAGACACTAAGAAGATCAGTAGTTTTTGTAACGTGAAAATGTTGTGAAAAGTTCAGAAGGGAAATAATTAAATAAAGAATAATCTAAATATACTTTCCTGGCATTTTATTTCAATATTATTTAGTGCATGGTGTTGTTTGGAATAATTTAGCTGTTGACAAGTCCGATCTTTTTCGGCAGTCAAATGAGAATCAAACCGTGAAATTTGTACAAGAAATATTAACGCAATCGCAATTGACTCCTTATTTAAAGTTCAGTTTATTTTGTAATTCAATACTGTCTCGTTATTTAAGTTTATTTGAAAATCGGCATGCTTCGAATTAATTTGTTATCTAGCCTAGCGGTGTTTTAATTTTTATCAATTTTTTTAGCACTGTTTGGTTGGCTGTGATGGTTTCGGTATGTTCATAAGAAAAAGTACTTATGGTCGATAAAATAAGCACTTGACGACAGTAGACAATTTAAAGTTTAAGTAGAAATTTAATGTTTGTATAGCTTAGATTTTCCTGAGATTAAATAAGATATGGTGATTTATTATTTAATATGACTCACAATAGTTAACACCTTCCCATTGTTGGCATTCTGTTACAGCTGGCCTCATGATGTGACTGAAAGAATGCCAACTGTCAACCAGTAAAGCAATTATAAGTAAACAGAGTTTACCGAACACGTCAAAATGCTTTCCCATGGCAACGTCAAAAGAGGCCAAATATACCCTTCTTATGACCATGAAATAAAATATTTCTCTGTCTTCTATCCCTGTATACGGTAATTGAGTTGCACAGGTACTTGGAGAATTGCCAATGATAGTTACGTCAACTCCCTCTAGGGTTGTGTGACGCTCACGCAAAGAAGTCATAAAGACAAATATCCATAAATTTTGGCATCGAATGAACTTCAATTTGCTCATTGGCAAAACTGAAAAAACCGTGCGTAGCTGCGATAGAATACTAAAGCAGGAGCCCATTATCCGGAGCAAGAAACTTACTTTCTGCGTCTGTTAAATTGCGCTTTCACAAGTTATTTTTCGATACGTTTTTCCCGGGAATTGGTTTCGGATAACCAATCATAAGCGATTTCTTAATGGGCTGTTGGTACGTAGCTGCAGCACCTCGCCGACCTGAGAGGCAAACATGGCGGACACATGCGAGGAATCTTTTTTGGAGAGTTCTTACAGCATTTCATATATCAGTTTTCCTCACATAGTGACCATAGCAGTAGCTGACGTCATCTTGAACAGTAGTTTTCGCGGGAAAAACCTGGCTAAAAATAACTTTACTTGTGCAAACGCCGTTGCAGAAATATATGGATCTAAATTTGCGCGTAGAATAATGGGTTCCTGGCTAGAGACTGGCATACCTAAGCTGTTACGGGTATCTTAAACATCAGCTGTACCGGATTTTTTGCAACAAGGTTCACGATTCTGCGGCCTTTATACAAACTTGTCAATATTTTAACATTTTCTGAGATCCGCTGTATGGCTTCGCTAATAACCCTTGACTGTTACAACAACTTATTTCATGCATTTTGGTTTCGTTAAAAAAATAGAGTTTTTACGACTACGAGTATTCTTTGGCCTGGCGGTCTTAAGTTTGCTTCAAGTAGGTCGTATATATGAACGGGGGATTTATTTTGCAACAGATAATTGATAGTCTAAGATACACAACAAGTTCTACAAAAAGTAGATTTTAACCGCATAAGCTATATCTTTATTTTATAGCTAACTAAATTAATATATTAATGAGCTTATTTTCGTACGTAAGGAGTTATTTTATTTTCGTCTGAGATTTAGGTGTAGGGAGACTTGTTTTGGGGAGGGATTATTTTCGTGGGATGGGAGGTCGTCGTCTAGGATTTTAAAGTGTACTGGTATATTTAACAATTATTCCATGAGCCCGCGTTGGATACGAGGTGGTAAATAGCCAACGAGGCGCGAAGCGCCGAGTTGGCTATAACCACTCGTATCCAACAAGGGCGAATGGAATAATTGTTTTATTAAATTCTTCTTTAGTATAAATCAACTGGACATTTCATTTTGATGTAAACGAAGTGATAGTATGAGGAGGCGGGAAAATTTGTGGCGCGGTGTTCACTTTTTGACTTGAATGAAATACGCGAGGAAAGCGAGCGAGAGAGTTTTCTTCTGAAGATTTTCCTCGGAAAATCTCCTCGTAAATCGTCTTTTCATCCTGGAAAATTGTGACAACAATTAAGGTTTACGGAAAGATCCGAAGCAATAGCTTTTCTTTTTATGCTGAAACGAAATTGCACTCAGATTCGATGAAGTTTATTAAAGTATAAAAGGACAAGATCAAGATTGAAAGGTAACAAACTTAACTGAAGTGCTGAGCCACATTTACGTTTAACACTGAATGAAATTGTGTCAGTTTTCTGGTCTTCCCGTAAATTATTTTCTGCTTTTCTTCTTCGTTTAGTCGCTCTTGTTGTACATTTACAAGTATCTTTAATTAAACATTTCGCATCAATCCTTTCAGTTTTACGTAGTTGAGTCAACTATGGCATTTTGTGGTATTAGTGTGGTTTTAGGGAAGGCACTGTCGATTATTTCTTGTATAAGCTTGTAAACCTCGCCAAATTTGCCATTTTTCTGATGGAACTTTCGCTTCCCGCAGGAAAATTCTTAAACTGAGCGGCACTTGCCGCACTCGTTTCCCATATAAGGTCAAATGCAGGTATAATGGCTGATAACCGAGATCTAGTGAACCAATCAGAAAGCTAGAATTGCATTATCCGAGGTTGAGAATTTAATAATTGTATTTATTTACGATTTTTGTTGGGCAGCGGTTGTGGCTAAATTATGATGGTTACTGAAGTTGTATAAACTGACGTATTTTCCCCGAACAGAAAATTTCTTTTGAAAAGGATTGTTTTCCTAGCACAGTGATATAACAAAAGTAAGGTATAAGGTTTCACACGCGGCGACTTATCGGTGGCACTGTCCGGTCGGTAGCAGGATTGGCAGAAGAGGATCTGGATAAAGTTGATATATTGTTAGCTATCAGTAAATATTCAGGGCATTTCCCAGCTATCAGTTAAAATTTTAGTTATTTCCCAGCTATCAGTTCCGGTCCCTAAAAAGCAACGTGTAAACGCTCTTTACCCGTTCCTCGATTCTCTGAGGACCGTCACATTTTTTATCCGTTCCATTACAAAACTTGCGCGTGTAAACGGTCAATTTTTATCGGAATCGTTCCAGCTTTTTCGCCCACGTAAACGCCTCTTTAAAGGCTGTTTGGCTACATCGGGTCTGTGACTTTTAAAACTACCCAGCCGTATTTGTATACAACCTTTCCAGCAGTGCACCCCAGAATGGACAGAACACAGCTGAGATAATCAAACACTGAAAAGCACAGAATCAGTTTAATGGTCGAGAGAAAACGCTTGAGTGAAAAAAAAATAGTACACGGAGAGAATAGAAATGAGTACTACTAGTTAATAGCAGTTGTTTTCAACCTTAATTTATTACACCACAAGCATAAATTACACAAATCAAAATATTCAAGAAGAAGACTTGCAGTAAAGCGGTTAAGCGAAAGAAAAAGTTAATCATAGCTGAACAATATCATTTCGGTCAGTTCGGTGGACATTATTACTTATTTGTTTGTTTGTTGCAAGCTTGATCATTTTCCAAAGGGTTATGACATGTAATCACTGCCAGCAAACTTAGAATACAGGACTCGCTCCACTCTACAGTTTAATCTTCACGCGCCTTACAAAGACACTGTAATTCATTTCGATTCCGCTGCGGTATTTAAGGGCCTGTTTACAAGCAGGTAGGTTCACCCTAGTGCTAGGGTTGCCCTAGCAAGAGGGTTAGAAGATAGCCCCGGTTTACAAGCAAAAATTCGCAGGTAGGGTAACCCTACTACCCGGGTCAACTTACACCGGTTACGCTTCAGTTAACCTTGTAAATATAGCATGTAACGGGTAATAATCTAAGCGCCAAAACCGATTTTCGTTTTACTTACGCAGTTTATCAGTTCCAGTAAAATCTTATTTTAATTTCCAAGCTCATTAACGTCCCAAGCACTGATTGTTTTGTAGTTGGAACGCGTTTGACGGAGAAACTATAAATAATTATGTTATGGAATGAATTCACATATGCAGCGCCAAACATTTTACCAAAAATGTTGTCGTAAGAAGCTGTTACTCGATAATAATTCCGTTCCATTGCAAAAATACGACAAATTGTAAATGAACACGATGTTTCTTGGTCAAAATTCACTGTTTTTGTCGGTATTTTTAAACATATTTAGCTTCTTGGAGCCAAAAAAAAAGTTTTCCCGGGTAGGCGAGTTATCCCTAGCAGAGCGTTTAAAGGGCGCTAGGGTAACCCTAGCGCTCAGCTAGGGTTACCCTAGTGCTAGGGTAACCCTAGCTGCCTTGAAAACACGTCGAAGAAAAAAAAAGAAATGTGGGAGCGCTAGGGTAACCCTCCTGCTAGGGTAACCCTAGCACTAGGGTTACCCTACCTGCTTGTAAACAGGCCCTAAGATTCATAATGAAGCTGATTAAATTTTCTGAGATAAGCACGAGCTGGGGAAAGATAGAAAACCAGACGCAGGGTTACGCAAGGTTACGCAAGGTAGAGCAAGATTAGCAAAAGAAATGGTGTACGGGTGTCATGCTTTTCCTGAGAACTTTTATATCTGCGTCTTTTAAAAAAGGCTTCTACAAAAACTGCTTCGCGTTGTGAAATTTATCAGTTTACGCTGGCTCTGTGTGATTCATATTTCATGCCTCAACGTTGCCAATTTCGGCTTAAAATTCTGAAACAAACTGAAGCGTCTTGTCCTCAAGGTGAAATAAATAGATTAAGGTTTGACATGAAGTCACCTTATGTTTTAGTTTAATGTAGTGATCTCTCCTTCCACACTCATCTTCGAATCAAATTAGACAAAACAACCTGACACCACTCCCTACAGCGCCCCCAAAAAGGAAAGGAAAAGGATACCCTCCAAACGTCCCCCCCCCCCCCCCCCCCCACCACCTCCCGTCTATAAATAATGGTCCGTTACAAAGGAAATAAGATAGTCCTTCCTTCGTTTGCAAGGTTTACTAAGGTTTACTAAGGTTGTCCTAGCTATCCTTTAATCAACATTGACAAGTTGCTAATTGATTTTATGTATTCTTCTTCGGTTCACTTCATCTTGAAGTCAGTATTTGAAGGACTTAACTCTTGCAGACGGAGAGCTAGTGGTTACGCCCACTATAACAAGTGTCTACGTGAAAGCGAAATTGAGTGGTTTTATTGCCACGATTCTGCAGTGTTATTTTGTGTCTCGACGTTATGTTATTAGGATGAGGCTCCCATTAATCTTCAATAAGGCAACTGATACACGCACAAAGGACAAAGGACATTCATTCGCGTGCAGATAAATTTATTTAATTTTTTCGGGAAAGAAAATAACAACTTTAAAATCTAAACTTAATTTCACTATTTCATATATAAACATGCTATAATTAGTATACAAGCAATTGAGTACTTTATTAATTAGTCCCTTCTTTCATTGACATATTTTTTTTTTGTCTTTTTATACAATTTTATTTTAACTATGTACTTGTTTGTTAATTAACTTTCCCGGCGTTTTTGTTTTTTCTCCCTGATTAATATTTCTGTTTTTATTTTCTTGTTATTCAGACACCAGTAGTAGTTATGGTTCCTCTTCCAATGCGTTCATATTCTCACTCCGCAACAAAGAAGGTCTTGGACCATTTAAGAGCATGGTGAACAAGCCATCATATGCAATTTACAGGAGCTCTAGTTATGGTCCAAGATTTGGTGGAGGGCATGACATCTACATTTCTAACAACGCGAATAGCAACACTTATTCATACACACAATTTGGTAACGGCAACTACTACTCTGTACCAAGCGGAGTACAAAGCAAGTACACAATCCTGGCTGGGACTAAGTACTTCACACCTGATGAGGTGGAGGTATTCTATCTTGGTTGAGCCAAGGGAAGTTGACACTAAAAGCAATCTCTTAACCGTTCACGCCTACTTTATTTCAGCACTTAGTTTCAGTGCTGTAGTTTATAGACCCTTTAAAGATATGTTTTTGTCGGTATTACAACAATAGCTGTTTTCAGCAAGGAGTTCCGTTTCTATTGAAAAAGAAAACATATTTCTGTAGAAATAAAAATGAAATAAAATAAGATGTAACCTCGATCTTTTCTTTTTAATATTGAAGATGTTATAGATATGTATTTCTTTGAATGTTTTGTTTTAACTGGAATCCATATAAAGTGTGTCTTTGGACAAACTATGTTAAGTCTTAGTCGATGAGTCAATAAAGGTTATGGGAATGTTTTGTTTCTATTGTAAAGATTTGATCATTGCAAGTGTAACAATTCCAGGGATTGGTTAAAATAATGTTGTAAAGATTAGATAGTTGTAAGTGTATTTCAGGGACTCAATCTTTTAAAGTGTAAAGCATACCTAGTCGTAGGTTCGACGTGAAGTGACATTTACTGATTATATATTAAACCTGAAGGCAAACCATTATTTTAGGAGTTGTCATGTTAACATTGTAAACATCGAATTGCCACAAGTGTATTGAGACCCTAATTTTAGTTATCTTTTGTTTCATTGAAATGATTGTAAATTGATCTATCGATCTTTATATGGTGTATGGAAACCCTGATGAATTAACGAACAGCCAAAAAGAGGAGAAGAGATTTGGATGATACGTATTCGGATCTGTTCGTGGGGAAAAAATTCTGTAGTGGAAAGAAAAAAAAAAACGCCAAAAAAAAATAACCTTGAATAATGCATAAAGCAGTGGTTGACATCGGTTCTCAAACTATGGCCCATAAACGGCCTTTCTTTACGTTTACCTTTTTTCGAGGTAAACCATTTGTCCTTATGATATTTCCATTTTCCTCAGAGCTCTTCCCGTACGTCCTCTTCATTAGGAAGAGGAGGTAACGTGCTCAGTAACGTCCCGCTTTTTTTGGTTGTTTGTTTGTTGATGGCGTTGTTCTCGCAAATGATTCTTTTAACCAAGGCGCGCTCGCAGAATGTTGGTAAAGATTGGCCGCGGCCGCACTTGACAAGTTAACCGGGTTATTTCCAATTAACCAATTAAAATTAACTGGGTTAAAAAAAGGTCTAATGCGGCCACCTATTTCGAGAGTTAACCGACTCTTAACCAGGTTAGCGGTTCCCATGGAAATTAATCAAAGAACAATAGATTTTTTAACCGGGTTAGGTTAATTCTAAACCACCTTTCTGGGTAGTTTTACCCAGGTTAGTGGTTTCTTATCAGATTTTACTTGTCAAATATGTCAATCATCACCGTATAAGATGAGATGTTGTTTGCCATTACACGCAAACATGCCGTATGTTACAGTTTGCAGAATTCGCGACTTCAATTCTCTTATTCCCCTCACCACAACCTCATCTTTCGAGAACCGAGGAAACGATTATTTTGACAATCAGGGATATCGTGGTATTCTTAGCAAGCTTCGGCCGCAGCTTCGCCATATCAAGCGAGTTTGCATGGTTCATTTACGCCTGTATTCCGAGCGGCGAAAGCTCAACGTGCTCAAAAAGTACTCCTAACAGCCGGAAAAAATACCCTAGACAAAGGATCAAAAATTGCGTAGAATGCATTTGCAAAGTAAAGAACTGTGTTAGAAGAATCGAGCAAATGATAACATGATCACGATAGCCGACCATTTTGCTTGTTTACAAATGGCTTCAGTCATGACGACACTTCAGTCTGGTCTGATCGAAATGCGGCCGCTAAAAACATTTAACCGAGTTATCATACTTTAGCCGAGTTAAAAAGTTTTAACCGAGTTAGAAATTTTAAACCGGGTTTCCATAAAGTTAACCCAGTTAACTCTCTTAGTGCGGCCGCAGCCATTGGCGCCTTTTGGAAAATCCAATTTTCCGCATATAAACTATTGTGACTAAAGCGAACACGAATAAAAAAGGAACGGATAGATCTTACTAAAAAGACTATTTACACGGTGGAAATTAACAACTGCCATTAACAATGTTTCAACAAATGTCGATAATAGTTTAGTGAGCTCGCTATAAGAAAAACAAATCGGCATAGATTATAAAGTGAATATCAGCTCAGAGAGCCTGTCATTCTCTCAGGTTTATAATGACAAACCTGAATGCGCGGGAAGGACACGTTGTTGCAGACATATTGTTGCTAATGATGTTACTTCCGTGAGCAAACGAGCGGGAAACAAAATAAATGTTTTCTGTCCGGCCATGCTGCATGTGCAAACCTGGAAACATTTGTTTCTGCCAAAAAACGTTTCTGATAAAATAAAATCAGACGGATTTTTATGGTCCGTGACAAATGTTGCGCTTGTGAGCTCGGGGGTGGAAGCAGGATGGCTAAAATAATCATTGAAATAATCATTAAAATAATCATTGAATATGCTTACATCGATATTGGAGGCATGTGAACATAGAATGCAAACTACGAAACTCAACAGTTGTACCACAGAAATGGCCGAAAATAACATTTCCGAGCGTCTAATTTTCAAAATTTTCTGGGGGAGCATGCCCCCAGACTCAGCTACAGGCAAGCACTGAAAACGTGATTCAAATCTTCATCCCTTACCAATCAACTTGACTGTGATTAGGTATGTTACACACGGTGAAGTCATTTTTTTCAAAACTGAATGAAAACAATGACAAATGAATCATTAATATCGAATGAAATTTTTAAATGAATCATGATTCATTGAGGTAAAACAAGACAAAAAATTAATCATGAATATCCAAAGTCCAATGATTCCGCTTCCACATCCGATTGTGAGCAAATAAAGATTTTGTACGCAACAATTAGTCCTCGTTTGCCACGGCCTTAACGTACTGTTTATTAAAACTCAATTCAGGGTAAATCTCTCCAACCACACATTTCAAACTGTGGACCACAGCTGGTAATACATGCCTGAGCTGACTGTCGCTAATCTATAAATTCAATCTAACATCGCGTTTATAATATTTGCAAGAAGCGAAAGTTCGAACGGTGTCCGAGGTTACAGCGTATAAAAAATGTTATTTGCGATTACATGACGGAGAGTGCGCCGACCCAGGACGCCTTCCCAACTAAATTACTTGCACACTTAAAGAGTTTACTTTTCATTACTAAATCTCTGTAGTTACGAGAAAATAAATTAACAAACGTAACAAACGTACCATCGTGAAGCTGGCATGAAAATTCTCGAAAACAGCGCGTATAATTTTCAGAAATCATAAAGTGAACTGAAAGGTAAGCTACTTCACAAAATTTACTGTGACAAAACGGACAGCATTTAATCTGTGTTTTTTATTGTGAAAGGAAACAAATAATCTTCGGTTTGTAAATCTTGACGCGTAGTCTGTGCGCTTTCTTCTTGGCGCCTTCAACAAGCGTCGCTTTACAAGATCTTTGACTTGATTGTGATCACCGATGAATTTCTTTCTTTTTCTTTTTCAATTCACTATTTTTTTCTGCGATTTTTGGTTACATTCAAAAACTAAGGACACATAGTTAATAAACAGACATTTCGAAAAAGGATAAATGAACAGCTACTGAATTAGTTTCAAAACCATAGAGGAAATGCCAATATCAAAATTTGCCCCTAACAGCAATTAAATTAACAAATTGTGATGTTAACCCGATACATCTAATGGTCCAATCAATTTTAAATATCAGCAATTTGAAAGATTAGAATAAGTTTAGTATTTAATTTCTGGCATTTCTTATTCTTGCTCAAAATAACAGCGGAAAAAAACTGTTTTCATATTCCCTAACTGACGCGATTGATCCTGTCGCTAAATCACGTTTACCTTGGACAAAAAAGGAGGGAAAACCATAAATGAAATTAAAATGATTCTCTTTCTCTCTCTGAAACGTGTCTTTTCGTTTGCTTGTTTAGATAACATCCCTGATCGCTTTAACCTCCCAGAGACTGATGACTACTTAACGACAGTCAGGTCACGAGAAAGAACGATTTGATCATCATCGAAAACACGGCTTGACTTGATGATTTAGAACGTAAACGCAGTCACGTGCACAACTGAAAACAAAGCTTCCCTTATAAAAGGTTTGACTTCCGCGTTAGCTGGATTAAGGTTTATGCTAAGAAGTTCCTGTTTCCCTGATCACACCATTGTTGTAGGCCTGAGGTCCTAGCAGAGCTATCAGAGCAACAATAGAACGGAAATGCCAATTGAAACTGTTACCGATATTAAGACGAAATGTTTCACGCGGAACGTGAGAACAAGTTAATGGTAATATAAATAGAACAGTAAATAGGTCAACATTCCCTTGGGTATTAAAATTATATAATAACAGTTCCTGTCTGAAATCAAAGACGAAGCCAAAGCATCCATCAGTCGTTCAGTCTAGTTTACAAGGAGATCGAGGAACATGGAGAAAAAGAGCTCAAAGCGCTCGAATGTTCTTCTCTTTGGCCTTTCATTCAATTTAATTCTGACGTTGGGTTCTCTTGGTTTTACCAATTATTCATTACATCGGTTAGATTCGCGCCTAACAGCAGTTGAACGGGATTTGCTGGTTGTAAACAGCTATCCATATGGGCTCGTTAATCGGGAAATTGTTAAACCAACATCTGCACGTTCGCAAGGACCCCAAATGATGAAAACTGTCATCAAAAGAGCTGCTGATAGTCCATCCATTTGCCGCAAATGCAGCAGCGTCTGTTTAAATTGGAATGCGCATCGAAATGTGAGTTGTTATTTATTATGTGTGATTACTTCAGTGATCCCAATACTGGATCTGCTTTGTAAAAGGTTTAAAGTTTGAAGGGGTTTGCTTGTATTGCAAATAATTAACTCACTCTCCCTTCTCGGTAATGCTCTGGGTAGATTTTTTTCTACAATTAAAATAAAACTGAAGTCGAGCTTTACTTCCTTGCTGCGAACAACCAACTCCCGTTGTTGTCATGGTATTGCTGTGTACGTATTCAACAACAAATCGCTCACTAAAGGTCAAAATAAGCAAACGTGTCGAAAATATCTAGCTGAGGAGTGTTAAAGGATCTCTATATCTAGTATTTAAATAATTCGTTATGTAAATAAGCGTTCAATAATTTTGATACATCTTTATCTGCTTAAGGTTCAACAGAAGAAGTTAGTATGCCCAATCGGTTGAGCTATTTTATACGGTTATCCGAAACCTCCATCCTGTTTTGCTTCTAATATCCTGTTATGCTTAGTAAATCCCTTACTGCTTCAACCTCCACATCCTCGGAAACCAAGGGACGGGAAGGGAAGGGAGAGGCAGTAAAAGGAGGCGGGAGGGGAGGGGAAGGAAAAGGGGAAAGGGGCTTCTCCTTTCCCCTTTTCCTTCCCCTCCCCCCTTCTTTGTTCCCGCTCCCAGTCTCTCCCCGTTAGCACGGGATCTGACACTTCTACCTACTAAATCGAGACTGGTCTTTGCTAAATGTTTTTTTTTTTTTTTTCATCGAATTTTTAATTTTGTTCATACAGTGACTTATTTGAGAAAAAGGCTACAATTTTAACAGCTTACTAAAAGCTTTTGTTTGTTTGTCATCAACCCATTTACTACTAGCACCTGAAAAATGATATTGTCCTTTTTTTTACCAAAAGCATGTCTGCAAGAACAATTTACTCCGTCGATTTCATTGTTGAAATTGCTGTAATTTCGAGTGAATAAAGCCGTCGAAAACGATCGGGTTATCTCCTGAAGCGCCTCAAAACTTTTGCATGGACCGGAGACTAAACGCATCTTCTTACTAAATCACAGACGTTTTTTTCGATAGATGTTTTTAACTGATTTTCTTTGAAGAAAAGGCTGCAATTTAAACTGCTTTCTAAAATCAACTGTTTGAATGTCAGAACAAAACGGGTTTTTTAGCCACAATGCGTGCTCTGCGAGAGAGGAACTTTTCTGGTTGCTTTATAGTAGCTTCAAACCAGCAACGCGATCACAATTTTCTTCAAGATCAACAGAACGTGACAGTGGAAAGAAGCCAGGGAAAAATAGTTTGTGTTGAAGGTAAGATTTGTTTGTAAATTCAAAACCGCTGGCAAAGTGATTTCGCCTTCCGTATATGGAATGGCTTTATTATTGGGCGGTATCACAGGTAGTCTACTTGCATTTCATTGTCATGTTTACATTTGAGAAAAGCACCGCGAGTGTTAGGTGCTTTCTATTAGGAAATAAATGCTATGACGCACGATAAGGGATCTTGGCGAATCCCACAGAGGCATTTTCTGCCATATGATAAATCTAATATCGTGAAGTTCCAATGCCCTAAATGATCTCAGAAATGCAATTATATATTAACATTTTTTTTATCCCGAGTATTGTCTACTAACTATTAATTACGTTTTGTTTGACCCCAGTCCCCAGGATGTGTAGAAGTGTTTCGCACGCCAAACATTTTGATCTTTTTAAACTGGGTCCGGGTTAATGTTGGTCTCAGAAATCCTGCAGTATTCTAGTTGTTGTTTAGTTTTATTACCTTTTGTACCCCATTTCATAGATAACCTATAATGTTACTTGCAAATTGGCCGGTAACTATTTCCTCACTTAATTCTTTAAAAAGAGCACGAAATCTGAGGGATTCAATCAAAAATCCGTATCAGAACTCATTTTGATCAAAGCCTTGTTTAATTTTAGCTAAGACCTTTACTAAGCTCGTATTAATTTCATCAGGTCGCGTAGGACCTCAAGGTCCACCAGGCCCACCCGGTTCACCGGGACCTACTGGTCCCCAGGGCCCTCCTGGACCAAGTGGGAAAAAAGGAAGAAAGGGAACAAGGGGTCCTCCTGGTCCGCAAGGAAAGCGAGGAAACAGAGGATTACCAGGACCCCCTGGGGTTGCAGGTCCGCATGGTAAATCAATACTGCATGAAAGAAGACCTAGTAATGGACGGCAATTAGGTAAGATTTTATTTTTTAAAAGAAAAAGAAAACTGTAACTGTAGTGTGATGATGGATAGTTTGTGGTAACCGGCCTTAGTGTGAAACACAGACCACATTGTATTCCTGTATATTTCAATCTACGAAATGCTTTTTCATGAAATGAAAAATGCTAACACAAACTTTCCGATCAGAAGTAGCCAGAAGAGGTGTGAATTTCCAATGGCAATGCGCATCAAAACATGTCATTTCAAATTTTATGTCAATTTGAATTCTTTACTACTAGTGGTTTATTTTGAAAACGCGTCCTAAGACCATAAAAATTTACAACTTCAAAAATAGTTAATCCCCCGCCCCCTCAAAGCTACCGGGGTATATGAAAGGTCCCTTTGATCTACCTTTTGAAAAGATCCTTAACCCAGCCAGTATTTTATTAATCAAATGGCAAACGTAACTGATTGTAATCGAGTGGAAAGCGTGAAGGTCGCACCGAACTCTCATTAGAGCACTATAATGAAATTCAACTGAAAATACGTTGAAATAAGCAGGAACTCCATAGGAACAGCGCAGATTTGAGCTATCTGTAAGACGTGCTCGTTTGTTAATTTATTTGTTCCTTCTTTCGCTTTTTATATTTGACTATTGCTTGTACTTGTCTTCAAATAAATGTTTGGAGGCATTTTGATTTGCGGTCAACTTTATCGCAACCTAAGGAAATGATTTTTTGAAGGGGCGTTTTAAAAAGGATTTCAAATAGAGGAACGATTTAAATTAAACACATTTATTTGGTCTGTACAGTTTATAATACGAGTTAACCAGGATTGTCAATGAGCGAATATCTTTGTCTTCCAGAATTACCTCACTTCATTGCAAAGCCTTCTTCTTCGGTGACGGTTAAAGAAAAACACAAGGTCACTTTACCTTGTAGTGCAAGTGGGTTCCCACCCCCGGTCATCACGTGGTATAAAGATGGTGACGTAATAGAGGAAGAAAGAAGAGAGTTTAAGAAACGCAACTTGGAAATAAAGGAAATTCAGTTTGAAGACCGCGGAAGCTACACCTGTACAGCGGAGAATCTATTGGGCAGAGTTCAATCATCAGTAAATGTAACTGTTAAAGGTATATATTACATGAGCATTGCATAAATAACACCACATTTAAAAAAGCACGAGACCGGTTGTGCATGTTCGAGAACCAATTTCCAAAGACATGAGCTTTAAACTTGAGGAGTTATCGAAGTCTTGCATTTAATGGCATCGATTGTATTTTTTTATTTCAAACTTGGTAGCCGACAACTTATATATTCTGGCACTAAAATTAAAATGAGTTAACAGGCAATTACTTCTTTAAACTGTTGTGAGTTTCGGCTTATAAAAACGCTTGCTTCAAGTGATAATTTTTATTAAATATTCTATTTCATAAATCATACCATGTGCGAGTTTTTGTTGTTATTGTTAAACGAATCAGAGGAATGTATACAAGTCTTTACACGGGTTGGCTCCAGACTATTCATGTTACGTTCTCCATTTGAAAAACCAGAAACCCCATATAACCTGAGGGACCCCGATAATAAACTCAATATTCCATTTCCGGGCACAAACACTTACATAAATAGCTTTAGATATAGAAGCGCCATTGGTGATGTAAGACAGTCCCTATGGCAATTTTAAGACTTAATCAAGTAAATACTCTAAGGCACGGCATTCCTGGAAAGCAGCTTTTGATAGAAATAGTTTGCTTCGTACGGTATTTTGTATTATTGTAATTGTGTAATTTTATATAGCTAAGGAATTTATCCGTGTTAAGATTATTTCCTCTTATCTTCAATTTTTGCAGTACCAGCAAAATTTCTCACAGAACCAAAGAGCTCTGTTACCGCTTACAAGAACTGGGACACGACTCTTAAATGTGACATATTTGGCTACCCCTCCCCAGCGATCACGTGGACAAGATCACGAAAGAGTCTACCGATCAACAGACATGTCATTGATGGTAACAGACTTACGATTAAAAATACAACAGATGGTGATGGTGGTGCTTATTTATGCCAAGGAGCTAATGAACTGGGGAGTGTTGTGGCAGTAACATGGATCGTTGTTAAGGATGTGGGTGAGCCAGAATCTGAACATGATATTTGTGTGTAAATGAAACCGCGGCTGTAA
Organism: Meandrina meandrites; assembly: GCA_963693305.1. Classification (NCBI taxonomy): domain Eukaryota; kingdom Metazoa; phylum Cnidaria; class Anthozoa; order Scleractinia; family Meandrinidae; genus Meandrina; species Meandrina meandrites. The sequence continues at coordinate 21,714,404 of OY855907.1, read as the reverse complement.
TGATATTTTTATTTGTTTCTTTAAGTGAATCCCTTCATTGTGTCAAGTCCTCCAAGTGAAATTCAAGTGCCAAATGTTGGTGATTCTGTGAAGTTAAATTGTTCTGCTCGTGGCTTGCCGCTACCTAACGTTAAATGGTTCAAGAATGGGCGACGTGTTATTTCATCTATGACACTGCATGACGGGAACGATTTAATAAAGAGTGATTTTGTCGTTCATCACTTCAAACCGAGTGACGCTGGCACCTACACTTGTATGTTTTATAATGACAAGAATGGAACAGCAGAAGCCAACACGACTGTGTGTATGTGAACAATTTGCTTTGTTTTGTTTAGTGATAAAAATCAATAAATTCACTGTTCGGAACTACCGCAACTGAGATTTATTATCCTGCAAATTTGGGCTAATAAATAAAATAATTTGTCATGCGCGCGAATCAATAGCTATACAAAGTTGTATGCAACATGACGAGTTTTGCAATCCGACTAACTAACAAGCATGAAAATACATTAAAAATCCCATACAGTCAAACCAGTAGTAAGTGGACATCAAGTAGATATTAAGGTCCCAACATTAGTTACCTTTTCACTGAAAATCGTGGTTCTGTTTACTGGACATTGAAACCTAAAAGAAGTGATCAAAATTGCCACTTCAATTGACAAAAACATGTTATACGGACACTTAATGCAACTTTTAAAGTTCTACGATTAATGCATCAGTCCATTTCGGCAGTGTCCACCCCCCGCTGGGCTAACCCCCGGGCATTAGCATTTCTTTAAAAAACAATTTGGCAAATTCCCCGGGATGGGGATGAAGGAACCAGGCAAATGCCCCGCCCCCGGGCTGCTTGTTTTCAATCTCTCGATAGGTGATATGGAATATAATACAAATTGTTGCTTCTTAGCAATGAAAAAATATCTAAAATTGAGAAAATATACTTTTAAAAACATCCACGATCTTCTCAAGTCCTTGATGGACTTGCTAATCTGCAACGTAGTCCGCGTCTTAACCTATAAACGCCTTCATCACGAATACGCGACTCACTCCACGGTTTCGAAACCACGTGTCAAATGTTTGGGTGTCGACCCGAGGTACGCAAATGCCCCACCTTCGGAACTGGCAACATTAGGAAATGCCCCGCGGTTGCCCGGGGGGGGGGGGGGATGGGCACTTCCGGAATTGACTAATGCATAACATGCCGGGTATGGGATGTCGGATAAGAGAAGCATCCAAAACAATTCGGAAACGACTTCATCGCAGTTTTCATAGCAGGATGAGCCGTCTTTGTCACCGCGTATATTGCAGCATATGTTACGACCTTACCATAGCTTTTATACCATAATTTTGTTATATTATCTGTTTTAATTATTCCATCTTTTTAATTTTTTTTTTTTTAAGCCTTAGTCAACTGTGGTGATCCTGGTTCCCCATTGAACGGGAAAAAAATTGGCTCACGATACTGGACTGGTGAATCAGTGTCGTTCATCTGTCATCAAGGATATCGCTTGATTGGACCGACCACTAGAATGTGTCTGCCTTCCGGTAGCTGGAGTGGTATACAGACTTCATGTAAGCGACTTTATTCCATACTCCGCAACGTTGTTGAATCATGTTGCGAGACGTTGTGACGGGCTCCGCCAAACGCAACCAACATTTTAACGCGACATAGCGCGCCATTGTTTTGCACAACATGTTGCACACATCTGGCCATCCAGTTGCAACGTATTGCAACAGGTTGGATGACGCTTTGAAATAGCAAATCGAACTAGTTCGCATGCTTTGGCGCAATAATGTTGAACGAGTGTGGCCGAACTAGTACAATACCATGCAACTTCCAAAAGTGTTGCAAAATGTTGCACGAAAAATTGAACGATTACCAAACTTGATCCAACACCATCCAATATATTGAAACATGTTGCAACAGGGTGGCCAAACGCGTGTTACAAGTTAAGCGCAACAATATTGCAATATATATGTTGAGTTGAAAAGTTATTGCGTGCGTTTAGCGGGGCCTTTACACTTAACTATTCATTACAAACAGTATAAGTCTGTAACAAGTAAATTGTAAGCATACATTAAAAAATTCATCTTAGATTTACCAACAAACAGAAATCAAGGTAAGAGCCTCGGTAAAAAATTAACGATGGATTAATTGTATTATATTGTATTTGTAATTTTAGAAACACTTTTTTAAATTATTTATTCTTATTTATTCATCCTAATTTTTAATATAGTAAATTATCGCTTTTAATATATATATGTTATTTGCCGGCTGGGAGGTCCGTATTGTGAAAAACTGTGACCGAGGTCTTGAAAATGCTGCCCGAGGCCGCAGGCCGAGGGCAGCATTTTCAAGGCCGAGGTCACAGTTTTTCACTATACGGACCGACCCAAAGCCGGAGGTAAGAGCTAAGAGTGAAGAATGATCTGTTTACCACGAAAGAAAATAAATTCACTACAATTAACAGTACTTACGGAAAAGGTCATCATTAAAAGAGGGTCGTACAGAGGGGGGGGGGGGGGGGGGGGGGGGGGGGGGGGGGGGGTCTCTGGCACGATTCACGGACGAAAAAAATAACGAATCACGGATCACGGATATTGAAATTTCATTTTCCCGAAATCACGAAAATAAGTACTCTTTTATCCTGTTCTTACGCTACAAATAGTGCTGGAAGAAATCAAAATTGATTAAGAAATTACGAAAATAAGAAAGAGACATACTCTTTTATCCTGTTCTTACTCTACGAAGAGTGTTTGACGTTACGATAATTATACGGAGATCACATTTGAGGTCTCGCGTCTCAAAATCACGCAAAATAAAGTCAATAAAGTGGTGAAATCACGAATATCGGTTATTAATTTAAGCTCTTCACGTGTCACGCAAAACTTTCTGGTCACGGGTCACGAAGAATAAATTTATTAAATTCACGTTTCACGGAAAATAAAATCAGCTAATCACGCGTCACGAGAATACCCTGTACGACCCTCTTAAAAGAGAACAGCATCTGAAATAGCTATTTAAATTTGTAGTTAACAAGTCAATAATAACGTCTGTGTTGATTCAAACAGTATTTTGTTTTGATAAAAAAGTTTGCGAAAGTGAAACTGAATGAAGTTGAAATGTGTAGTTTGGTCGCCGCCTGCACACGGCACGATATCAATTGGGAGAATTTCATTATTTGACTGTTTTTTATCAAAGAATCTCATTTTCGTGAATGGTGATCAGCAGTGTTCGGTTTTTGGAGTTAAGTATTAGAAAGGCAAGCAAACGAATAAAGCGAGTGTGTAAACCAGCGACTTGCAGTTAACCGCTGAATGGCGTGAAAAATTATCAGTGCGAATAATGCACAAACAACGATCGACAAACTACGGTCATAAAACCATAACTTGATTTGGTCAATTGAGAGAATGAATAGTCGTCTTTGGAGAACTCCAAGGCCTTTAATTCCGTTACTTATTTAGCTTTTGGAAGGGTAAACGGATAAATCGCGTATGTAAACCGGTGACTTGCAGTTTACAACAATGGCTTGAAAATCAGTGCGAATCGACAAGCTACGGCCGTAAAACTGGTATAAATTGATTTTGTCAATAAAGAGAATCAATACTCGCCTTTTGGAGAACTTCAACGCCTTTTATTCCACTGCTTATTTGCCCTTTACATTTATAACAGTTCCTGAGCAACTAGCTCGATTTTGGAGAGCAAAACTTATGAAGCCTCGTTCGACTCGCCGCCAAATCAAACTGACGAAAGCGTTACCGTTGCGCGTGGGCAGATATAGGAGAGTTTCCCTAATGGTCGCGGGTCGCGGGTCGCGGGTTTCAAGTCGCGTGTCGCGGGTTTTAAAGAAGTCGCGGGTTTTGAAAAAGTCGCGGGTTTTGAAAAAAGTCGCGTGTTTTTAAAAAGTTGCGAGTTTTCAATAGAATGCATTCATTTCTCAGTAAAATTAATTCAAATGCTGCTGCTTATTGAGAAGTGATAAATAATAAAATAAATTTTCAACGAGCAGTACATTGCTCTTGTTGTTGCTTTCAATTAAGAGTTTTTCACACAATTACAATTTCTTTAAGCTCATATATATGCGTTTTTTTGAAAACTTAGCAGTTAAATTTTCTCTGTTGAAGTCAAAGCTAAGTTTTGAACCGTCTAAAAAATTCTCAACAAATTCTTACACCACCACTGTCATTGTGGCCCACAAAATTATGCCTTAAGTTTTTAAAAGCTTAGTAATCAATGCTATCATAAATGCAATCTCCTGTCTTGGCGCTCACATGGTTGCCTTGTTTGCTCGTTCGGTTCTTGTCCAGAAGTGAGCGTATAACGCGTTTGGGAACTTTTGAGAGCCCCTAAGAAGCTAGCGTTGCTCATATATATATATATATATATATATATATATATATATATATATATATATATATATATATATATATATATATATATATATATATATATATATATATATATATATATATATATATATATATATATATATATATATATATATATAAGTATCTTATATTTTTTGCCAGCGGTGTACAAGCTTTACGTAAGCTTAAGCTTACTTGCATCAATTTGATGGTTCTCGAGGTGCTGGAAAACGAGCTTCTTGACTTGCTCTCTATCCAGGCTCAGTTGGTGGGCTGCCGCCGTATAAAAACAATCGCCATCACCTCTCGGATCGAAGGAAATAAAAAAAACCCATTTCTTTAGTCAGTGACGAAGCAAAAACATTCCTTGCTGACTCTCCATTCTAGAATGCGTAATTTTACAATGCACCGTCGCACACTATCATCCGGGCTCTTGCTTTTCAGATCAAAAGGCGGGAAAACCGAAGGTGCTTTCCATTTTTACAGTCTAAGCAGTCGGACTAACCGAGATAAGCTATTGCAAAATTAAATTGAATTGAATGGTCCTTTCCATTTTGCATTCCGTTCCTCTGTGCCACGTGTGTACTAATCAGTTTATGGTAATGGAAAGATAAATTCATTTTATTAACACTAATTTCAAACATTCGCTTAAATTTTATAACGTGTAGATTCTGTTCTTCGTTATATTCCTATAATGCAGTCTTTTCAAAACCCGCGACTTTTTCAAAACCCGCGACTTCTTTAAAACCCGCGACACGCGACTTGAAACCCGCGACCCGCGACCCGCGACCATTAGGGAAACTCGATATAGGAGAAGCTTGCCCGCGCTAAGAACCAATCAGATTGCAGGATTCGTTACCGTGCCCTCTTGGAAAAAAAATAAAGTAAACTATCGTACACTGTAAATTTTAATATATTGTAAACTAGCCAAGTGTACCCAATTAATTCTTAATTCGTATTCTTAACTGTATATTTTAAATCTTAATATATTGTAACGTAGTAGTGTCCCCAATTAGCTTCTGTGAGCTAAATACCTACCCTGACACTTAATTAAAGTTATTATTATTATCCTGGGAAATACATTGTTGTTATGTGACTCCAATTCCTTTCAATGGCCTTTAAATGAAGGTCACAGAACTTGTCCTCCTTTCGAAAGCCTGAAGAATGGACATATTCACGGCCAGCAGTATTGGGAAGGAAAACGAGTTTCATTCACTTGTAATCCTGGGTATTGGCTAAAAGGATCATCGGAGCGTCGCTGCCAGACGAGTGGTACTTGGACAGGAGTTCAGCCTTCATGTATTGGTAAGAGGCTTTTTGACATTGATAACGGTATAAAACGGTCTTTGATCATGACCAAGAGAAAATGAGGGGACAGAGAGGGACTTTGAGGGCGTTGGCCGGGATATGTCGATTCCATTAAAGTTATTTTTAGAGATGCGGACGTCCACGGAAACGTATTTCCGGCTCTGGAAAAATCATTAGACCGCGCCAGCGTGACATTTGTTTTGTCGGCTGTTGGTCCTGTTGAATATTCAACATATCTTTCCAAGGGGAATTTACAGGCGTTTAGATTTCGATATCGATATTGACAAAAATAGTTTCGCATACATCGAAAGCACTCCTCAACGACTTCTGATGACGCTAGTGTTATAAGAATCGTGACCGGCCTACTCGGACACCCTACCGTGGGCTTTTTATTTGCGACGTGTTTTGGTAGCCATTGTCTTCAAAGTTTCTCTCTTAGAACCGTGTCTTTAAATAACTGATTTGCCTCATAAGATATAGTCGGAAAAGAAACTTGTTTGTGTGATTTATTTGAGCGATGGAATAGTTCCAACGCTGTGGGATGCCATTTTTGATATTAAAACCAAGCAGTTACGGAACTCTCTAGGTTTTAATATTTCGGTTTTTATAGTTTATGTAAGCAACGGGTGAAGACTGCATCAACAACGATCCGAATGAACGGCCGAGTGAACAGCCCAGCATGTGCACAAGCTCATGAAGCTCTGAACAAACAGACCGAGCAGACGAAGGCAGAGAATGCAGAAAGTCATCCACACGACTGACTGACGAGAGAGTTTAATTGAGAAGTAACGAAGTCCACATTTATTTATGTTTGTATGAATAACAGACGCAATCTGCACCTACGGCAAACTAAATGAACGGAAGAATGAACAGCCAGACAGGTGCATAAGCACCTGAATGCCTGAGCAGACAAACCGGACAAACAAGAGAGCCGAAAATACAGAAAGTCATTTATGCAAATGACTAACTATGGTGTTTTAGTTAGTAGTAATCTGTTGACCCTATGACATTTTGTTTTGACATTTTAAATAAGGGATATAGTGAGCTCACTAATAAGTTTTCTTGAATCGAAGTAGATTGATAGAAAATATTTTTGCCTGCTCAGAAAGTCTGCCATTCTCATCAGGGGCACAGTGACAGACCTGTTAGAGAGATGATTTTTAGCGAGAAGCACGCGAGTAGTCAGGGTAAGCGCGCGCGGGAAGACGTTACATTGATCTTTGTCCGTACTGTAACGTATTTCTTACTAAAAGCCAAGTTAGGGTGAATCTCTCTAAACGCACGTTTCAAACTGTGGTACCACAGCTGGCCCAACGTGCCTGAGCTTGCTGCTATCAATCTATAACGATTAAGCATTTAAAATGGTTTATGAAACGATAAAAGTATAATGCTAAAAGTTAAAGTTCGTTGATCGTGCTTTGACATTTAGTGGTGAGAAAACGTTTAAGCAAAATTTGTCGCAATCCAAACAAGTTTTTGCAGCTGTTTCTTAAGCAATGTTTTCAGCATGAAGTTAGCTTATTTAAAACTTTAGTAAAAGGCAAAATGCTGAACTTACCATCGGAAAAATGAGCGCCTGACACGGAGTAAAATTATTTGGTCGTTTTTTACTTGATGGCTCGCGACGACTATATGCACGCGCGTACTTTTATTTAAACGGGTGCACGCGTTAAGCGCGCGCAACCTGGGTACTAAAAAAGTTTTCATTTGCATAGTTTAGCTAGCGGTTAAAAAGCTAAAAGTTAAGGCTTTTTTGGTTCGTTAAGGCGAACCGTTTAAAATAGTTGAAACAAGACGTTTAACTGTTTACAAGTTTAACTGTTTCAGAACACTGTTTGCAGGTTTAACTGTTTCGGAATACTTTTTTGTTTATGTAAGTAACGGATGCACACTGCACCAACAACGATCCGAATGAACGGCCGAATGAACAGCCCAAAATGTGCACAAGCACATGAGGGTCTGCAAAAACTGACCGAGCAGACGAAGGCTGAGAGGACAGAGAGCCACCCACACGACTGATTGACTAAAGGGTTTAACAAAAGTGGTAAGGTATAGTCTATACGTACAATTATGTTTGTGTAAAAATACAGACGCAATCCGCACCATCGGCAAACTGAATAAACGGAAAGGTGAACAGCCAGACAGGTGCATAAGCACCTGAGTGCCTGAGCAAACAAACCGAACAAACAAGAGAGCCGAAGACACAGAAAGTCATCTATGCAAATGAAAGACTATATGGTTTATGTGGCAGTAACCTGTTGTTCTTTTTTAAAATTCTTTAGTTATTTTTCTAAAGGAATGTTTATATTTAAAAATAAGGAAACTCCCTAATTAAATGACAAAACCCACAAAAGTTTACGGGCCATGGGCTCGCCTTCCCGGATACATCCATCCGTCTTTACAGAGAGCCGGAATGCCTTTGGCAGTACCCTCTCTCTGTGGGTACAAGTGCAATGTCGTTCTACAGACATACTCGTCTATCACAAGGGCGAGAAGAGGTCTGACAGAACAGACCCACGGTGGACTGGATCGTGGGTTGGACATGGTCCGCCATATGGTGGGATGAAATCCAGCATATGGTACAGAGCAAATTGTTTGTGTGATTTATTTGAGCGATGGAATAGTTCCAACGCTGTGGGATGCCATTTTTGATATTAAAACCAAGCAGTTACGGAACTCTCTAGGTTTTAATATTTCGGTTTTTATAGTTTATGTAAGCAACGGGTGAAGACTGCATCAACAACGATCCGAATGAACGGCCGAGTGAACAGCCCAGCATGTGCACAAGCTCATGAAGCTCTGAACAAACAGACCGAGCAGACGAAGGCAGAGAATGCAGAAAGTCATCCACACGACTGACTGACGAGAGAGTTTAATTGAGAAGTAACGAAGTCCACATTTATTTATGTTTGTATGAATAACAGACGCAATCTGCACCCACGGCAAACTAAATGAACGGAAGAATGAACAGCCAGACAGGTGCATAAGCACCTGAATGCCTGAGCAGACAAACCGGACAAACAAGAGAGCCGAAAATACAGAAAGTCATTTATGCAAATGACTAACTATGGTGTTTTAGTTAGTAGTAATCTGTTGACCCTATGACATTTTGTTTTGACATTTTAAATAAGGAATATAGTGAGCTCACTAATAAGTTTTCTTGAATCGAAGTAGATTGATAGAAAATATTTTTGCCTGCTCAGAAAGTCTGCCATTCTCATCAGGGGCACAGTGACAGACCTGTTAGAGAGATGATTTTTAGCGAGAAGCACGCGAGTAGTCAGGGTAAGCGCGCGCGGGAAGACGTTACATTGATCTTTGTCCGTACTGTAACGTATTTCTTACTAAAAGCCAAGTTAGGGTGAATCTCTCTAAACGCACGTTTCAAACTGTGGTACCACAGCTGGCCCAACGTGCCTGAGCTTGCTGCTATCAATCTATAACGATTAAGCATTTAAAATGGTTTATGAAACGATAAAAGTATAATGCTAAAAGTTAAAGTTCGTTGATCGTGCTTTGACATTTAGTGGTGAGAAAACGTTTAAGCAAAATTTGTCGCAATCCAAACAAGTTTTTGCAGCTGTTTCTTAAGCAATGTTTTCAGCATGAAGTTAGCTTATTTAAAACTTTAGTAAAAGGCAAAATGCTGAACTTACCATCGGAAAAATGAGCGCCTGACACGGAGTAAAATTATTTGGTCGTTTTTTACTTGATGGCTCGCGACGACTATATGCACGCGCGTACTTTTATTTAAACGGGTGCACGCGTTAAGCGCGCGCAACCTGGGTACTAAAAAAGTTTTCATTTGCATAGTTTAGCTAGCGGTTAAAAAGCTAAAAGTTAAGGCTTTTTTGGTTCGTTAAGGCGAACCGTTTAAAATAGTTGAAACAAGACGTTTAACTGTTTACAAGTTTAACTGTTTCAGAACACTGTTTGCAGGTTTAAATGTTTCGGAATACTTTTTTGTTTATGTAAGTAACGGATGCACACTGCACCAACAACGATCCGAATGAACGGCCGAATGAACAGCCCAAAATGTGCACAAGCACATGAGGGTCTGCAAAAACTGACCGAGCAGACGAAGGCTGAGAGGACAGAGAGCCACCCACACGACTGATTGACTAAAGGGTTTAACAAAAGTGGTAAGGTATAGTCTATACGTACAATTATGTTTGTGTAAAAATACAGACGCAATCCGCACCATCGGCAAACTGAATAAACGGAAAGGTGAACAGCCAGACAGGTGCATAAGCACCTGAGTGCCTGAGCAAACAAACCGAACAAACAAGAGAGCCGAAGACACAGAAAGTCATCTATGCAAATGAAAGACTATATGGTTTATGTGGCAGTAACCTGTTGTTCTATTTTAAAATTCTTTAGTTATTTTTCTAAAGGAATGTTTATATTTAAAAATAAGGAAACTCCCTAATTAAATGACAAAACCCACAAAAGTTTACGGGCCATGGGCTCGCCTTCCCGGATACATCCATCCGTCTTTACAGAGAGCCGGAATGCCTTTGGCAGTACCCTCTCTCTGTGGGTACAAGTGCAATGTCGTTCTACAGACATACTCGTCTATCACAAGGGCGAGAAGAGGTCTGACAGAACAGACCCACGGTGGACTGGATCGTGGGTTGGACATGGTCCGCCATATGGTGGGATGAAATCCGGCATATGGTATAAAGCAAATTGTTTGTGTGATTTATTTGAGCGATGGAATAGTTCCAACGCTGTGGGATGCCATTTTTGATATTAAAACCAAGCAGTTACGGAACTCTCTAGGTTTTAATATTTCGGTTTTCATAGTTTATGTAAGCAACGGGTGAAGACTGCATCAACAACGATCCGAATGAACGGCCGAGTGAACAGCCCAGCATGTGCACAAGCTCATGAAGCTCTGAACAAACAGACCGAGCAGACGAAGGCAGAGAATGCAGAAAGTCATCCACAAATTGTTTGTGTGATTTATTTGAGCGATGGAATAGTTCCAACGCTGTGGGATGCCATTTTTGATATTAAAACCAAGCAGTTACGGAACTCTCTAGGTTTTAATATTTCGGTTTTCATAGTTTATGTAAGCAACGGGTGAAGACTGCATCAACAACGATCCGAATGAACGGCCGAGTGAACAGCCCAGCATGTGCACAAGCTCATGAAGGTTTTTTGTGGTTTATTGTAATGCGAAGGACTGGTTCCAACGTTGTGGGAATGTCACTTTTATATTAAAACCCTTAAGTTCCGGAACGTTGGGGTTTTAATATTTCGGATATTAATTGAGTGTAGGTAAATGATGCAAGTCGCACCAACAACAATCCGAATGAACAGACGAATGAAACGGTCTAGCATGCGCAAAGCCCATGCAGATACGAACACACAGACTGAGCAGACGGGTGCCGAAATGGCGAAAAGCATCCAACAAGTGATTGTCTAAAGGGATTAATTTTTTTAAATTCTGGTGTTTGATGTAGATTGCATCAACGGACCCCCGAATGAACAGACGAATGAAACAGCCCAGCATGCGCAAAGCTCATGAGGGTCTGGACAAACAGACTGAGCAGACAGAAGCCAAGAAAGCAAAATACATCCATACATGACTAACTTAGGAGATTTATAGTTTTTTAAAAAAATTTTGGTTTAGGATGCAAAATTTAAATCAACAAACCACCGAATGAACAGACGAGCAGAGCAGCCCAACATGTGCAAAAGCCCATGCAACTCTGAACAACCCGACTGAGCAAACAGAGGCTGACGGCCCAAAACAACATCCATATTGCGATTTACCTGAAGAGATTAAATTATTATGAGAAAATAATTTTTGTTTTGTGTTTAATGGCTATTTGGGCTAGTTGGTGATTAAATTTTTCAGCATAATTTGTTGGGTTACAGAGATAATGAGTTTGTTTATTTTGTAGGTAAGGGATTCAGATTGCTCCAACAGCAAGCCGGACGAACAGACGAATGAAACATCCTAGCATGTGCATAAGCCCATGAAGGTATGAACAGACGGACTGAGCGGGCGGAAGCCAACGGCACAAAATGACATCCATCTATGTGATTGGCTAGTGGGTTTTAGTTTATTATGTTTATATTTATATTAATTTTATTTTCCATTTTTGTAGCCTTTTTAACTAGGTGAGTGATGGAAAAAATAAAATAAAATAAAATAAAATTTTGTTGGGGGGTATAGATATGTCAGATTTAATTATAAACGTATGATTAAATTTTACAAATGGTTAATCGAACGAGTAGATTTATGAAAAGGTTCTGCATTTAAATGTTAAATGTGATTTTGAGGTTTTTTTGCCCTAACTAAGCAGAAAATGTTTCTTGTGATTGTTAAGTGAAGGACTAGTTGTATTTTCTTAAATACTTTTTTGAAAGTAACATGTTTTTCGGTTCTTATGCTTTGATGTAGGTAGAGGATGCGAATGATATCTGGAAGGTCAGTGGAACGACCTAGCATGTGCATTGTCCAAGAGGGTACGCATACGTTAAACAGTTGAGCAGATGGAGGAGGTAAAGGGTTCCGAAAGTCTAGAAGAGCAATTGGCAATATGGAACCACCCATGGCAATTTGGACTGATGGAAGATGGCCAGGCTCTATGCAGGCATATATATGATTTTTTAGATGACTCGATACATGGATAAATTGGATGGCACCCTAAAAGTTCTCCCGAAAAAGGGCCGGGCTCCAACTCACAAAAAGTGATATTAAGTGGCCTTTGGACTAATTTCCCTAAGATTTTTATATTTTGGTAAAATGAAAGACTAGTTTCAATGCGTTGGGATGCGATGAGGGTACTGTTGTTTTTCTAATCAATTAATTACATGGAGGTTGTCTTTCCCATGCAAATTACGGACACATGGTTCGCAATATCTATTAAGGTGCCAGTTCAGAGAATGCTTTTTGATAAAATTTTAAACATGTTCTGGAATGTTGTCTGTCGCATAACGTATTTTATCAAGACAAAGGGGACGATAGAAATGTACTCATATTATCCCTTTTTTTGGGGGGGTTTCTTTTTGTTTTCTTTCTGCGTCTTTTTTACTTTAAAATGCCCTTTCATTGGTGGACTTGGAAATATAAATTTCTATGTGCAATTAGTTATTATATTTTGTTTATTAAGTGTATCGATGCAGAAATAAAATGACATTTTGTTTAAAGGCTTTTGAATAATTTTTGTGTCTCTCTAGTTAGAGCCCTTAATTCACCTGCAATTAAAGTTAATTGCGCAGCAAGCTGCTTGGCCCTTATACATTTCTTATCAAGTAATTCTTGTTGTCTTTTTTTGTCGTTTTTTGTTTTCTTGTACTTTTCCATTTTTTCGTTTAATTTCTTTTTTAACATTTTTTCTTTTCTTAGTCTAAACTTCTTCTTCTTGTTCTGTTTTCTTGGCCTCTTTTGGCTTTTTCCATTCTGAAACAAATCATTAATTTTACATTTGTAGGCATTTATTTTCATCTTTTAGTGAGAGAACTTATAAATAGTGAGCTCACTATTAAAGATTATGTCATACCATTCTCTAAGAACAAAAATATAGTCCTTTTCTCGTCAGGAGTCCAGAAGGACTATATGGTTAGCAAGTTTAGGGCGGGTAAGTTCATTCAAATATACCGTGAGAGAGGGACTGGGACCCGGCCGAGATTGTAAAATTAATGTAAATTTGACTTCTCTGGCTTGACTTACTAACCTGCACGTTTCAAACCGTTTGGTACCATTCGGCTGGACTCTACGTGCAATTTGTCTTTAGGAATGGTATGAGTTCCCTAGTTTTCAAGTAGAAGATCGGTAAAGTACCTTCTTTCCTCGGTGCTTTTCATCTGTGCTTGTGAGGTTGGCGTCCGAAGAGTCGGCCAAAATGTCAGCCATTTTCTTTGTGGTGTCGAGGAGCAGAATGCAAGAAAATCAAACGGTAAGTTGGATCGTTCGTTATGTTTTCTGAATTATTTAAATATTATTTTGAGTGGGGGATCTTACCGTTTGCTCAGTCTCCATTGAAATTTTTTGCCGACTGCGAAATGGCGTAGTGGATACGACAAAGATTTTCAAATTTTGAGTGGCAAGCGTTCCCTCGCGCTTGCTTGGTGAAGATTTTTATTGCTCGCGCTCAGAATTATTAAAATATAAGTCTTTAGGTTCTGTGTAAATCTTGCTGATAATGTGTCGAAAGTTAGATAATTTGCTCCTTGATTTTTAACATAAACTCGAGGTTGTTCGTGTGTTACTTAGTCTCTATACTTTGGTCATACATAGTAAGTTTGGTTAAGCTCGTTTTTGTTTTAAGTCTTATGATTAGAATCTGTGTAACGGTTTATTTTCGTCAGAGCTATTTCGGTTAGGATTATGACGGAATTAAGGGACTGTTAAAACTGATGCTCGTTGTGAAATTGACATCTTTCTGTATAAATCTGTGTTCAATTTCTTGGAAATGGCTTCGGGTTCCTCCTACTGTACTGCGTTGATCGATGTATGGAAAGGAAATGTGAAGAAGGCCAGGATTTTAACTGGTTTACTTCGTGATGAGCTGTACTCTGTAAGCGATTTGTATGATGAACTTGCCTCGTGTTCGGCGGACTTATTTAAATTTAATTATGCCAATGATGAAGAGATTGTTTTTAAAGCTGGTGAGGTACAAGAGGATTGTGATAGGACATTAAGGAATGCTGAAGTAAAAAGGGTGCGAAATGAACATGAACAAAAATTGGCTGAAGTCCAAACCAGGATCGATGAGATCGTGACAAATCGGTTAAAGCTGCTTGCTAGCGAGATCACTTCATTGAGGAGGTTGAGAGGAAAACCAATTGGAAGGAAGAGGAAGAGCAGGTTGGCGTGTTCCAGGGACGCAAGTCTCATGGAGATAAGGCGGATTATAAAAAATTATGAAAGACTTTCTTTGAGGAGATATGAACTGTATAAAAAGCAAGTTATTACAAAAATTGAACGGTTTCGGAGGCAACAAGAAGAGAGTGAACTATTAACAGAGAAAATGAGGAAAAGGTCTAGTTTACATAACTTTTCTGCCTTTAAAATTCAGGATGCTTATGAGTCTATTTTGGAGAAGAGTGGAGGGTATGTACCAGCTACAGATGATCACCCTAAATCGTTTCTAAGCTATGTGAAACAGTTTAAGCACCATGCTGAGGCTGCATTACTCCAGTATGTTCTAAGGGTTACTGGCCAGAGGCTAAAAAATAATTATAAGACTAATGTTTCCACTAAGAGAAGAAACCAAAGGGTTTCTGTAAGTTCTTTGAGGTCCCAGGTTAGGTATAACCTTTCGCATCCTAGGCTAAGTAGACAAGATAGGAATTTTGTTTATACTTCTTTGAGGGCTATTGATAGGTTTTTTATTAAATATGTGAAGTGCGGGGATCAAATTTTTAGTGGGAGGTTTACTGGGGAGCGGTTGCTTGTTGATCAGTTAGGAAAATTTTTAAAAGGGCTTCCTGTGGTATTGAGAGAGAGTGATAAAAATTTGGGTTGGTCTTTGAATAGTGTAGATTGGTATCGGGAAGAGTATAAACGTCAGTTAGCTTCTTCATCGTATAAATGGGTGGGTAAATTGGATTTGATAGAAAGTTTGAAAAAGGGTTGTAGGAGTGAGTTAAAAGCTTTGGTTTTAAAATATAAAGATTTTTTGTCTATTTCTGATTATAAATTTTTTAATTTGGAAGGGGTTAGGTATTACATTTTACCAAGTTTGAATTTATTGCCTAAGGTTCATAAGTTGTCTGAAGAGGCCTCTGTGAACATCGAAGGCTTATTACGGGGCAGGCCAATAACAACTGGCCATAGTTGGTGTATTATAGAGGCTTCCAAATTTATTCAGAGGGAATTGAGGGATGTTATTAGCGAGTTTCGGAGTTATTTAGCAAAGACGGGTAGGAGGGATACTTTCCTAGGCAGTAGTGGTGAGTTAGTTAATATTTTGGGCAAAAGAACATTCAAATTTTGGGGAGCTAACACTTTGGTAACTTTTGATTTCAAGGATTTGTATACTAATATATTATTTGAGGATGCTTCACGTACATTAAGGAGTTTGGTTAAAATTTTGAAATTAGATAATAGGAGGATTTCCTTTATATTGGAGCTTTATCAATTTTGTAATCAGTGGAATTATTTTAATGTTGGAGATGATGTCTTTAAACAGGTTGAGGGTTTGAGTATGGGTTGTTATTTTAGTAAGGAAATTAGTGATCTTGTGTTAATGTATTCTGAGTATCAATATAGTCTTATTTCGGTTGGTAGAGGGATTAGATTCCTGAAAAGGTATGCGGATGATGGTATAATGATTTTTGATTCTGCTAGCTATGATAATGTTGTTAGGGAAATCAGTGCATTGATGTTATTTTACCCAAATAATCTAGTAATTAATGTTAAACTGAATAAGGTATATTGCCAGTATTTGGACTTATCTTTGTCCATAGATGATGTAACTGCAGAAGGGGGTAGGGTACATTATAAAACCTTTTTTAAAAAATTTCATAAATTTTCTTACTTAGATCCTAGGTCAAATCATCCAAAACATGTTTTCAGGGGCTTGGTGAGAACTGAGTGTATAAGATATATTAGGAATTCTTCTTGTATGTATCCGGGAAGGCGAGCCCATGGCCCGTAAACTTTTGTGGGTTTTGTCATTTAATTAGGGAGTTTCCTTAATTTTAAATATAAACATTCCTTAAGAAAAAATAACTAAAGAATTTTCAGAAGAACAACAGGTTACTGCCACATAAAACCATATAGTCTTTCATTTGCATAGCTGATTTTCTGTGTCTTCGGCTCTCTTGTTTGTTCGGTTTGTTTGCTCAGGCATTCAGGTGCTTATGCACTTGTCTGGCTGTTCACCTTTCCGTTCACTCAGTTTGCCGATGGTGCGGATTGCGTCTGTATTTTTACACAAACATAATTGTACGTATAGACTAAACCTTACCACTTTTGTTAAACCCTTTAGTCAGTCAGTCGTGTGGGTGGCTCTCTGTCCTCTCAGCCTTCGTCTGCTCGGTCAGTTTTTGCAGACTGTCATGTGCTTATGCACATTTTGGTCTGTTCATTCGGCCGTTCATTCGGATCGTTGTTGGTGCAGTGTGCATCCGTTACTTACATAAACAAAAAAGTATTCCGAAACAGTTAAACCTGGAAACAGTATTCTGAAACAGTTAAACCTGTAAACAGTTAAACGTCTTGTTTTAACTATCTTAAACGGTTCGCCTTAACAAATCAAAAAAAGCCTTAACTTTTAGCTTTTTAACCGCTAGCTAGGCTATGTAAATGAAAACTTTTTTAGTACCCAGGTTGCGCGCGCTTAACGCGTGCACCCGTTTAAATAAAAGTACGCGCGTGCAGACAGTCGTCGCGAGCCATCAAGTAAAAAACGACCAAATAATTTTACTCCGTGTCAGGCGCTCATTTTTCCGATGGTAAGTTCAGCATTTTGCCTTTTACTAAAGATTTAAATAAGTTAACTTCATGCTGAAAACATTGGTTAAAAAACAGCTGCAAAAACTTGTTTGGATTGCGGTACATTTTGCTTAAACGTTTTCTCATCACTAAATGTCAAAGCACGATCAACGAACTTTAACTTTTAGCATTATAATTTTGTCGTTTTATAAACCATTTTAAATGCTTAATCGTTATAGATTGATAGCAGCAAGCTCAGGCACGTTGGGCCAGCTGTGGTACCACAGTTTGAAACGTGCGTTTAGAGAGATTTACCCTAACTTGGCTTTTAGTAAGAAATACGTTACAGTACGTACAAAGATCAATGTAACGTCTTCCCGCGCGCGCTTACCCTGACTACTCGCGTGCTTCTCGCTAAATCATCTCTCTAACGGGTCTGTCACTGTGCCCCTGATGAGAATGGCAGACTTTCTGAGCAGGCAAAAAATTTTTTCTATCAATCTACTTCGATTCAAAAAAAAAACTTATTAGTGAGCTCACTAAATTCCTTATTTAAAATGTCAAAACAAAATATCATAGGGTCAACAGATTACTACTAACTAAAACACCATAGTCAGTCATTTGCATAAATGACTTTCTGTATTTTCGGCTCTCTTGTTTGTCCGGTTTGTCTACTCAGGCATTCAGGTGCTTATGCACCTGTCTGGCTGTTCATTCCTCCGTTCATTCAGTTTGCCGTTGGTGCAGATCGCGTCTGTTATTCATACAAACATAAATAAATGTGGACTTCGTGTTACCACTCAATTAAACCCTCTCGTCAGTCAGTCGTGTGGATGACTTTCTGCATTCGCTGCCTTCGTCTGCTCGGTCTGTTTGTTCAGAGCTTCATGAGCTTATGCACATGCTGGGCTGTTCACTCGGCCGTTCATTCGGATCGTTGTTGATGCAGTCTTCACCCGTCGCTTACATAAACTATAAAAACCGAAATATTAAAACCTAGAGAGTTCCGTAACTGCTTGGTTTTAATATCAAAAATGGCATCCCACAGCGTTGGAACTATTCCATCGCTCAAATAAATCACACAAACAACAGGAATTACTTGATAAGAAATGTATAAGGGCCAAGCAGCTTGCTGCGCAATTAACTTTAATTGCAGGTGAATTAAGGGCTCTAACTAGAGAGACACAAAAATTATTCAAAAGCCTTTAAACAAAATGTCATTTTATTTCTGCATCGATACACTTAATAAACAAAATATAATAACTAATTGCACATAGAAATTTATATTTCCAAGTCCACCAATGAAAGGGCATTTTAAAGTAAAAAAGACGCAGAAAGAAAACAAAAAGAAACCCCCCCCAAAAAAGGGATAATATGAGTACATTTCTATCGTCCCCTTTGTCTTGATAAAATACGTTATGCGACAGACAACATTCCAGAACATGTTTAAAATTTTATCAAAAAGCATTCTCTGAACTGGCACCTTAATAGATATTGCGAACCATGTGTCCGTAATTTGCATGGGAAAGACAACCTCCATGTAATTAATTGATTAGAAAAACAACAGTACCCTCATCGCATCCCAACGCATTGAAACTAGTCTTTCATTTTACCAAAATATAAAAATCTTAGGGAAATTAGTCCAAAGGCCACTTAATATCACTTTTTGTGAGTTGGAGCCCGGCCCTTTTTCGGGAGAACTTTTAGGGTGCCATCCAATTTATCCATGTATCGAGTCATCTAAAAAATCATATATATGCCTGCATAGAGCCTGGCCATCTTCCATCAGTCCAAATTGCCATGGGTGGTTCCATATTGCCAATTGCTCTTCTAGACTTTCGGAACCCTTTACCTCCTCCATCTGCTCAACTGTTTAACGTATGCGTACCCTCTTGGACAATGCACATGCTAGGTCGTTCCACTGACCTTCCAGATATCATTCGCATCCTCTACCTACATCAAAGCATAAGAACCGAAAAACATGTTACTTTCAAAAAAGTATTTAAGAAAATACAACTAGTCCTTCACTTAACAATCACAAGAAACATTTTCTGCTTAGTTAGGGCAAAAAAACCTCAAAATCACATTTAACATTTAAATGCAGAACCTTTTCATAAATCTACTCGTTCGATTAACCATTTGTAAAATTTAATCATACGTTTATAATTAAATCTGACATATCTATACCCCCCAACAAAATTTTATTTTATTTTATTTTATTTTTTCCATCACTCACCTAGTTAAAAAGGCTACAAAAATGGAAAATAAAATTAATATAAATATAAACATAATAAACTAAAACCCACTAGCCAATCACATAGATGGATGTCATTTTGTGCCGTTGGCTTCCGCCCGCTCAGTCCGTCTGTTCATACCTTCATGGGCTTATGCACATGCTAGGATGTTTCATTCGTCTGTTCGTCCGGCTTGCTGTTGGAGCAATCTGAATCCCTTACCTACAAAATAAACAAACTCATTATCTCTGTAACCCAACAAATTATGCTGAAAAATTTAATCACCAACTAGCCCAAATAGCCATTAAACACAAAACAAAAATTATTTTCTCATAATAATTTAATCTCTTCAGGTAAATCGCAATATGGATGTTGTTTTGGGCCGTCAGCCTCTGTTTGCTCAGTCGGGTTGTTCAGAGTTGCATGGGCTTTTGCACATGTTGGGCTGCTCTGCTCGTCTGTTCATTCGGTGGTTTGTTGATTTAAATTTTGCATCCTAAACCAAAATTTTTTTAAAAAACTATAAATCTCCTAAGTTAGTCATGTATGGATGTATTTTGCTTTCTTGGCTTCTGTCTGCTCAGTCTGTTTGTCCAGACCCTCATGAGCTTTGCGCATGCTGGGCTGTTTCATTCGTCTGTTCATTCGGGGGTCCGTTGATGCAATCTACATCAAACACCAGAACTTAAAAAAAATTAATCCCTTTAGACAATCACTTGTTGGATGCTTTTCGCCATTTCGGCACCCGTCTGCTCAGTCTGTGTGTTCGTATCTGCATGGGCTTTGCGCATGCTAGACCGTTTCATTCGTCTGTTCATTCGGATTGTTGTTGGTGCGACTTGCATCATTTACCTACACTCAACTAATATCCGAAATATTAAAACCCCAACGTTCCGGAACTTAAGGGTTTTAATATAAAAGTGACATTCCCACAACGTTGGAACCAGTCCTTCGCATTACAATAAACCACAAAAAACACAGAAACTGGCCTTCGCTTACACTTCATAATGTAGATATTATTTGGAGGTATTTCAAGTTGAATAGAGCATACAGATCACAGGACTGTATGGTTTCCAGCTGTTTTAAGTTAGAAATTAACACCTTTCATTTGCTAAATATTTTGTGTCCGTCCGATTTGATTTGGCTCGTTTCAATTTGCTAGATATTTCGTAACCTCTCAAATTTTTTTCTCTGGAAGGACAAGGTCTGAAACTTTTCGTGAAGATGATAACTTGCAATTATATTTGCGACGCCGGGCCTGACTGTTTATAATTAATGTTGTTGCAAGGTGTGTTGTGTCTTATCACGGGTAACGTATCGGTATTCATCTATGTCCGGTTTATGCTTTCGCAATACTGTAATGTTTAATGGTCATGCAAATAAAGCTTAAGTGTTGTTGTTACTGACACTAGCTGCTGTAGCTTTACAACGAGAAAGCTTTAATTTTAATTTAAAGAGACGCTCTGTCTTGTATCTGTTTCCTGCATCAATTAGACCAAGCGCTTTGACTTGAGCTTTATTATTTCCCTTACTCGTTACGTGATGTCCTGGCACCACATGATTGAAATGTAGCCCTCCCTCGCGCAACTTTGTTGACTCGTATTCTTCGACAAAATTCGATATTTCCTAGAGCCATTGGATTTGTGAGAGATTGTAGAATCTCTCTTCTGTTCCGAATAATCTCTTTAAAAAATATCATTCCACAAGTCGCTTTTATCGAAGAAACGTATCTCCACGCGGTCCGCCTTTGTTGTTCAAATTTCTCACGCCTTGGGTGACGTGTGCGGACGTCAAGGGAAACAGGGCAGCGTCTAAAAATAACTTAAGTGAAATTGACATATCCCAAGGCCTTGACTGGGCGCGTCCCTCTCTGTCCCATCATTTTCTCTTGTCATGACTTGATATTCAACAAAAGTCCCAACGCGAACAGAAAACAATTGCAAGCGCACAAACCACAGTTATGCGAGCTCTGCTAACATAATAACTTCATCCCCTTCAATTTAATCAATGACGTCACAGTATTAATAATTAAATAAATGCAGTTGGACAAAAAAGGTAAAGTATAAGTCGAGCCAAGTCGCCCTCACGCCCGAGCCTATCCCAGTTTCAGTGTCATTTAGGGACTAGGAAAATGAGGCACTATGAGAGCAAAGTGTCTTGCCCAAGAACGCAACACAGTGATCCCGACCAGGGTTCGAACCCAGACCGCTTGATCTGGAGTCCAGAGCGCCAACCATTAGGCTACTGCCTCTCCTATGCGGGTGAACAAGATATGTTTTATTTTCTGTCTTTGCAACATTTAGGAGTGATGACTTCACGTCAATATGTTTTCTCCATATTTACTTATTGAAACGTTGTTTACTCCTTTTGCAAGGGATGACAATACATTCAAACATTATCCAAGGTAATGGATTTTTCATCAGTCAACTTAGTCGATTTATGGAACCCGTGGCTGGTTCAAATTCACTGTGGAGGCTTTGCTACCGCGCCACTTCCCATGGCTGGGCAGCAAGTACCTTCCATAGTCGTTGTGATGGAAAGCGTCACACAGTTACTATCATCAGAAAAGACCAGTTCGTGTTTGGAGGATACGTTGACATTCCATGGGGTATGAATATAAACAGCTAATAACCACTAATGGACAGTTCAAGTTTCATTAACATATAGAAGAAAAGTTGGGGTAAATAAAAAATGACAAATTCAGACGCAAAAGGGCAAGCCAAACACCATTCATGTTCCAGAACAACCACGAACTTTCCGAGACGAGATTAATTCTAACTCTCAAAATACTCTGAAACGGTGGCATAACAGTAGCACCGTTCTCCACGGTGGTTGGTGGCCAGTTGCCATCAACTTAAAGGGGAGGGTCTGGATAAGGGTGATGGATTGCGCTATCAGTTATTATTAAATTCTCAACCTCGGATAATGCAATTCTAGCTTTCTGATTGGTTCACTAGATCTCGGTTATCAGCCATTATACCTGCGTTTAACCTTATATGGGAAACGAGTGCGGCAAGTGCCACTCAGTTTAAAAATTTTCCTGCGGGAAGCGAAAGTTCCATCAGTAAAATGGCAAATTTGGCGAGGTTTATAAGCTTATACAAGAAATAATCGACAGTGGCTTCGCTAAAACCACACAAATACCACAAAATGCCATAGTTGACTCAACTACGTAAAACTGAAAGGATTGATGCGAAATGTTTAATTAAAATACTTGTAAATGTACAACAAGAGCGACTAAACGAAGAAGAAAAGCAGCAAATAATTTACGGGAAGACAAGAAAACTGACACAATTTCATTCAGTGTTCGACATAAAATTAGGTTCAGCACTTCAGTTAAGTTTGTTTCCTTTCAATCTTGATCTTGTCCTCTTATACTTCAATAAACTTCATCGAATCTGAGTGCAATTTCGTTTCAGCATAATGTAGTGGTCTTGATGATAGCCGTGGAGCCGTAAACAAGTACAATATGTAAACACTTGCTTCGCTCGTCTTGCACAAGGCGTATAATTTCCAGGAAAGCTATTGCTTCGGATCTTCCCGTAAACCTTAATTGTTGTCACAATTTTCCAGGATGAAAAGACGATTTACGAGGAGATTTTCCGAGGAAAATCTTCAGAAGAAAACTCTCTCGCTGGCTCTCCTCGCGTGTTTCATTCAACTCAAAAAGTGAACACCGCGCCACAAATTTTCCCGCCTCCTCATACTATCACTTCGTTTACATCAAAATGAAATGTCCAGTTGATTTATACTAAAGAAGAATTTAATAAAACAATTATTCCATTCGCCCTTGTTGGATACGAGTGGTTATAGCCAACTCGGCGCTTCGCGCCTCGTTGGCTATTTACCACCTCGTATCCAACGCGGGCTCATGGAATAATTGTTAATTATTATCCAACACTGCTTCGTAGAGTACAAATAACGCCCAAAACGAGTACAAATATCACACGATATTTGTACTCCAGAGAACTGGTTAGACAGGTTTTTGACGTGTTCTCGTGCTCTTGACCAATCAGTTAGCTGGATATCCTGCGCCAATTCCGTTCCGCTTCGCATACTTCTGCCACGCATTTGCGGCAAATAAATATCCGCGAAATTCGCCCGCTTTGACTAGTTTGACATAACATTTTGGCTTGTTGGATAATAAACCTCTTATTAGACGTTTTCTTGTGTAGTATCGCCAAGAATTTTTACTCGTTGTTTGTATTTTGACTCGCCCTACGGGCTCGTCAAAATACGGCACAACTCGTAAAAATACTCGGCGATACTACACAACAAAACGTCTAATAAGATATATATATTCAGCACATTTATTTCTCTGCTATTGGTTAATTCTGTCATCTCTGTTAATTTATCTTTCTCACCTAAGGTGCATTTCTTTAGAAAAAATTAACTCTGGACCTTGGTATCCAGAAACAAATTTTGTGTTTGTTTACTGAAATTCGAAAATTGTAAATAAATCCGAAAGATGGACACTCAAAATGGAATAATTAGATTAAATCAGTCTAAATCAGTATTTTTTTTTAATTCAAAATGAAGGCGCTTCTTTTTGAAATGACTTGATAAAAGTACATTGTCCCAGCGCTATGAAAATACAACTTATTTACTGTATAGGGTATTCTAGCCAGAATCATTTCTGCATGCAAAAGCTTTTATAAAAATCGCACGATGGAGTAGTTTTCTTTTAGCCTGAAGCCAAAAGTGGTGAGAACGCATGTGAAAGGAAGAATTTCGCATTCAGCGAAAAAAAGAGAAGATCAATGCGAATTCTTGTATCTTAATCAAAAAGTGTTGAAATAAAATACCGTATGTTACTTACAAATAATTTTTGTAAAATATGCAATGATAAAAACAATTATGTTCGGCGCGAACAGAGTTTACGATAAGGAATAAGCCAACATGGTTGGGCCACCAGGTGCCTTTGAACTGATAAAAAATAACGGCTCTATAACTTGTATTTATCAATATGTTCATTGAATTTGATATAAGAATTAAAGCAAAGTTATTCTACTGGTGTAGCAAAAACAATAAATTGAATACAAAATATTGTTATGCGAATAAGTAGAGAACTGTATCAAAAGTTAATGAATACTAATTAGCTGGGCAGGACTTTGTATTAAAAGTTAATTATATTCCTTGATATGTTTTGGGGTTTACAGTTATGTACATGTCATCTGAATACTGTGCTGGGATTGGTTTGCACCCTCATTGAATAGTTAATGAATTTACAATTGAAAGTAGAGTTAAACGCCTAGACAGTTTAGATTTTCCTGAGATAATTAAATAAGTTACGGGATTTTTTTTATTTAAGGTGGCTGTCAATAGTTTACACCTTTCTATTGTTGGTATTTTATAACAGCTGGCCTCATGATGTGACTGAAAAATATTTACTGTAAACCATAAAACTGAGCAATTGTAAGAAAACAGAGCTCACCAAATACGTCAAAATTATTACTCGTGGCAGTGTCAAAAGAGGCCATGCAAATATACTCTACATTTGACTGTAAAATAAACTGAATATTTGCCTGCAAATAGGATTTTTATGTCTTCTCGCCCTGCATACTGTAATTTAGCTGCAATGGTTCTTGGAGAAGACTCAATGATAGTAACAATGTATGCCAACTCCCCTTTAAGGATGTGTGTAGGTCAGGCAGAGAAGTCAAATATTAATATCAACAAATTTTTGCGTCGAAGGAACTTCAATTTGCTGCTCGGTGAAACTAACATTTTCAAATTTGTTGAGAAACTTGATCCTTGACGTTATGCTAATGCTTTTCGGAATTTGCGAATATTTTAACATTTCCTAAGTTCCACTGTATGGCTTCGTTAATAACCTTTGACTGTTACAGCTATTTATTTCATGTAATTTTGTTTCGTTGAAAAGACAGCTTTTCGACCTCGTGTATTCTTTTACCTGACTGTCTCAGTTCTGCATTAAAACATGTTATAACTGTTGAAGCCTTTCTGGGCCTTTAACGGTTAGGGTAAAATTGCGAAAAGAAGCCCTGGGCTTTTTTTTTCTTTTGGACTTGCTTCGGTGAGGAGGGGATTGATTTTCAAACACACTATTTCAAACACATAATTGCGTGATTACCGAGTTAGATGATCCATAAAGTTTCTCAGAAAAAGTGTCGTCATTTTCATCATAGTTAATTAAGCTTAGAGATAGAATCTTCGATCCCAAGGGAGGGCGCTTGTTGGAGAAAGGAGGACAGAAATTCCCCTTCTTTTTTCTTTTGCCTTCTCTACCACCTAATGTCTAAAACAGAAGTATAAATATTTTTAAGAACCGTTCTCTGAGAAAGTGAAGCAAAGTTGGAAATGAAATTTTTTAAGCCCCCTTCATTTTTGTGTGAAGGTAGGCTACCTGGGGGATGAACAATGATTGGCAGATGTATTGTTTCCATGGTAACCGCACTTGGTCACGCAAGCCTCAGGTTCATGTTTTGAGCTAAAATTTCACTCTCAAAAAGTAAAAATATACGAGGCTAGTTCTCGGGTAAATGTCAACTAAATCAAATGAAATTCCAGCAGAAAGTAGAGTCATTCTTCTAGTTTATAAAAATTATTGTAAAAGTATTTTGAGGTTTTATATGAACAAGGAAAAAAATGACGCTGTGTAATGAAGCCTGTCGGCCATTTGGACAAGCGGCAAAATCAAGCAAAACCAATTTCGCTATTTTTCCCAAAGTACTCACTTTCTTGAAACCAAATTAGCAGCAGAGCTAATATGGATAATGTCGTTTCGAAATATTATAACATCTTTTTGGGGAACGTTATATTTTGTCCATGGGCATTCAAGACATACAAGGCAAATTGCAAAAAAATGCAAGATTGGCCATTTTGAGGGCCTCGCTATTTGGCCTAAAAAGGCTTAAGAGAGATGAATTCAACTTGAAAATAATTTTATATCACCTGGTCTGTTACGTAAATGTGATTAATAACGTTTTGAATTGGTTGGCGAATTTGGTGAAATTTAAGGGGGGTCCTTCTTAACTACAGATCTAGAGCAGTTGCTAGGGAATTCCTGAAGACCAGTTTTAGTGGCAAGCCATTTTGGACCGTTTTGTAACGCTGAATGGTAAATTTTGTGGGGCAGGAAATACCTGCTTGAAATATTGACATTGCGCCTGCATAACTAGTGCCAGTCCTAAACCGCGCGTTAGAATTTAAAATCCCTAAAACTTGGAGGAAAAAAGGAAGAGTTCTGAACTTTTTAAAGAATCGGAGATAACATAGCCTTCTTTATAATCCTACGTATGGGATTACCGTTTACAAGAAAGAAAAAAACGCTACTGAAGAAAGTCTGAAAATACGGGTGTTTATTATGTCATAACTTTTACAATAATGCCAATTTTGTAAAACCCATACGAAGCATTAAGCATGTGGACATTCTTTATCTATTGGCACTGATTTTAACTTTCAGTTTTATATGCCCTTTCAGTTTTAGGGTTTTTTCTATTCTGGCCACGCCACTTGTCAAATATGGCCGTGATATGAAACTCTTGAAGTACTCTTCAATTGAACAAAGTTGCGAAAAAAGCTTATCCGTAGCAGGTCAAGTTTCCAAAATATGGCGGTTAGATACCTTCCTTAGCAACAACTTAGTAGTTAAGAAGGACCCCCCTTAAATTAATACAAAAGCCTACCTTGCAAGTTTTGGCAATTTCTTCAAGACGATTTGTTGTGCGAGACTCGCCTTTGCTCCCTCCAATTTCTTCACCAAATTAAGCACAGACACTAGCAGAAAGGCCCAATCTAACAGTTTCCCACATCAAAATCCATTTTCCTGCGTTTCAGACCACAAATGATGATACATTAATCCGCATACTTGATAAACAACAGTTCGCCGCCATGTCAAAACACATCCGTAACTTTGTGATTTCTTCCGTCGAGTGCCAAACCTCTTCAGTACAATTCATCCAAACCTCTTCAGTACAATTCATTCGGAAAGGTAGATAAATGATCACTGCATTACAGAGTAATGTCAGTGATGCATTTAGCAGAAATCGAGTCGCGCGTTCGAAAGTCAGAATGTTGAATAAATGAACACACCGGAAGTTCGGGAGACGGGACTGCTGACCGGATGTAACACAATACAAATGGTGTAGGTGTCAATTCTTTTAGGACATCTCATGGTTCTTTTTGTATTAAAGGTGGAAGGTTTTACGATGATAATGCAACATCGAAAATATAACGACTAGGTATATTCGTACCACAGAAGTTTAAGTTTTATTCTACCGGCGATGAGTGTTTTCTGCATCTTTCGGAGGCACAGCATAGCATCGGTCAGAAACAGGAAGATTTCACATCACCGTACTTGTCCTCGTCAAATAATATGTTCATCAGTGCCTTGACGTTAACAGGCTCACGAAAAGCAAAACACCCATTGTGAGAATGCAAATAAGAATGAATAGCTAAATAATTGGAAAACGCCATTTTTTCTTTATTTAATAACCAGCACGGAAAAGAATCAGATCAATCTCGTCACGGACTTCATCATATTTGCACGTGCCTGAACAACAGTTCGCCGCCATGTCAAAACACGTCCGTAATGTCTGTGATGTTTACCGTCGAGTACTAAAATTCATCAATATCGTCCATCCAGAGAGTTAGGCACTGATGAACATCTGCGGAAACATTTTTTTTACTAGGATTTTTTGATATTAATCCCAACGAAGCACGTCTCAGTGTCCCAGCGGCAAACACCAACAACGATAATTTGAATGGTGCCCACCTAGTGGTTGTACACACCTGGGGTTAACACGATTTAACTCGTCCCCCCCCCCCCCCCCCCCCCCCACCCACCCCACCCCTCCATTCTATTAGATACGAGGAGAAGCCGTAATGGAAGATCGGTAAGGTTAAATGCGATGCGTATTCTATCCTGCACAGACAAGTTTTTTTTTTATATTATTATTGTTCTTGTTTGGGATTTAGCCACATATAACGGCGTAGCATTTATTTGACGAGGACAAGTACGATGATGTGAAATCTGCCTGTTTCTGACCGATGCTATGCTGTGCCTGCGAAAGATGCAGAAAACACTCATCGCTGGTAAAATGAAACTTTAGCCAATACTTAGCCGACGAGGCCGTAGGCAGAGTTGGCTGAAATCAGACGATATTTCTAAGATTGAGCAGGATAATTGTTTTATTATTCAACAAACTGTCAACGAAAACTATTTTGCAGCTAAAAATACTGTGGTTATGCAGCGCTCTGCGATACTTCGTACGATTTGTAAAAACCTACGTATATTTAACAATTATTCAATGATGAGCGCGCGTTGGATATGAGATGGTAGATAGCCAACGAGGCCCGTTGCACCGAGTTGGCTATAACGATCTTATATCCAACAAGCGCAAGTGTAATAACTGTTTTATTAAAAACGCCCAAAAGAATTGCAATATTTGAGCTTACCAGCTGTTTTCGTTGAGGCGTATCGGCTACGGTATAGTGGTCAATGATATATGAGCTCATATACTATTGCCTGTTAACCAATCAAAACTCAGGGATTGCAATATACCATTGCTAATTTTTAATAACGCAGTATATTAGTTAGATACGGATAACGGATAACAAGGACGTCCAGACCATATAAGGGCATCGCGCGAACTCAGTTGTTGAATAATAAAAATTGTTATTTTAATCATGGCGTTATTCAACAGAATCACTTTGTGCAGGTTACATTTTGTTTTGTCCGGAAATACAGTTATACGACTGCAAACGTATAAACTGTTGACGCTTTTCTGAGCCTTTCGCTCAGAAATATAAGCCCTGGCTTATATGATTTGCTCAAAGTCCCTTTCAAATGAGGTAATATTTACATTTGGGGAGGTGGACGTATTTAACGGCGTTTCAAACATCTTTGAACAGAATATTCACGCCAGTTAGTGCAATTGATAAAGCTGTCGAATCGTATCGATTTGAAACCAAATCCTACAGCGGTAACATTTCTAATAACGTAAAACACAAAACGAGTCCTACAAAGTAAGGACGGTTATTTTTTTAATAGTTAACCAACACTTTATTTGCAACGCAGACTACTTACAAACATTTACTTAATTAAATAGGCCGGAGTTTATTTTTGGAAATATTCACGCACATAGTCATAGTGATCTTCTTGGTGACCAGGGCAAGTGGAGAAGTTAGGAGGGATTGGCTAATAGTTTCAGGAGAGGACTTGTTTTTTGAAATTTTTGGGGGGCTTAATGATTTCCTTGGTAGCCAGGGGTCGCGGCTGCATCAGAATGGTTCACGAGCGGTAAAAAGAAAGTATCTTTTGAATTTCTGGTATCGCAGCATGACATGCTTTTTAAATAGTCAGGAGTTGACATATTATAGGTTAAACTGTTTTTCACTGACTCTTTTTCGTTTTTTTTTTTTGGTAGACTTTTCGGCTAATACTTAAGACTTCATCAGTAATGAAAGAAACGAAGAAACGTAGCGCGAGGCTTGCTCGCGTGACCAGAAACGTTGCTTTTGAAACTCTTATGCTCGTGCAATGCATTTATATGCTTCCGGGATTTTGATGTGATCGTTCCCAGCATTTGGATCTTCCATGCTCCTAGAAAAAGTCGCTCGTGATAATTGACCTCAAGTGCCACAACCTCAACGTTTTCAAAATCCATGTTGTGGTTTGATTGATGGACATGGGCAGCAACGTTAGAGTTGTGATCGAAACGTGACACTGCCTTTCTATGCTCCGCACTTCGAGTCTTGAGTGGTCTCTCTGATTGACCATAGCAGGGCTCAAAATAATTTTTGAATAATGACCGGTCATGTTGACCGGCCAAATCAATTTTTGCTCGGTCATGTCTCGTTTTTGACCGGTCAAAATATTGAGTATTTACTTTGAAGCAATAGCCTATTCTACCAAAAATTTCGCCTCATAAGCTAAAACACTCGTTGTTAAAGAGTATAAGGCTTAAGCTTAAATGTTTTGATCGCTAAAAGTGTCATTTTATTATGTTCGCTTTTTGAATTTCCATTTCCTCTGCGTTCTACTCTACATAAAACAAAATGCTCAGTAGCCGTAATGTTATATTACTCTGCATAGTTTCACATTAGTTAACGACTTACGGGTGGAGGCGATCTTGGTTGTAAGCACTTTACTGGTCTTTACTAACGAACACTAATTAGTAGAATTCTACTAGTACACTAATGCAAATGCTGCAATGTGATTGGCTGAGCTATTGAACACTATCAGCCATTAGTGTGCAGTTGCCGAAGGTCGTCCACAAAATGCGACGTTTTTATCGTTTTTCCGAAGTTTTGGAAGGAAGTTTAGATGTAAATGGATAAAAAAATTCCCTAGAAGACTAAAAGAAGGACATAAGCGGTTTCTTGACTTTAAAAGCTTGAAATTATTGAAAAACGGGTGCACGCGCGTAAACAACTGCAAATTTACCAAGGACAATTCAATGCGTACGATTTTGTTAAAGCGTTTAATAGTTCGATAATGCGTAGAAAAATAATTAGAAACCATTATTTGCGTTTATTTCAGTTAGAATTCTACTAAAACAATTAGATTATTCGCTCTCAATTTCTATGAGGTGATAGTTGATTCGGCCTGCGGCCTCATCAACTATCACCTCATAGAAATCTCGAGCTCATAATTAATTAGAGTTAGAGTAATAGGACATATGCCCATGCTACAAGTGAGATAACTGTGCCTTTGCTCGGCATGTAGGAAGAAAGGAAACACCAACGTCTTTTGTTGCTTTTTCAGGTCTGCTGAAAATCCCAGGGGGGGTACTCGAAGTATACATGACGGGGGGTTCCGGCGTATTTTTTTGGGTTGAAAATTTACACGCTCGGTATTTTTTTGGGTCAAGAGATCTGTCACGTATTTTTTTAGGTCTTAAAAAAATGCGCGTATTTTTTTGGGTCTTAACTCCCAGCGAACTTTTCGTTTCGGGTTTCCGTTGCGATCAGCGGACCAGAAAAATATTCATTCGAACTTCTTTTCAGCGACGTGTGTTCCGAAAAAAACTGTTAATATTAAGAAGACAATACAATGTACATTTGTAATCTTGTTTTTGGGTTGGAAATTTTTATGCCAGGTATTTTTTTGGGTCTGAAATTTCAGGCCTGTGTATTTTTTGGGTTTGCAATATGAAGCTCCGTCGGATCTCCCCGTCATGTATACTTCGAGTACCCCCCCCCCCCCCCCCCCCCCCCCCTGGGCTGAAAATCTACTGACGAACCATCTTTTACTTACCTAATTAGCGATAAACACGGTCAGGAAGTTGTCAAAACTTCAAAATACAATGTGCTTGGAACTGAACTTAAAAAATTCAATGCGTTTAATGATTTTATTATTTTCTCATGATCTTGCAGGTGAAAAAAGCGTTACGAACTCGTACTGTCTATAGGTGCATTTAGTTTTTTAAATCCACTAACGAGTGCTCTTTTTCTCGGCCCGCCGGACAATTCAAACTGTAATTGCGTACGCGTGTTAATAGCAGACGTTGATTGATGCGATGTTCATTGTTGTCTGTTTAGCGTATTTACAGACGTGGATGTTTCCTGTTTTATTCAAACCGCTAACAAATCCGCAGAGCGTGACCGCCTCATCTGTATTCTACAAATTTGTGACTCCAAGCTGCTATGAAATTTTATGATTTTACTGTAGATTTTCAAGAAATACTGCGCATATTTTTTTTTTTGTGTTATTTATTTGAAAGCTGTGTACGTGACCGGTCAAAATGACCGCCGAACCAAAATTTTGTCCGGACAAATCGCCATTTTGGCCGGACATTGTACGTTGACCGGCCGTTATTTTGAGCCCTGCATAGTGTACAAAACTGCACTGCGTGCAACTGCAGTTATTGGCGATAATTCGAGAACATACTTTAAAATGTGGTTTGTACGGGTATTTTACTATCCTTACAAAATCAAAACGCCTGTTTGCACGATTTACAGTACAAAAAGAAATCAACCATCACAGAGTCACGGCGACATAACAGTAGCAGAGTTCTCCACGTTGGTTGGCAACTGGACTGTCATCATATATAGGGGTGATGGATCGTTAGCGGCTATCAGTCATTATTAAAAACTATCAATGTTGCTTGGTTAACAGACAGTGATTTATTAGCTCATATACCATTGACCACAAATATCGTAGCCGATATCCGTCACGAAAACAGCTGGGGAGCTCAAATATTGCAATTATTTTGGGCGTTTTTAATAAAACAATTATTCCACTCGTGCTTGTTGGATATGAAATCGTAATAGCCAACTCGGCGCTACACGCCTCGTTGGCCTATCTACCATCTCATATCCAACGCGCGCTGGTGAAATAATTGTTAAATATTCGAGCCTTTTTTTTTATTATTTCAGCTATCAGTTACATATTAAATCATTTCTCACCTATTAGTTGATTCTGCTATCTCAGTTAATTCAACCTTCTCAACTAAGGTGAATTTCATTACAAAAATCCAAGAATGGGTTATAAATCTGAACAATGGACACCCCAAGTGGATTCATAAATGCGGATTTGTCGGATTCATAATGCGAGCGTTTCATTTTGAAAGTATTTGAAAGAATACATCGTCCCAGCGTCTTCCCTATGGAAATACATTTCATTTACCGTCCATGGTATCCCAGACAAACCACCCCAGCCTGCAAAAGTGTTCAGAAAAGTCGCACGATGAAGCAGTTCTTCTTTTAGCCTGAAGCACAAGGTGGCGTGAACGCATCTAAACGAAGAATTTCACATTCGGCAAAAAAAAAAAAAAAAAAAAAAAAAAAACCAATCAGGCACACAGTGAATGTTCTGGAAAACATACATTTATTTGGAATAACATTTCATAATGAGGTTACTAAAAACTTTAACAATTAATAATTTGTATATGTTGATCGAAAGATGTCCAAAAGTAGCCCTTGAAAAATAACCGTATCCAGGCTCTCTCAATTGGGAAACGAGTGACCCTGGAAAAATATCAGACTTCCGATTGAATTGCGCATGCCCAACTTTCAAACAATGGCCCAACGGAGTTATTGGTATTTTACTTCCGGCCATATTTATTGTTTTTAAAACCAACCAAAATCGATCCCTCAACGGAACTTTCGAGAGTCGCTCGTTTCGTCAAGCTTGCTTAGTAAGGTACGAAGACGCGAGATAAGAGAATGGTATTATAATCTGATAAGAACTTTTAAATTTCTGGTGCGCAACAACAAGAAATGACGTGACACACTTCGCCACTCCTGCAATAAAATTTTGTATCAGATTGCTAGATTCTAACTTATGGGCACAGCGTGATCATTTGGTCAGATTATTAGCGCCTGCATGGACGCTTGCTAATTTTGGGAGCCCGGAGGAGGGCGCTTTTTGTTAACGGACACTTAATAATGATTTTTTCAGCTTTTTAACATCTGAAAATTGTAGAGCTAGAGTGAAATAGTGACGCCTACAAGCATGGGGCGCTCGTTAGAAATGGGGCTCTAATTAATAATAACACGTTCAAGGGGACGTACGGGATGCTTGTTGGAAGGTAACCTGCGAGCAGGCTCACCTCTGGGATGCTTTGGGTCACACGCGCGATGCGGGGAAGCCGCAAAAGAGAGCGGCGAAGCCGCCATAAACAAGTGACGACAGAACGAGAAAGTCCCTTTTGGCGAGAAAGCACTTTATTGGCGCTTCCGCACGACACTCCTCCCCGCCGGATCGCTTCTATTGCAGATTTGCTCTTCGCTCTTCGCATCGCTCGCTTGTGAGACCCAAAGGTGAGCTTGTTCGCAGGTTAGTTTAAGGCCCGTTTACACAGGCGATTTTTGTCGCGCAACTCAATGCAATTTTTGTCGCGCCGAAGTTGCATCAAGTTTCAAACTTGTTCGAAACTTCGTGCAACTTCGGCGGGACAAAAATTGCATTGAGTTGCGCGACAAAAATCGCCTGTGTAAACAGGCCTGTAGAAAGTACTTATTATGCAAAAAGGGCGCTGAGTAGAACCAGCAAAGTCAAGAGAGGATGAATTGTCAACGTATAGTTACATGTTTGGAGTAGTTTGGAAGAGTTTAGCTTTTAACGAATTCCCTTGAACCTCGTTTGGCAGCCAAGTAAGAATAAAACAAATTTGCTCAATAAATATTAACGTAATCGCAATTCACTCCTTATTCAGTTAAAGATTAGTTTCTTTTGTGACTTAACGCTTTCTCTTTATTAAGTTTATTTGAAAATCGACTCGTTTCATATTCATTTGTTATCTGCTCTAACAGTGCTTT
Source organism: Meandrina meandrites (assembly GCA_963693305.1). Taxonomy (NCBI): domain Eukaryota; kingdom Metazoa; phylum Cnidaria; class Anthozoa; order Scleractinia; family Meandrinidae; genus Meandrina; species Meandrina meandrites. Next base: position 21,679,871 of record OY855907.1, on the reverse strand, counting down.
TATTATCGTTGCATTTTTAGTCACGTTTCTCATATTTGGTTGGCCGTAGTTGTTAAGTTCATATAAAACCTACTTATGTCAGATAAACTAAGCACGTGACTAAAGTAAACACAGACGTTTATAAAGGCCGAACAGTTTCTTTGAATATATGTGAGCTCACTCATTTAAAAGGACTTTAGTGAAAGTGTCAATTTAACGCTTAGACAGTTTAGATTTTCCTAAGCTAGAATATGTTACGGGATTTTCATTACATAAAGAGTCTCGCAATAGGTTACATCTTTCAATTGTTGACATTCTGGTATAGTAGGCCACATAATCTGACTGAAAAATGTTTACTGTCAACCAGTAAAGCAATTATAAAACTGAGTGTTCCAAATACGTCAAAATGCTCTTCCATGGCAACGTTAAACGAGGCCAACTATACCCTGATTTTGAGTCTTAAATAAAATATTTGCCTGCAAAAAGAATTTTCACACATTCTCTCCCTGCGTACTGTAATAAGGTTGCATCGGTTCATAGAGAAGAACCAATGATAAATATGTCACCTCCCCTCTAGGGTTGTGTGTAGGTCACTCAGAGAAGTAAAAAAGACTGACATCAACGAATTTTCTCGTCGAAGAAACTTCAATTTGGTCTTTGGTAAAAAATACCTATTCAAATTTTTTGAGAAAATTGATCCTCGACATGTGTGTAGCTGCGATAAAATGCTAAAGAAAGGGCATGCTTAAACCATAACGAGCTGTCTAAAAAAAATCAGCTGTACCCGGATTTATAGCAATAAGGTTTACGATAAGCTAGAAATACTCGCCTTAAAAGTAAATCGCGTGACATTTTTTTCTTAAAATGTGCGAATATTTATCGACCTTAATACAGAATTTGGGAATATTTTAACATTTCCTAAGATGGGCTGTATTTCACGCACCATTTTCCTTTTAAAATACAGTTTTTCGCCTGCGGGTATTCTTTGACCTGGCTGTCTTCGTTTCCTGTTAAAACATGTTACAACTGTGGAAGTTTTTTCAACATTTTTTTTTGAAGTGGGCTTCCTTCGGGGAGGACTTAAATATGAGCGGGGTATTTATTTTCAGACAGAGAATTGCGTTTCAAATATATTTGGCTTTTTTTTTGGTCGGTATACTGAAGGGTCGTTTACACGAGCTAAAAAATGAAACAGTTCCGAAAAAAGTTGGAACGGCTCGGATGAAATTTTACGTGTAAACGAGATTTGGCGCGTTCCAGTTTTACCCGTGTCGTAAAGAAGGGTCCATTGGTGCCTATGGTCCTCTTTCCGAATGGAACGGATAAAAATCGGTTCGTTGCGCACTTTTTTATTTTTTTTTTTGTTTCCAACGCGTAAACGCTCGTCCTCTTTTCAGAACGGAACGGAACGGTTCCAATTTTTATCGGAACCGTACAAACTTTTTCGCTCGGATAAACAGCCCTTGAGTCTCAACATGTTTTAGTGCATTCAAGAATACGCCGTAATGAAACCCTCGAAATATATAACGATATGAGATCAAAAAAAAGTCCTACAGCCGTAAAACAAATATTATAGGTCTCTTAGCATTCTGTGATAGTGTAAAATAGACGATTAGTGCTACAAGAGGGGCATATAACCGCAAAAGTTATATCTTTCTCTGAGAGCTAACTAAATTCATATATTCATGAGAATGCGGCAAGTTTGAATAATTTACTGTAACAAGAACGTTTTCAAAGTGCTCCAAAATGGAAGACGAGAGGTAGTTATCTTGGCGAGCCAAATTCGACGAGTTTCATCGAGACTGGACACACGAACCTAAATAAAGCCGTTTGCATAGATGCTGTTTTCCTCATATTTAAAAATAAAAGAAAACAAATCGGTAGATTTTTTTTATAATTCGAAAAAAAAATTCACAATTTACGCACCGTCAACCTCTTCTGCTTTATAACATTTGCTAGGAGTTTCCGATCTTTCCATATTTTTCAGCAACGTTCAAGCGGGCATTGGGCTTTCAAATAATCCATGGGATCTTAGCACTACTTAAGCGTTGTTGTAACGGCTCCCAAAAATACACGAGCATAATATTTTGAAGGAAAAATTCAACAGTCAACTGTGCAGCAATTTCTATCCAGCCGATTTCGTTAAAATTTGCTCACACTAAAACTTGGATAATTTTCAACTTGTTGACATTAATTACAAAAAAATCTATTGTTGCGTTTGGAAAATATTCCGGGTTTTTTCATAAATTGATTTTTTCAATAGCGCTAATATTTCGCGATCTTCTATTTTGTTCGCCCTAAAGTTTAAAGCTTTATAAAATTTGAACATTTGTTATTTCGATTGCCAAAAATCAGAAAAATCGGTTAAGGTTTACATATCCAAAATTCGATTTAGAAAAGGTCACCTTCGTTCCCAAAAAATAGCCGCGGGCCACCATAAGATAGCTGTAGTTGATGATAAACTCGGATTGTGTTGCTCGTGTGATTCCTACTCTTTCACTCACGGCGCAAACAAATTACATTTATCCTTGACTCTTAAAGGAAAGCTGGTTATTGTAGTGTTTGCAATAGCATCATCACCGTTTCTTTTTGCATCATTCATGTCCATACATGTCCCAAGCGAAGTCTCATATTTTTTTTATTATTATTATTTTTTTTTTTTTATTTAAGGATTCGTACAAAGTACAGGTGCTTAACAATAGGACGTAGGTCCCCTACTTGGTTAAAACACCCACACCCAGCCCCCTAAAAAATATCCCGAAAAAAACCCTTCCCTGACCCGACTAAACTACTAATCAAATAAATCTAAATAACACAAATACAATCTGAAATATACTAATTAACTTAACAAGTACAGACAGAGAAAATATTAACACGGCGACACTTAGGACAAATTAATTTAAAAGAACGAAAATTGTCACCATCAAAAACATTTAAAAGTCTAGTAAAATAAAGCAGTTACAAAGCAAAGCAGTTACCTCATTAGAAATTTTACAACCGCCATAAACGACGGTGCAATAGAGCTACTGTTGATCAAGTGATTTGGTGTCTATAGTTATCAGTGAATCGTGAAGGACTGCTCTGGAATGAGCGGAAAAAAAAATAAGCGCAAACGCAGTTAAATTTTAACAGTTCGGTTTTAAGTTCTAAGAAACTCTGGTTTATATGTCACCAGTGTTGTGTCATGTTTGTAGTTAATCCAAAGGTAATCAAGGACTGGGAAAGCCAGAATACCTGGAGCAAGCTAGAGCAACAACATCATCTGAGACCTAGGGGGAATTAGTCGAAGCGAAACGAAGTAAACCGGGCAGAAATCATAGCGGCGAAAGTTTTCATGAAAAGTTGAAAGAGCCCCTGGAAAACGAGTCTCCGCAGACCATTATCAAACGGCTCTGCGAATGCCGGCTCCTGATTAAGCAGAAAAAATCCTTAATGAGCCCTCTCTCAGAACAACACTGAACGGACATGTACGAGGGCCAACTGTCCTATCTCCAACACCAATTCGTGCTTATTACGCAACGTTGTTTACCAAATCACCTGCAACAACTGTAATCAACACTATATCGGAAGCACGACACGCTTTGTCCATGACCGAGTAAGAGAACACCTAAACAATGACAGCTCCTCCGTGAAGAAACACATTTCAAAGTGCCAAAACAAAGTTCACAAAGGCATCGAAATCAAGACCATCACGCTTGAAAAGGACCCGGCAAATTTACGACTATTCGAAGCGTACTATATTCGAAAATACAAACCTGCCCTCAACTCCCGGGAAGAATGCAGCGAATTCGCGGACCTTTTACTTTAATAATTATTTTAATACATTTAGAGACTCTTCGTACTTTGACACTCACTCATTAGTTCATAGCATTCATTTTTATTCATTTTTATTCATATTTATATCTTGTCATTATTTAGCTTATGCATTCACTCCCACATTCTCTCGCATTTCACACGTTTTTACTTTACATCTATATATAAGCCTCATGCGGAATATTTTTCTTATCCCTGATGATGCCGTAGATCGGCGAAAGCTCGGATTTTAGGATTTTAGGATTTTACCGCAGTAGTGTAAGGCCTCAATTGAACTTTTATAATTTTTATTCTTATGAACTTTTGTCTCTTTTCCAACTGTTTTACTTGAAAAATGCAATAGAAATATATGAGGATGGTATGAACTTGTTGCAGAATGGGAAGGTTGGGTTGGGGGGGGGGGGGGGGGTGCTTCCATATACACATGCTATATGTAGCTGTGCAGGGTGGGGTTTCAAGCAATTTTTGCTCAATAAGACTAGGCTAGTACATTGTGATTGAAATTTCACACTGAAAGGTTAAGTCTGTATACGAGCCTAGGGGCCCATCAGGCCGGAGCTTATCCCAGTTTCTGTAGCGTGAAGCGACTAGGAGTATTGCTACTCCCTCGTGGATGGGACGCTAGTCCATCGCAGGGTTACCCCCAGCAGTAAATTCGCCGGTACCCATTTATACACCTGGGTGGAGTGAGGCACTATGAGAGTAAAGTATCTTGCCCAAGAACACAACGCAGTGCCCCGGCCAGGGCTCGAACCCGGACCACCCGATCCGGAGTCCAGCGCACTAACCATTAGGCCACCCACCCTCCCAGGGTGGGGTTTCAAGCAATTTTTGCTCAATAAGACTAGGCTAGCGCATTGTGGTTGAAACTTCACACTGAAAGAACCTTATGTAAATATAAATACAAATTATTAAAAGCAACTGTCTGCAGTTGTAATAGAGTTTCTGAAGAACAACAAGTCTAAAGTAGAGTGGGAATTTTTCTGTGTTTGATAGTTACATACTGTGATTACTCTTATGAAAAGACACATCAGTTGTGTTTTATCAGCTTTGAGCTTGGCAGTTGCCATTGTAGATGTATTTTTATATCAGTCTTTCATAAATCCAATTTATGATCATGACAAGTTTGATGTTGCCTTCTTCTGAATTAGTGCAAAATTTGCACAGAATAAAATTTTGTTAAAACTGTTGCCTTGTTGTTGTCCTTTGTAGCAAACAGTGTGACTACAGAAACTTCACTTCTGATCATCAGATGAAAACTTAATTTAATTCTGATAGTTGCCTTCAGGACAAAAACAACATTCACCTTATCAAATGTGATTTAAAACTAAATAATACATGTAGTTGAAATCTAGCTTGTGTCATAAAGGCCAAATTCAATCGCAATGAGCGTGTTTGGACTCCATATTTATTCTTTTAGCACATGTTTTCAACAACCCCAGAGGGGGGTACATCAATTTGTGCAACGTCACATCCGGGTTACAAAACAATACAAAAAGACTCATTTAGAATGTTCGGCTTGTCACGCAATGTCACGTCCGATCTCTAGTACAAAACGGCTAGACTAGAAAGTTCAGCTTTCAACAGAGCTATATATGGTCATCACTTGAGATTAGAAAGTTCTGTTGTAAATAATATTATCCAAAAACGTGAATATGTTAATTTTTATCAAGTAAACAAATGTAAGTCAACTCTAAATTATCTGGTTATATATTTAATTTTCAAATTAACGTAAAATTCACATTTGGACAAATGAAAGAAACTCGAAAATATAGTTTATGGTTTCATCATCCCGATATCATTAAAACTGAAGCGAAAATGATGAACAAATAATAACACTGCATTCCAGTAAATACATGTCAAGTCGGTTTGCTGCTTGCATGAGGAAAATAACTCCTACATTTATACGCACACCTAAAAGAAATAATGACAGAAACTTGTTATTATCGACGGAAACGAATGCCACAAATACAAATGGTTTTCGTTGTTTGCAGGAAATTATGAAGCAAGTCCAAGTGTATGTAAACATTTCCCAACGATCGATCAATCATCACGTTTAAGCTAGACTTTGGTGCTCATTTCTCTGCAGTCGAGTATTCTCATGATTCCATTTCATTTAAGAACTCCACACACGTGTATTTTGATATGATCATGACATGAATGCAACGAAAAACCCATCTGTTTTTTTCGAGCCAACAGCCGCCATACTGGATCTCTCCATGTGCTTGGGTAATTTGGGCAAGTTTCTGCCTACATCTTGATGGATACATCGCCACTTTTAACCCAATTGTTCACTTGAGCATTCTTGAGCACATCTTCTGATGGTATGTGAGGTCTTCAAAAGTGTATTTTGATCAAACGTGTAGCGAAAGGAACAAAAATCCGCCTTTACAATTTTAGCGTCGGACTCGACACGACAGACGCCATTTTAGCTCATGTTTCAAACATTTACTGCCGCCTTTGTTCCACCCCCTCCCCCCACATATATGAACATAAGACAATGGCCCGACTAATCAAAACCTAGCGGGGGAGACAGGAGTAAATTTGTTTAATTCACTTTTAATGGAGATTTAATGCACACATTAATTGTTTAACGGAATGGAGTGACATCCAACCCTCACTATACCTCATGGTATTCATGATACCATGAGGTAATCAAAGATCTCTTCGAAATTCGACTATTTTGCATGGAGTATGCGTTGGGGAAATGTTAGTATTGAAAGCGATTTGCAATGCATTAACCCCGGCGTATCTAATCGAACAGTTCGGTAATCGAACCCAATCGAACACCAATCGTTCGATTGCTGAACTCAATCGAACATAATCGAACTCACAATAAAATTTTGCCAATCGAACACAATCGAACGTTCCATTACTTAACGATCAGTAATCGAACTCAATCGAACGTTCGATTACCGTACCCTTGTTCGATAGGACAATATTCACATCGCATGATAGGCACGTGGTCTGTAGAAATTCAGTCTTAAGGTCAAATCACTGCTAGCTTCCCCTTCCCTTTTCACCCGGCTTTCAGTAAAAATGTCGAAAACGTCAGGGAGCTACATGCAAGGAGACTCGGGAGGACACTGCGCGTATCAATATCTCGTGTAGTGTAAAAGGCTACCAAGAATGTCGGTTCAGTGAAGATGTGAGAGAAGAGTTTCTCATCTATAAGAAGATTGGCTCCAATCTTTCTGTCTGTCTTTCTCTCTGTTTACAATCACATCGAAGATAATCATATAAGCCATTTCCTATCAACACTCACAGTACATCTGGGAGTACATGAGTATCAATCGTTGACACTGACTTTGTTCTGTTTTGCTTCAACAATTATATCAGTAGTACTGAACCGATCCAAAGCGGTTCTGTGATTGGCTATCCTCCACTACTTCCGTACCGCAATTTACCGAACCAATCACATGTAAGCTTTGGCTTGTCTTCATTGAATTATAAGCTTCTTGCTTTTGCTTCTTACTTCCTTAGTGTTGTTAAAGTTATTGTTTTCGTAACTCGTACCGACTGTACCGAGCGTACCGACTGTACCGACTGTACGGACTGTACCGAGCGTACCGACTGTACCAAACGTACCGACTGTACCGAACGTACCGACTGTACCGACTGTACGGACTGTACCGACCGTACCGACTGTACCAAACGTACCGACTGTACGGACTGTACCGAGCGTACCTACTGTACCAAACGTACCGACTCTACCGAACGTACCGACTGTACCGAGCGTACCGACTGTACCGACTTACTGACTGTACCGAGCGTACCGACTGTACCGACTTGCGTAACGTACTGACTGTACCGAAGTAAGGAAACTATCCGGCAATATTACTAATTGTGACCTTTCACGCGAAAACGTTCACTAACGGTTTTCCGTTTCCGAACGGTTTTCCGTTCCAGACCGTTCAGGAACCGTTTGAAATAAATTTGCATCTGTTCGAACGGCTTGGCTCAACCGTTCCAAAAAATTTGCATCCGTTCGAACGACTTGGTCAGCCGTTCGCATACACATAAACATAGACAACGCGAATTGGAAGAAAATGCAAAATTCTGGTCGCGCGAAAATATTGGACCGAGAGATAAAAGAAAAAGGATGGTGGAAGGGGATTGAGAAGGAGAGAACGCCAAGCCCCCACTCCCCATTCTGGAAAACGCCCACCGATTGTGTCGCGGGATTTATAGATTGACAGTTTGTCATTTTTAGGCCAGTCACACAACATCATTTAAGTTTTAAATGGTTTATTACAAAACCAAAAGGGGCCATCCTTGTCGAGTTTTCACCTGAAGCGGAATTTTGTTCTCACATGAATCAAAATTCTGGGGGAATTCATAATAGTTTTCGCGCTTCAGGACAACCGCAGTCTTTCCTAAAAAGTACTTGCTTTCTTAATCTTCATCTTCAGATTACCATCATTCTTGAGTGTCTTCATATTTTTAATTTGACTCGGCATTAGTTTCTCTTTTGCTCGCTGTCATTTCTTGTTCATACTCCAAAACGCTGACATCTTGCTTATTTAGATGCTCCGATTTTATGGCAACTTCGATGCTATCTTCATCAACGCAAGAAGACCAGAAGATTTTAATCCGCACAAAAAGGAATTAATGATGATCATTGACACCCGGGCATTGACAACAAATAATTCCGTAATACTGTGTACGTCCGCTCGACCTCTGCAACTTCGAATTCGTTCATAAATAATGTATAAACATAATCTCACAATAAAATTAGACTTAAGCTTAGTGCATACATTTACGTTTAATTCAGGTTACCTCATAATTGAAGATTGCTTGTAAATTCTGCAGGGCAAAACTTTCAAACCGGAACAATAATATCAGAAACGAACACGCCAGTTTCTCTGCAAGCTTACTCCAACACCACCGACATATACATTATATGAATTATCAGCGAAGATCAATCTCTTTTTACAGTCGGTACAATCGGTACAGTCGGTACAATCGGTATAGTCGGTACAGTCGGTACAGTCGGTACAGTCGGTACGGTCGGTACAGTCGGTACAGTCGGTGCGGTCGGTACAGTCGGTACAATCGGTACCGTCGGTACGGTCGGTACAGTCGGTACAGCCGGTACAGTCGGTACAGTCGGTACAGTCGGTACAGTCGGTACAGTCGGTACGCGCGGTACAGTCGGTACAGTCGGAACAGTCGGTACGCTCGGTACAGTTGGTACGCTCGGTACAGTCGGTACTAGCGGGCACGCTCGGTACAGTCGGTACAGTCGTGCGCTCGGTTGCGTCAGTTAGCCAGGTATATTAACTATCACTATCGATGTTCTCACTATTAACGGGATGTTCACTATCATTAACAGAGTAGGAAAAACCACCAAGTATATTAACCAAAAAAATGAACATGATGAATGCAGAATATGTTTTGCTAGTTATAAATAGGACAATTTTTATTTCAAAAATATTCCATTGTTCTCGCGAGATAGCCAATCACAGAGCCGCTTTGGATCGGTGCAGTACGGCTCAATTATATTCAGTATGAAGTTATTTTTCTTTATTCCCATTAAATAAAGGCGAATAGTGACTATATCCTACGCGTTTTACTAGTTTCCGGTGTCAAGAGATACAGTCCGAACAAAATTGCATCGGATTAGTTCGATTTTGTTCGATTGGTTCGAAAATTGAACTCACAGCAAAATAGATGGTCGATTTTGTTCGATTGCCGAACCCAGTCGAACACCAATCGTTCGATTGAGTTCGATTGGATTTTTGTTCGTTTTTGTTCGATTAGATACGCCAGGATGATCCCCAGGGATGATCCCAAACCGAACTTGAAGACGGTGAAAAAAATTTCTTCACCTCCGCGCGTCATTTTAACAACTCGCAAAAACACGAACTCTTTCTACAAAATATAACACTAGTTCAAAACACTCTGGTGAAAGGTAGGTTTTCATTCTGTACAACTGTCACTGACATTTATTTAACCACCAGTGGTATTATCTTGGTACAGAAAAGCGATAATTGGGGATAATAATTTGCGAATCATGGTGCCGTGAGATAGCGGAAAACTACTGAATTCCTTCCACAAAATTAACACTCGCATTGCTTTTTATGCTATCCATCACTATAACTATTAACAAAAAAAAATACTTGTTTGCATTTTTCGAAGTACTGTAGTAAATCTTTGCCTGTAAAAGGTCGTAAACTGAACACAATTATCAAATAAACAACAACGCGATGGTATAAAGTCGGCCGCACGCTGCATATCAGATATCACCATGTGCTTTTCAAATCAATACGCCTCTAGAAGCCTAAAATTCCAAACGTAAACTGGGCAAATGAAAGAAACTTGAATGAAGGTTTGTTTTAGATTAATTCTCATTTCAAGATGTAGCCACTAATGTATCAAAGCTTCAAAATTCTGCATATTTTTGAAGCCGTGAGATCCTGCATTATTCACGCTAAAGCATAAGCTTAATTTTAGCCCGATGGCTTTTTGCAGTCAATTTTTCACTAAGTGGCCTTACCGATCCTTCTAAAAATTCCATTTAAGTTCGAAGCAATATTGTACATTACCATTTTCCTGTCTGAAGTCTTGAGAAGCTGCATTAAAGTGCCCCTGGGATCAAATTTTCCATTTGTATTTTTTGACATGTTCGTGTACAACTAGACGTCCTTATTCATCTTGCCAAATTTCAATCCATTACGAACATCAGAAGTCATTTTATTTTAACATTTAATTCCGAAAATTTACGGCCGCCATTACAAAACCCTGTTCCAAGGTTTGGTTGCAAATGAGAGAAAGTGACGTCAAAGGCTCAAACGTACCTCACGGGTTGAAATTTTAATAACAATTAGCATAGAAAATTGCACGAAGAACACGTCCAAAGTTTTTGTTCCTTTTCGCGTGATTTTGAACACTTATTGTTCAACAGTTAAATGTTCATGCGCCTCTTATTGTTCAACAGTTAAATGTTCATGCGCCTCACAAAGACACCGTAATTTCATTTCGATTCCAGTGCGGTATTTCAGATGGTTTATGATTCATTAGTATCGGGCCATGATGTAGCCAATTTTCTAAGATAAGCAAGAACTGGTGAAAGCTAAAAACCAGGACGCATGGACGCAAAAAAAAAAGGAAAGAAAAGGAACATCCGTCTCCGTCCCTGCTAATGACAGGCCCGTCCGTTACAAAGAAAATAAGATTGTCCTTTATTAACAAGGTCTTTACTAAGGTTTTCCTAGCTATCCTTTTATCAGGATTGACAAATTATTGTCAATTGATTTTATGTCTTTTTCTCCGGTTAACTTATTCTTGAAGTCACTATCTGAAGGTTTTAAGTCTTGCAGACGGAGAGAGCGAACAAGTGGTTACGCTAACTATAAATAGTGTCTTCGTGAAAACGAGGTCGAGTGGTTTTGCTGCCACGATTCTCCAGTTTTCATTTGTGTCTTGACGTTATGTAATAAGGATGAGACTCCCATCTCCTTCAATGACGCAATAAACCCACAAAGGACGAAGGAAAAAAAAAAATCTTCATTCGTGTGCAGATAAATTTATTTAAGTTTTCGGAAAAGAAAATAACAACTTTAAAATCTAAACTTCATTTCACTATTTCATATATAAACATGCTATAATTACTATACATATTTCGTATTAAGCAATTAATTACTTGGTTAATTAATCCCTTCTTTCATTTATATATCTTTTTTTATCTCTTTTTATACAATATGTAATGGTAATAGGACTGAGTGGAGTCCAATTCGGTCTGTAATCATACGAGTGATTAACAAAATCGGACGACCGCGTAGCGGGAGTCCGATTTGTTTAATCACGAGTATGATTACAGCCGGACAGAATTGGACAACACAAAGCACTATTACCAATTAATCAGAAGTATAACAAATTTCAAGAAAAAAATTAGATAAAGCGAAGCCTACTAATTACTTATCATCACTAAGGCAAAAAAGCCATTCTTGAAGCTGAAGGTTTTAGGAATGTCAAGGAGTATTTAGTCACAACAAGGAACCAAATAAAGAGCGCGCGCATGCACAGCACGCGAACTTTGTTATTGGACACCTTGCTATTGGACACTTTGTTATTGGACACTTAAGCCGCGCGCGCTCCAATTTGGTAAAAAATAGGGCATGCTAAGAACCAATCACATTCGAGAATTTTGTTATAGTTGTGATAACTATGTACTTGTTTGTTAATTCACTTTCCCGGCGTTTTTGTTTTTCTCCCTGATTAATATTTCTGTTTCTATTTTCTTGTTATTCAGCCTCCAGTGGTGGTTATGTCTCCTCTTCCAATGCGTTCATATTTTCACTCCGCAACAAAGAAGGTCTTGGACCATTTAAGAGCATGGTGAACGAGCCATCACGTGCAATTTACAGGAGTTCTAGTTATGGTCCAATATTTGGTAGCGGGTGGGACATTTACATTTCTAACAACGCGAATAGTAACACCAACTCAAACACATACTTTGGCTCCTCCTACTCTGTACCAAGCGGAGTACAAAGCAGTTACACAATCCTGGCTGGGACTCTTAAGTTCACACCTGATGAGGTGGAGGTGTTCTATCTTGGCTGAGCCAAGGGAAGTGGAGATTAAAACGAAAATACAGCTCAGTAAAAAATAAAATAAATAAATAATTACCCAAACAAGTAATAAAATTAAATAATAGTATTCGTATAGCCCGAATACGAGACCTATTGAACTGAAATTTTCTGGTAAGCTTCTAGGTGTGACTGGTATTAAGGGAAAAAAATGTTGCCTGATTTGAATCATTAATAGCCGAGATATAAGCACTTATGTAGAATTTGCCCATACATTCTCTGTAAATATGTAAATCATTTCTGCCATTAAATAACTCCACAGCACGAATAATACACCTTCTGACCTAAAATGTGGAGACAAGTATCTTTCTTTGACACTTATTAATCATACGTTGTTAGCTTTGGTGAACATCATTTATGAACCAAGAAATTTGCAATTCAGTGCAACATGCCCATACAGTCTTTGTAATAAGCATGCCCATACATTCTCTGTATGATCCACACAAGTTACAAACATGGACGCTTAATAACAGTCTTATAGAGATATTTTCCACCATGTTTTAGATCGATAGGTTTAATAGCCAAGCTGTTGAATTATTTAATCGTGTTAGTTACAGATCCATACAGAGAATGTATGGGCAAGCTTATTACAGAGAATGTATGCTCTGTTTACACGAAATTGCAAATTTCTCGGTTCTTAAAACAGTTTCAGTAAAAACGAAAACGTAGGGTTAATAAGATTCATACAGAGTTACCTGTCTGCAAATTTTAGGTCAAAGGCTTTAATATTCGGGCAGTAGAATTATTTAATTGCACATATGATTTGTATAATTACAGAGCAATGTATGGGCATCGAATTGGCACCTTGCAAATAATTGCAAATTCTTTGCAGCAATTCTTTGCAGCGTGCCCATTCGACGTCGACACACATTGCTCTGTAATTATATAAATCATGTCCGCGATTAAATAATTGTACAGTCCGAATATTAAACCTTTCGACCTACAATTTAGTGAAAAGTGTCTCTGAATGGCTCTTATTAACCCTACATTTTTATTTTTGTCGAAAATCATTTAGCAGCCCAGAAATAAGCAATTGTTTGCAACGTGCTCTTAAAAAAAAAACCTCTAAATGAAATGTTTAAATTATTAAATTAAACAGCCTTTCAGTATGAAGCTATGGTAGCTCAGTTGATCGAGAGCAGTTCTTTGTAATACGTGCCATTTGTCCGGTCGTTGGTTCAAATCCGGAGGGTAGCATGAACTTTAATTTCTTTCTTTTCTAGGCCTTTTTTGGAATCAGTAAACTTTTAATTTTGAAATATAAAGGTGTAACATGGACGTAACAATTAATTTTGATATTACGTTGATGCGGGCCAATCGAAAGTCCTCCATTTCAATAAAACTTAATCAGCGAAATTTATGGCTCCATCAAATCAATCACGTAGTGATAAGCATGGCGTTATGATTGTTACACAAAAAATGTTCTGATACTGTGGTGGGCTTAGAGCTGTTAGTTTGTTTGTCAACAGGTCTGTGATGTTCGTTGAAGCGGTCTTTGAGTCTACGTTTGGTTTCTCCTATATGTTGTTTGTGACAGTTGTTACATTGTAGCATGTAAATAACGTTTTTGGAGTTGCAGTCAATGTAATGGTTAATAAGTCTAGTTTCGCCGGTAGAATTAAATGTATAGTTAGTAAGTCCGTCGTTTATGTAGTTGCATGTAAGGCAGTTTTTTCCGCAACGGAAAGAACCGGAAGGAACGATAGCCTAGCTATCCGACTTCGGCGTATCTGTTCCTCTGACGAGGCTTTTAAAGTGCTACTATGATGAAATTCACATGTTTTCTTTCGCAACCGTTTTAAAACATTAACAAGTACTCTATATGAGAAGCAAAATGCCGTTTACTTTTTTTCAATACCTCTTTTCGTTCCAGAGATATTCAAGTTTTTAAAATATGCAAATTAGCAAAGTAGTGACGTCATACACTCAACCAAATTCTGATTAAATACTAAGAAAGTGATATCTCAGCCAATTTGTATTGAAAGTCTCTGATTCTTTGCAGTAACACGCTGCTAGTTGTGTTTCACAATATGAACTTGAAAACGTGGTTACCATGGCAACATACTAGGTTCCAGATCCCACAAATGCTTAACGCCTTTCTGGCCAATTCTGGCATTCTCCGTTAATATTTGTAAATAATGCTTTACATGCGAGATCTAGCAAGCATATCAATGGATTTGGCAGACGTCTTGCCTGGGTTTAACTTTTCCGAACTGAAAAATTCTGAAATACTAAAATAAAATTGATGGGGACTGGAAAAGAGTGAGTTGCCATGGTAACATAATTTTATTACAGCTGTAGGTGTGTCACCTGAGGAACTATTAGTCTGCCAAGTTTCATTGGTCTCTGCAGAAAAATGACCGAGATTAATTTTTGTACTTGACAAAAAATTGGGTTGAGTAGATGACGTCATCAGTTCCCTAATTTGCATATTTTACGATGTTTTTAAGCTTAAATATCTCTGGAACTAAAATAGATATTTGAAAACGGTAAACGGCATTTTCAATCTTTCATTAAATACTCTTTGAAACATTTAAAATTGCAAGGGGTGAAAATTTGATCATAGTACCACTTTAAACAACGTACTAATGAACTCAAATCTTATCTTAACAAACGTGGATATAATCTATCGTTCCTTAATCAAGAAAAAGAACGCGTACATAACATCACACTTACTAATGCACTTAACCCCAAAGAAACTCCCACTACTGATCACCCCGAACGGGTACCCCTTGTTATAACATATCATCCAGCCCTTCGTCACGTTTCATCCATTTTTCACAAACACTTCAACATTTTATCTTCATCTCCCCGTTGCAGTAACGTTTTCAAAGCTAAACCTCTTGTTGCTTTCCGACGGTCTAACAACCTCAGCAACTTATTAGTTAGTGCTAAACTTCGTAAACCGGCCACCATTACTAACCAACCCCGCGGTTCTTTCCGTTGCGGAAAAAAACTGCCTTACATGCAACTACATAAACGACGGACTTACTAACTATACATTCAATTCTACCGGCGAAACTAGACTTATTAACCATTACATTGACTGCAACTCCAAAAACGTTATTTACATGGTACAATGTAACAACTGTCACAAACAATACATAGGAGAAACCAAAAGTAGACTCAAAGACCGCTTCAACAAACAACGCAGACCTGTTGACAAACAAACTAACAGCTCTAAGCCCACCACAGTATCAGAACATTTTTTGTGTAACAATCATAACGCTACTGACATGCAACTAATTCCTCTTGAACTCGTTCAATCTAATCGTGACAGTGTACGTAAGGCAAGAGAAGCATACCTCATTGAAAGAGGTCAAACTCTTGAACCTCAAGGTTTAAATAAGAAAGATGAAACTTAATACGTTATTTTAGTATCAGCATTCTACCTTTTGTGCCATTTTTAGCTTTTTCACAGCATTTCATACTGTAACGTTTCTCCATATTTTTAAATTTCAAATTTTAACGTTTCTTTCTACCGTTACTTATCTCTTAGCCGCGTCGCTTAGATTAGTACGTTATCATTATTTGCTTGTTATATCGTATTTCCTATATTTTAAATTTGTAACGTTTCACTTTTAGAGTCATTCTTTGTAACACCCTAAAGAAGGAAGGCCGTGCCTTCCGAAATATTGGAAATATATATAGTTCCCAACTGTTCAATCAGCCTTGCTTTTCTTCGTTTCTTATTAATAAGCCGGTAATTGGTCATAGGCCTAGACGAGCTGCCACTAACAAGAGAGGTTTATATATACCTCGGCTGGTTCGACAGCGTTGATTGTATCGTTTTTGAAGATATCCGCCGTAAAAATGAGACCGTCAGCGCCGGCCTTTTAAAATTTGTAATTCTTTTGTCAAACGTTGATATTACTGCGTACTGAATTTTCTCTCGACTTGTTTTATCTATGGATATCAAGAATGGCCTTATTTTTTAATCTACCCCCATCTATTAAAAGATAATTTTACGAAGAAATGTTTTCCCTTAGCATGAATTTTCTGTTTTCCAATGGATGTGATTATTTTACGTTTGTGCGCGTTGCGTGCCTGTTTGCCCTGACCGAGTTACTCTGGGAACAAATGGAACATGCGCAGTGTAAGTTATTCCCGGCGTCCCCTTCGGTACTTTTGGCGCTCGATTCGTAAAACGAAATGCAACGGTTTCGATAACCTGAAATCATGCCCTCCCTCCCTGCGACTACTAAGGGGGAAGGAGGGCATGATACATTCGCTTGTCGAAAGTCATGTAAAAAAAACAGATTCTGGTTTTTTGTCTGATTGGTGGAGAAACAATACCTATGTATCGACGTGTTCTGATTGGCTGTCATACTTCAATGAGACTTCCGGTCCACTCGTGGTCAGTAAGAAACAAAATGGCGGAGGCGAAGCGTGTGTTCAGCGAAGATGAGTTTTCTTCAGCGTTAGCTAAAGCGATAACTAATTTCAAGTACAGTTCCCTGAAGAAAGAGCAAATCGAGTGTGTTCGACGCGTAATTTGTTTTCGTGAAGACGTGTTGGCCGTCCTCCCAACTGGTTTTGGGAAAAGTGTGATCTTCCAGATAATTCCAAAGGTGCTGGAATGCCTTCGAAGTGAAAGAGTCGCCACGAGGAAGTTTATCGTCTGCGTTATAAGCCCACTCCAATACATATTACAATATTACAATACATTATTACAATATATTCTGACAAGAAATTCTTCTGCACCCGTGCCCTCATGTTCTACGACGCGACCACTGGAATAGGCGATACATATCTGAAAAATAAAATCGACACATTCACTGATCGCGATCAAGGAGAATTTTTCGACAAGGTAACACAAGACCGGCAAAATAAATTGATCCGTCTTTGCTGAATATTTTGCATCGATAATGACTCGTCTGGATGCTAAAAGGCAGCTGGTTAATACACTACCGTACCGTAAGAAATATTCGAACTGTTCGAGAGGTTAAAATAAGCCAATTAATAACCTAAACATTGAACAAAAAATACAGCATTTAAAACTGGCTACCTACCTTCATGTTTGCTACAACATCTTCAAGTCTTTCATGCTCAGTCCAAGCAGCGTTCAACTCAAATAACGATTTCCTCGCTCGACTCTTGGGTCGTTCTTGAGGAATATCCTTTGCTTTCTTGGAATCTGGCGTAGATCCGCTCGGAGAATTTCCATGTAGCCGTTTAACAGATTGATTCGCTGTCTTGTCGTTCACAATACTTTCCAGTTCGTGAAAAAGTGTTGAACAATTGACAACTTTTCGTGCACACTTTTTGCAAGATGATTGTTTACTCGCATCTGTATTGATGTTCAGCCCAACGCTCCTGAGCAAATCCGACAAGACGATGCTATCAGCAGTGAAGCAGCTCTTGCCCGTGAATTCTTTGTTTTTTGTTAGCGTAAATAAAGGGATGGCAGCTCCAGCCGGTAAATGAACGTTACAGAATTGAAATAACAACACTTGTTCGGTTTTATCGCGAGCGCCATTTCAGCCTTTTATGAAACGCATTTTTGTAAACACGGCGAAATTTTAAATGCAGACTGTACATGTACAATTATTCTGCAGACGTTTTTCGCGCCTCGTGGAAATCCGAGTCCCGAAATTTCCCGCCAAACTACAAATAGTGCTCGGACTTCCGGTGAATCCTTATTGGCTCATACCATGACAGCTCAACCACGCCTTAGTTTATTTAAATCAGGGGGCGGTTGGCGGCCGGTTAAAGAAATGTATCAGGCGTTCTTTTTTTCCCTCTTTCGTCTTTGCAAGGAAAAAAAAACGCCTGATCGCAGGTTACGGTTTCGAAGGTCGCCCTTCATCATTGGAGTGATTTTTACTCGATGTTTTTCATCTCACAAGGCGCATTTGAAAGTTCAAACAGCTACATGAAACCTTCATACATCGGATGCTTCAAGCATTGTTGACAAAGGTAAGGTCATGTCCATTTGCATCTTGATTCCTGGATTGCCTTTCAAGGTAGGCAGCAGCTGCCAAAGGAAGATTTTCCAACCATGCTAGTTTTGAAAAACGTTTATCAATGCTTCGCTTAAATGAAATCCTTAATTTAGCTTTATAAGTTTAGACATGTATTTCGTTTCACTGTAGCAATATTTTCTGCTCGTAACTACATGCCTTTCGTACTGGCAAGGAACTGTAAGGGAAAACAGTTTTACTGATCATGTGTATGGGAAAACAGTTTTACTGATCATGTGCCCTGTGTAAATAATAAATTCTCGGGGCTAGCTTATTGTACAGTAGTAATATCATTAGGCAAAGGCACATCTGATGATCCATATGATTATGTCTGGTTTATCTGCTATGACATTGCAGTTATATACATGTATACAGCTAATCGTTAATAATATTTAGCATGAATTTATATATTTCGGCTAGTGCAGTGATGCTTTATGGTGTGATGAAGGTATACAGTATGCCAAGTTGCCATGCTTGGTTTATGCGAGGAAAGTTATACTGTTCAGTGCAATAATATATTCTGAGCCCTTTCTCTTTTGCGCAGTACTGCTTAAAATGTATGGTATGATTTAGGTATATGCCAGGTTGGAGTGAGGCTTTAAAGCTGAGGTATCCTGTCCTGTTAGGCATTGATAAATCTCACTGAACTGCACTACACTGCACAGTAGCTATGAGGGGCCCTTAATACATTAATACATGAACATAAAAATATATTCTTAGCTTTTTAACTTTTAGTGCAGTACTGCTTAAAATGTACATGTATGGTGTGATTTAGGTATATGCCAGGTTGGAGTGAGGCTTTCAGCTGAGGTATCCTGTCCTGTTAGGCATTGATAAATCTCACTGAACTGCACCACACTGCACAGTAGCTATGAGGTGCCCTTAATACATGTACATTAAAATATATTCTTAGCTTTTTGCTTTTGGTGCAGTACTGCTTTAAATGTATGGTGGGATTTAGGTATATGCCAGGTTGGAGTGAGGCTTTAAGCTGAGGTATCCTGTCCTTTTAGGCATTGATCAATCTCACTAAACAGTACTGACACTGCACAGTACCTTTGTGTAACAGCCACATATACAACTGTCCATGTATTTTGCAAATGACTGTTACAGCGTCAATTGATCAATATGCAGTGCAGCTTAATTTACAGAGCAAAGTGTTTATTAGTATTGGAGATTGTAGCAAAGCTCAAATGGGAAGGCGGCATGTTAAAAGCGCGAAACGTTCTTAAGGAGAAACGTGGCTTGCGCGTATGAATCTTGATCGACTTGCACCCTAGCAAGAAACACGCTGTCCCGATCGCCTGCAATCCAATCAGTTTCATTACTAAATGGTTCAGCTGCTGTTAGCCTGGCTTCAACTCGATCTCACGAGTTAAATAAGCGAGCGAAGGGAGCTTAGTGCGAAGGACTTCGGGGACTTTATTGTAAGTCTAAACTGTTGTTTTCTGTCATGAAAGCGAGCGAAAAAACCCTCGCGTGTTTGTTTCCTCGCTTCCACGTTACTTCATGATCAGCGCCTGCTAGGCAGACGGCAAAGTGACACACACCGCAACTCAGAAGTAACTGCCATTGCGGAAAAAGCATTCTTTTAATCCTGTATTACAATTTCAAGAAGAAAGTCAATAAAAGGTGCCAATTTGGTATTAGCCTCTTCTGGTCAGCAGAAAAAGCAATTCTTTGTGAAATACGTCAGAATAATCAATTGTACAAATCGGACGTTTTTAGTGTCACTCCATACTTACAAAATATGTTAGGCTCGTCTTCTCCTACTGATCAGGAAAAAAATGATGAGAAGTACCAAAAAGTAACCTACATGTTGTAAAAGTGTTTTTAAGAACTTTAAGATGGTAGACCTGTCGGCTATTAGGTCTTCAGTTGCACAGCAAGCAGTACCCAACTTTAACAATTGTCAGGTCGTGCTGCCCTGGAAGCTGCAATGGAAAAGAAAACTGCAAAGCAAGCCTCTCTTCATTCTAAACAAACCATTGGTGCTGGGCTAGGTAGAGAAACTTAGACAGTAGGGTGTATGAACTAATATAATAAACAGTGGAGAATGCAAAAAAGGAAAAATGCTATTTTTTATATTGTATTATCTAATCCATTCACTGGATTCAAGTGTTTGAGTTCAGATAAATCATACTGTTTTAGGTAAAGTGCAACTAATTATTTCAAAGAGACAATATTTAATTGTCTCACTGCAGTACAGTATTCAGCTCAAACATAACAGTTCCAGTCGTAATTCTTTTCATCTATTATTGATTGGCATTGTTCATCTGTTAATAAAATGCTTTTATCAAACAGCATTATGACTCCATGTTATTTTTGATAGTACTTTTTAACTGTTATTACATTGTTATTTAAGACTGAATTTATTTAAATAATCTAAAATAAAACACCCAGACAAAGAATTCTGAATTAAGAATTCGGGGATTAAGCCAAAAAAAAAAATATTTGGTGTCAGAGATTTTATGTTGTTTAATGTAAATATTGTAAAGCATAAATGTAAAGTTTAATTCCTAATGAAACACCTGGAGCGCTTTCCATTTACATGGAATTTTCGGAGAGAATTTTTCGATAAATGGAACAGTACAAATTTTTTCAACACGTAAACGGAACGGAAAGAGGCTGTTCCTTTTGAAAATTCCATTCTGATAGCACTGCGAGAGCCTGGGTCACAAAAAGAAAATGGCGATCGAGGGTGAAACTTTTCTACTGAATCTTCCAGCAGACTGGTTGTTGCAAATGGAACAGAAATTTTCCGGTCATTCCGGGAGAAACGGAAAAAGAGGAATACCTCTGAAGGTATTCCTTTTTTTCCGAAAAATTTCCAGTGGAAAGGCCCGTTCCATTTGATTTCCCACCGGAACAACCGGTTTTTCCACACAAATGGAAAGCGCCCCAGGAGAAAGAATTCTCACAGAGCTGCAGCCTAAAAAGACCAAGCTGCTCTGCTGCTTCAGGGATAAAGCTAAACAATATTTCGTCAAAAAGTTATTTCAATTAATGCTTTTTTAAAGTGTTTTAATCCTGAATTTAAGTTCCCAATGAAACACCTGGAGAAAGAATTCTCACAGAGCTGCAGCCTAAAAAGACCAAGCTGCTCTGCTGCTTCAGGGACAAAGCCAAACAATATTTCGTCAAAAAGGTATTTCAATTAATGCTTTTTAAAAATGTTTCAATCCTGAAATTAAGACCAAGCTGCTCTGCTTCAGGGATATTTTAAGCCAAACAGCTAATGCTAAAAATCTCACAGAACTTCAGCCTAAAAAGACCAATCTGCTCTGCTGCATCAGGGGTTAAGCCAAACAATATTTGGTTTAAGGTTTATCCTAAAATATTCAAATCAATGTTTTTTTACATTCCATCTTGATAAATAAAGTTCGTTGCTATTGTTTTCAATATTGCGTTTTTTCCCTCACTCTTTTGCTCACTCGATGGAATGTAAAAACATATTGAGTTGAATATTTTAGCATAAATTGCGAACGCTGAATTTGTAACGAAACATTTTCGTCGGTTCGAACGTTGGACGTGTTCCAGTAAATCAACGTTAATAAAACTTTGGAATTAAATTCTTTGCATTATCAAGCATGTGTTGCGAAAGTTTTAAAAAAAATCGTTGGAGCCGTTTTGGAGATTTTGGAAAAAGTGCGAAAAGAAGAAAATTTACCAAAAATTACATTGGTAAAAACCAATTCTCGGGTTCGCGATAACGAAAATCAACTTAACTTTCACGGCGACGAAAGATAAAGTTAAATACACATTTTGGTGTTATTTCGAAGTAATTTCATCAAAGCAGTGTCTGCGCCTCGGTCCGTTTATCGTTATAATCCAAAAAGCATGGTTTGAAATATAATTTCGATTTATTCGAAATCAAACATACAGATTTTTTTTATTCTTGTATATTTGATTTGCAGTACACCATAGTTTCAGTTTCTGGTGTTAGTTTTTTTACATCAAATCGTATTCGCGTAGAATTCCAGTTTAACTGATATCTTGTTTTTCTGTTTGTCGTTGCCATGGAAATATCGATTTTCCTAAAAAATATATCATATCAAACTTCAATCCGATTCCAATATCTGGTGTAAATTTCACAACGATCCGAGTCCGGGAAGTTTGCTAAGCGGCCAAATGAAAATGTTTGGTATGGTCCAGAAAAAACTGTAATGTTTTTAAAAAAAATGCTTTACTGAATCCTGAATTTAAGGTGATTCCACTGAATTGCATTGCGCATCCTTGCTGCGCATGAGTTTTCGCGTCATTTAGCGCGTGCACGAGCGCGCGCGCACACACAACATTATGGCTTTTCTTTCAGGTTAAGCTCAGAAGAGAAATAAATGGTCATTTCCTTCTAAACGAGCACGGTGACCCCCATTTTTTAATGCATAAATTTAAAATACATCCGGTTGACTACAATATATTGCAATTTAAAGAAAAGTTAAATACTCTACTTTGAGATATTTTTATTTGAATGCTTTAAAAAGTACGTTTTGAGCTAGTGCTGCTTATGCACGCACGAAGCAAAATCCTTAATTTCTTTCATAATCTCAATTCCAGTTTAATTAAAATAGTTTATTATGTAAGATTAAAGTCTATTTCGTTGAACTGCTTCAATATTTTAACGCTAGAAATGATTTTTTCTAGAAATGATAGTTCCCTTTTCGGATTATGAGGGTTTCTAGTATGAACCTCGTTGGTCATATGTTTACTATAATAGCCATCCAGATTGCACAAAAACGAGCACGGTGACCCCCATTTTTTATTGCATTTTTGTAACGCTCATAACATAGTTATGAACTGGACAAAGTCTTAGAAAATTCTAAAGACTCCTTCTATTTCAGTGGAATCACCTTAAGTTATATAATATTGTCACTCGACCTTTACCGTATATAACTCCAAAATGTTGTTGTTAAATGCGCGAAGGAATTTTTGCTCTGACTAAAATGTCTTTCAGAGACTTTTCCTTCCGATGAGCGACATAGCGATGAATTCAACCAAACTTAAACTTTGCTTGACCAAATTTCAAGACTCAAAAACAAGATTACGAAAGTTTATTAGCTCGTGCCTCGTAAATTACAAGCCAGGAATAAGACTCAAAAAAAGCTTTAAGCACTTACATCAGGCTGCCTTTACGTTCAATAACCCATAGAGGTGAATTAATGTTAAAAACTAAACGTTGCTGGAACTGTACCAATCGCTTAAGAGAAAACTTTGCGGGCGAGGCGGGCGATTCAACGAAAAAGTCTTGAATTTGATGCGTACGTGACGAACCCAACTCAGTGCAGCCATGTCAATTGCAATTTTTGAACCAATCACAGGCTGGGAAATTGAAGCGCGCGCTATTCCTTGCGTTTCATTTCCCGAAAACATCCCCGAAAATTTCGGGAGAAACTCGGGCGCTTCGAGAAACGCTTTCCGGAAATCGAAAACAGCCCCGAAACGTTTTCGGGCCCGAGAAGTTTTCGGGTCTTTTGAGAAACGCACGCCTGGACGTCTTCTTCACGTAGTCGTT
The DNA here is from genome assembly GCA_963693305.1 of Meandrina meandrites. NCBI lineage: Eukaryota > Metazoa > Cnidaria > Anthozoa > Scleractinia > Meandrinidae > Meandrina > Meandrina meandrites. Next base: position 21,656,013 of record OY855907.1, on the reverse strand, counting down.
CACGTAACAGTGGTCTCGTCACCATAGAAACTTAAAACATGGCGACGACTACTGGATCCCATATCCCCACATATGTTGTTCTCACCATTTTTATTTGGTGTATCGTTTTCCCTAAACATTTTAACGTACATGAAAATGAAAGTTTCAGCCGCATTATAAAAAAAAAATAATAATAAAAAAACGACATATATATACTAGGAGTAACCGTAGATTATGTAGTGCATTCGATATGCTCGCCATTGATGAACAACGTGCTACTTGTAACTTGCCTTGCGTGAAAAATTGTTATTTTCCACATGCAGGAGACGTTTCGACCAAACATCTTCGGTCTTCGTCTGTTTCAAATGTCATAAATCCCGTAACGGCTTTTTTTTTTTTTACTGTTCACTAATTGGCGCGTGCTACGATAGCAAACGTCACAAAGCTATTGTTGTGCATTGATCGAATCACTCGAAAGACTTGCGAATTGATGGTATGTCAATACGCTCATTGCCCACGTTGGGTCTCGCCAAGAGTGCCAAGCCTCAAGGAAAGTCTCTTGTAGTAATCCCTCGCTCTGTCGACAATGGTTGCGTGATCAAAATACATGTAAGGTACCACCGACGCCACTCGAGTGAGATCGTCAAACTGAGGCCAATAACGAAAGCGAGACAAATTGCAGAAGAAACGAAATCTCGATTTTTCTTAGCCTGCGAGCAGGCTCACCTTTGGGCGCTTCCGCACCAGACTCTTGCCCGCCAGATCGCTTCGCTCGCAAATCACTCGCGCGTGTGACCAAAAGGTGAGCCTGCTCGCAGGCTAGTTTTTTCTTAGCTACACAAGATTTGGGTTGCGTTCTCCTATAGTCGAACGCAATAAACATGACCTCTTGTAAGTAATTTTTCTCACGTCTCGTTGCTCCGAATCAGGGCTTTAGTGTCAATCAAAATGAAAATTAAATTACGGCTGCATTCTATTACAACGAGGTATCTATTTACTTCATTCGCTTCGTTCTTGTTAGGTTATTTGTCTCATGTGACGTTGTTCGGCAACTCCGCTTTATTGTACATCAAAATGAATGTTTACGGCTGCATTCTTTTAGAACGCGGTATATACACGTACTTTACTCGCTTGCGCTTTATTACGCATTTAGATTGTTTGTCTCGTGCGTCGTTGTTCGGCAACTCCGCTTTATCGTGCATCAAAATGAATGTTTGCGGCTGCATTCTTTTAGAACGAGGTATATACACATGTACTTTACTCGCTTACGCTTTATTACGCATTTAGATTGTTTGTCTCGTGCGTCGTTGTTCGGCAACTCCGCTTTATCGTGCATCAAAATGAACGTTTGCGGCTGCATTCTTTTAGAACGAGGTATCTATTTACTTCATTCGCTGCGTTCTTGTTAGGTTGTTTGTCTCATGTGACGTTGTTCGGCAACTCCGCTTTATTGTACATCAAAATGAATGTTTACGGCTGCATTCTTTTAGAACGCGGTATATACACGTACTTTACTCGCTTGCGCTTTATTACGCATTTAGATTGTCTCGTGCGTCGTTGTTCAGCAACTCCGCTTTATCGTGCATCAAAATGGATGTTTGCGGCTGCATTCTTTTAGAACGAGGTATATACACATGTACTTTACTCGCTTACGCTTTATTACGCATTTAGATTGTTTGTCTCGTGCGTCGTTGTTCGGCAACTCCACTTTATCGTGCATCAAAATGAATGTTTGCGGCTGCATTCTTTTAGAACGAGGTATATGCACATGTACTTTACTCGCTTGCGCTTTATTACGCATTTAGATTGTTTGTCTCGTGCGTCGTTGTTCGGTAACTCCGCTTAATCGTGCATCAAAATGAATGCTTGCGGCTGCATTCTTCTAGAACGTAGGTATATACACATGTACTTTATTCGCTTGCGTTTTATTACGCTGTTTGCGGCAGTATATCGCTTGGTTGCCCGGCAGCAAAAAAGATCGCGAAGTTGCTGTCATTCGCGAACTGCCACGGATCGATTTCGCTATGACGGGTCGTGATGACCCGAGTCGGATCGTCACGATCCGCCGAAATATTCAGGGTGCACGGTGTCTTGACAAGTTCACTTCCGGTGATAGAATCAATTTCCGTTTAACTGTTTCGCGAAATAACTTCCTGTTGACGGGTCGACTTTTCTAAGGACGGGTCGTAACGATCCGTGACGGATCGTACAATATTGGCGATCCGGCGATCCGTGTCGGACCGTCAACCCCTTTGACGATCCGTTACAGATCGGGTGTATTGGACATGGATGTTTTTCAGTGGATAGAGTAACATCCTGTAGTAAACAAACTATCTATGTGTAGCCACCATATGAGGCTTAGCAAACTTGTTTTGTACAAACTTTTTGTTGTTGTCCACTCAGCTGCCATCAGTAACAACTTCCATTTTCTTTGAAGGCTTTTGTATCTGTATACTTAGCTTCCAGTGCTTGCTTCCATCCTCATGTTATTACTATTTTACTATGTACAGTGTAGTAGGGTGACTCATCTTTTGCTTTTGTTTTTAAATAGAAATTCTTCAGTTGATGATGACCTCGCCATTTTTGTACAACCACAAATTGCAGCCATTGGAGAAGGTTTTTGTTGTGCAGTATATTCCAAATCAGAGAAATGTGTGATTCAGTATACTTATAAAATTGCAGTTTTTATTAAGACATGTATGGCATACGGTGAATTTGCCAGGAAATTTGTGTTTCTGCTTTAAGCTTAACAGGAGAATAAAATATTTTTAAGTGTTCACAACATGTGTCTCCTGTGTACAATATATACTGTCATTACTGCCTGTTGTGGTTTTTAATTTATATGAAGGCAGTTTTGTGTATTGACTGAAATGGGGCCATTTTTATGAATGCCAATAACCATTTTAGTCCTGGTAATAGGGCTATTTGAAATACTTATGGCCCAAAACAGCCCTTACGCAGAATGTCGTTTTAGACGTGATGATGCTAATTTAGTCATTTAAAGTACTTATGTTTTGGATATAAATTGGGCTAAATTGGCCACAAAATGGGGGCCAATTTCCTCTCTTTCCGAAAACATGAAACGGCTCAAGAAGGGCCAATTTGGCCTTGCAAACGTACCATTTCAACCCTTTAAAAAACCAAAACTACCCCCCATTTTTCCAAAACAGCCCTTCTGTGTGTTCGTTTCGACCACCTGTTACAGGGCTATTTCTACCCTGTTCATTGGGGCCAAAACGACCCCGTTCCAAATGAGCTAAATTAGCCCCAAAAATAGTACTGTATTTTACTCACCGAAACGGCCCCATTTTTGGGTCTAAAACAGATCTTTTCGATTTACAGTGCAATTAAATTAAGGGTCCCAAGTAGAATTTACCGTTTTGTGGTTGCAAATCCGGACAATTGAATAATAAGGCGCCCAAGACAAAATAGCTTGCAACGAAGCTGTTAAATATTTTATCCTTGACGTTAATTAATGGAATATAAATGCTCAAATTAAAAAAAAAAAAACACACACACACACACACACCACAATAAAAGGGGTGCTCCCAGTCATATTTTGCTGTAGTTGGAGTTCAGGGCTTACTGTTGAAAATAAATATAAAAAAAGTATAAATTCCAACAAAATAAAATGCGGGTACAAAAAGGCACAAACAAAATAGTCCCAAAAATGTTTGTGACTAGTCTATCTTCTTGACTAGTTTATCTTGTTTGTGCGGTTATATAAATAACTGAATAAATAAATAAATAAATAAATAAATAAATAAATAAATAAATAAATAAATAAATAAATAAATAAATAAATAAATAAATAAATAAATAAATAAATAAATAAATAATTACACAAACAAGTAATAAAATAAAGAAAATGAAATAATAGTATTCGTATAGCTCGAATACTAGACCTGCTGAAGTGAAATTTTCTGGTAAGCTTCTACGTGTGACTGGTATTAAAGGAAAAAAATGTTGCCTGATTTGAATCATTAAGGGGGGTGACTCTTAACTACCAATTTGTTTCTAAGGCAGCTTTCTAATTGCCATATTTTGGAAATCAGACCTCATACAGATAAGCTTTTTGCACGAGGTTGTTCTATTGAAGACTCCTCCAAGAGTTTCAAGTCGCGGCCATATTTAACGCGCCACGTGACCAGAACAGAATAAACCCTAAAACTCAAACGGTGGATATATTTTTCAATTAAAATGAGCGTCAATAGAAAAAGACCGTCCACGTGCGTAATGTGACGTATCGTTTTTGTGAAATTCGCATTATTATAAGAGTTATGGCGTAATAAACACTCGTATTTACAGACTTTCATCAGTAGCGTTTCCTTTTTTCGTGTTAACGGTAAAAGCATACGCCAGATTATAAAGACGGCCACGTTATCTCTGATTCGTAAGAGAAATCAGAACTTTACCCTGTTTCCGTGGAGTTTTAGGGATTTTCAATTCTAACGCGCGGTTTGGGACTGGCACTAGTTTCGCACGCGCAATGATATATTTTTCAAAGCAGGTGTATCCCCAAATAAAATTCACCATTTAGCGTATACAAAAAGCTTCAAAATCGCTTGCTTCAAAATACAGTCTTCAGTAATCCCTTAGCAACTGCTCTGGATCTGTAGTTCTCAAACTCATTAATTAACCGCGCGGCCATGTGCCGAGCGCGGTTCTTGCTCTACACGGGATTTATTTTTCGTCGTTTTTTAACCGCGCGGCCATGGGCCGAGCGCGGTTCTTGCTTTACACGGGGTTTATTATTATTAACCGCGCGGCCATGGGCCGAGCGCGGTTCTTGCTTTACACGGGATTTATTATTATTATTAACCGCGCGGCCATGGGCCGAGCGCGGTTCTTGTTTTACACGGGATTTATTATTTTTTTTTTGTCGGTGACCAGACCCGAACCTCCACTCGGCCAAATCGTGTTTGGGGCTTTGAAATCACGCAACCTATGATGTTTATTCGCCAAAAGCTGTTGAAACATTAATGTACCGAAAATGTTGCGGATATTGTTTTCTTTATTGTGTATAAAGTATATTTTCTTTTGGTTTTATCGAAGCGTTGGATTCAAAGCGAATGTTGAATACACTGAAAAAAGGTATTACGTCAGCCATGGAATGTGCTGATGTTGCAGGTTTCACTTTCGTTACGTGACAAATAACATTGTGTTTTATTTGCATGTTTATGTCGGCAGAAGCGACGGCCATTAATTTAATTTGTTTCCTCTTCTGCGAGTATTTCTTGTGGGTTTAGGCAATCGAAGTGAATTCTTTGGCTATTTCACCGAAGTGAGTTCAAAGATTTGAAAGGAAATGAAATATTTGCTTAAGTAAACAATTGAGCGTGTCCGAACGTGCAGGGGTTACGTCATTAGAAGGGAAAACCCCCAAGGTAAGCACTTGCGAGGATTACATCATTGGTAGGGAAATTCCGCCGTACACCGCCCTTCTAAATATAGCCGTGAACATTGTAATGCTTGAAATGTTAGAATCGTGTGATTACCTTCCTGCGGGCTCTCACTCACGGCACAAACCAATTACATTTAATCGTGACTTTTACCTAAAGAAAATAACAGTTATTACTAGCATCCAAGTAGTGGAATGCTAGTTTTCTTTTTGTTTAATTCATGCCCATTCATGTCTTCAGCGAAGTTCCAGATTAAGACCATTACGTCATCATAAATTTCACAACGGCTATGGACGATGGTGCAACAATGGATTGTGTGACTCGCGTGACTACTTTGGTATTCCTTTACTCATAGTGCAAACAGATTAAATTTCGCCCTGACTTTTGAGGAAGAAAGCTGTGCATTAGCAAAAAATATAAGCGCGGTTTTAAGTTGCTATAGCAACTTCTTGTTTTTTTTTTTTATGTCGGTGACCAGACGCAAACCTCCACTCGGCCAAATCGTCATCGGGACTGAATCACGCAACCTGTGATGTTTATTCGCCAAAAGCTGTTGAAACATGAATGTACGGAAAATGTTGCGGATATTGTTTTCTTTATTAAGTAGAAAGTTTATTTTCTTTTGGTTTTATCGAAGCGTTCGATTCAAAGCGAATGTTGAATAAACTGAAAAAGGTATTACGTCAGCCATGGAATGCGCTGATGTTGCAGGTTTCACTTTCGTTAGGTGACAAATAACATTGTGTTTCATTTGCATGTTTATGTCGGCAGAAGCGACGGTCATTAATTTAATTTGTTTCCTCTTCTGCGAGTATTTCTTGTGGGTTTAGGCAATCGAAGTGAATTCTTTGGCTATTTCCTTGAAGTGAGTTCAAATATTTGAAAGGAAATGAAATAGTTGCTTAAGTAAACAATTGAGCGTGCCCGAACGTGCATGGGTTACGTCATTAGAAGGGAAAAACCCCCAAGCTAAAGATAACCGGGGACACCGTAAACTTCGGATTGTGTGACTAACGTGACTACTTTGCTTGTCCTTTACTCATAATGCAAACATATTAAATTTAACCGTGACTTTTGAGAAAGAAAGCTGTTTATTAGCCAAAAATATAAGCGCGGTTTTAAGTTGCTATAGCAACTTCTTGTTATTCATGAGCTGATGACCCAATCAGCTCGCATCAATTGGGTCAGGTGCATGTATGTTGATACCCAATGAACATACCGATCAAGACACGGTAGATTAGTTCAAAAACTGATCAAGACACTGATCAAGAAACTTGAATTTTAATCAGTCTTAATTATAATTCTAAATACAGCATTTTTCCCGCTTAAATCATTGCTTACAACAACAATACAGCAACATATTATTCCTTCTCGAACGCCATTCTTCATCTCGGCATCTAAGCAACGTCGGAAAAGGACAAACCTTGAAAAAATAACACACAAAATTAAAGTCCTGAAAAAGTGCATTTTAAATTACTAACCAATTCGGTCTAAAAGTTGTCAAGTACCTTTTGTCACTAGCGTCCAGAGGATTCAAAGCTTCTGATCCATTTTTCTCCTCCAAATAACGCTTGAGGGCACAAATGATACCATAAACAGACTTGGGAGGGTATCTTTCACCGGACTTTTTAGCTACCTCCATCACAAATTTTGACAACCAATAGTTCAGCGACAGAGCGTCCATTCCAGCAATATCTACACTCACAGCGGTAACCTTGTGTAAATCGTAGTCCTTGAAGAGACCGCCACAATCTAATACCGGAACTTTAACCTCTCTCAACCTCTGCCATTCGGCAAAAATGTTCACAGCCCACTTGTTTTTATACTTAGTTGAAGCTGGAACAGCATCATTCACCAAAACATTTTCTTGAGAAGAGGTTTTTGGAACTCGAAAACGTTCTGATCTGGACTCGATCTCCATCACGCGGCATAATGTTAGTTTATTAAAAATTCAACCTTTAAAACTTGCCCACATGGCCGCATATAAAATATTCATTTCATTTACCATATGAATAAAAAACAGACAATAGCCTATTGAGCACGCCTACTAATTACCTATTCTTCGAAAAAAATTCTCATGCTAGTTTGAGAAGCCAGCTCAAAAACTCGTGCTTCGTTTTTCATCAAGGGTTCCAAACACCTCGAAACAATAAAAGCACTCCGCCTTCGGCGTCGTGCTTTCATCTGTTTCTCGGTGTTTGGAACCCCTGATGAAAAACTCGCACTCGTTTTTGATCTATTACATCTAAAACACAGTGGAAAGTATCTCTATATGTCTCCGTATTAATCCTCCAATTTTGTATCGGTGTAAATTATCGAGGAGCTGAGAAATTTGCAATTCTTTTGCAACTCGCCTATTAGATGCCCATACATTGCTCTTTAATTATACAAATTATATGTGCAATTAAATAATTCTACTGCCCGAATACTGAGCCATTTGACCTAAAATTTGCAGACAAGTAACTCTGTATGAATCTTATTAACTCTACGTTTCTGTTTTTAGTGAAAATGTTTGAAGAATCGAGAAATTTGCAATTTCGTGTAAACATCCCATACATTCTCTGTAATAAGCTTGCCCATATATTCTCTGTATGGATCTGTAACTAAAACGATTAAATAATTCAACAGCTTGGCTATTAAACCTATCGATCTAAAACATGGTGGAAAATATCTCTAGAAGACTGTTATTAGGCGTCCATCTTTGTAACGAGTATGGATCATTGAGAAGCCGAGAAATTAGCAATTCCTTGCAACGTGCCATTCGATGTCCATACATTGCTCTGTAATTACATAAATCATGTCTGCGATTAAATAATTCTACAGCCCGAATATAAAACCTTTTGACCTAAAACTTGGTTAAAAGTATCTCTGAATTACTCTTATTAACCCTACTTTTTTTCTTCTTGGTGAAAATCATTTAACAGCTTAGAAAAAAAAAGCAGTTGTTTGCAACAAGCTCTTGAAAAACCTCCAAATAAAATGTTTAAATTATTAAAACAAATAGTCCCTTAATCACTACAAAATAACGATAGCTTAGTTGATAGAGAGCAGTCCTTTGTAAGACGAGCACTTTGTTCGGTCGTTGGTTCAAATCCGGACGGCAGCATGAACTTTTTTCTTTCTTTTCTAGGTTTTTTTTTTTTTTTTTTTTTTTTGAATCAGTAAATTTTTAAATTTGGATACAAAGGTTTAACATGGACGCAACAATAACTTTGGATATTATGTGTCTGTTAGCGACTTTTTCAAACAAAAAATTGCATAGCCTAATTGTATAGATAATAGGCTTTGAGAAAATGTATATCGGAGGTGTCAATTTTCACACCTTGGGCGTGAATTGTATATCGCAGACTCAAAAACACAAAGATTGTAAAAATATGGCTTTCCCTTAAGAGATACCAAAAAAACAATTAATTGGAGCTGATTAAGGGTTTAAGTGTGCACATACCTTGAAATACCCGGGGTACGGTGGCATTTACTTCTGGAGACAGAGCGTTCTAATTATTTTTATATGTGCCTCAACTTTGAAGAACAGTCATAATTTTATCAAAAATATCTCGTCCGCGCCGGGTATTTATACAAAGAGGGTCGTATAGGGGTATTCTCGTGACGCGTGATTAGCTGATTTTATTTTCCGTGAAACGTGAATTTAATAAATGTATTCTTCGTAACCCGTGACCGGAAGGTTTTGCGTGACACGTGAAGAGCTTGAATTAATAACCGATATTCGTGATTTCACCACTTTATTGACTTTATTTTGCGTGATTTTGAGACGCGAGACCTCAAATGTGACCTCCGTATAATTATCGTAACGTCAAACACTTTGTAGAGTAAGAACAGGATAAAAGAGTATGTTTCTTTCTTATTTTCGTAATTTCTTAATCAATTTTGATCTCTTCAAACACTATTTGTAGCGTAAGAACAGGATAAAGGAGTACTTATATTCGTGATTCGGGAAAATGAAATTTCAATATCCGTGATCCGTGATTCGTTATTTTTTTCTTCCGTGAATCGTGCCAGAGACCCCTCCTGTACGACCCTCTACACAGTTTCTTCAATATTGCACAAATAAACAGTGCAAATTTCACCGAGATCTGACAAATCTTTATCTTAAAATTGCAAGTACCTTTCGAGGCAGTCGATTACGGCAGCAAAATTAGCAAATGGAAACAGCAAAATATGCGTTCGACGCTTTGTTTTTTTGCGACGCCATATTGAATTGTTATAGGTAGACCGCTGTTCAATGTGTTCAGGGACGTATCGTTACGATTGCTCCGCGGAAAAGCACGAAAAAATACGGATATTTCCGACTACTGTCGGAGAAAACATGGCGGCGTAAACAAATATGATACACATAGCAACGCCAGATTTCCCAATTGCATTACGGAACTCACGCTGCGTTTTTGTCTGGACTCTGCGAGGGTCGGATATCAAGACAGCTTCTTCGTATCGTGGGCTTAAGAAGGCTTAAACAAAAGCCATATATTTAGTGAATGCTTTCGAATTATATTTGAAGATGAAATACGAAATAATTTTGCTGTCTTTGACTGAAATTTCGCTCGAACTGCGTAGATACGATCGCATGTTGTAAAGCCGATTCATGTAACAGTTTCAACGCGATGTCACATCGACTCGGATTGCAGAGCGCTAATCATTAACATTGCAAAATGGCGCTTGTAGCAACCAACTTTGGCCTTATTTTCTCCGCTTCTAAGCCAAAAGAGGCCTCCATCTTTTGCATTTTTTTTCTTCTTAATTCATTAATATCTCTAAGAGCGTGTTTTTTGGTGTGGTTTATTTTTGTCATTAACGAACAGCCAAAAAGAGGAGGAGGGTTTGGATGATACCTGTTCGTGTCTGTTCGTGGGGGAAAAAGTCTGTTATGGAAAGAAAAAAAAAATCAAAGCAGCACAAAACCTTAATTAGTATACACAAAGCAGTGGTTAACATAGACTCTCAAACTGTGGCCCATGGACAGCCTTTGTTTACGTTTATCTTTCTTTTTTGAGTTAAACCATTTGTTCTTATAATATTTCCATTTTCTTCGGAGCTCTTTCCATACGTCCTCTTGTTTGTTGTTGTTGTTGTTCTCGCAAATGATTCTTCTAAAGTGGGTAGAGATTGACGTTTTTTGGAAAATCCGATTTTCCGCGTATATAAACTATTGTGATAAAAGCGAAAACGAATAAAAAAAGGAACGGATAGATCTTACTAAAAAGACTATTTACACGGTGGAAATTAACAACTGCCATTAACAATGTTTCAACAAACGTCAATAATAGTTTAGTGAGCTCGCGAAAAGAAAAAATATTTTCGGCAAAGATTGAAAGTGAATATCTGCTCAGAGAGACTGTCATTCTCTCAGGTTTATATTGACAAACCTGATTGTGGCCGGTTAGCGACCGCGGGAGGATGTTACTTTGATCTTTTTACCCGGAATGTAAAGTCCTTAGAAAACAAGGACACGTTTTTGCGGACGTATTGCTGCTAATAATGTTGCTTCCATGAGCAAACTCGTGAGCGGGAAACAGAACAAATGTTTTCTGTCCGGCCTGCTGCGCAAACCTGGAGACATTTGTTGCTGACACAAAACGTTTCTGATAAAATAAAATGAGACGCATTTTTTACGGTTTGCGACAAATGTTGCACTTGTGAGCAAATAGAGAAACGTTTTTTGTACGCAGCAATTAGTCCTCGTTTGTCACGGCCTTAACGTACAGCTTACTAAAAATCAATTCAGGTTGATTCTCTCCAACCAAACGTTTCAAAGTGCGGACCACATCTCATCCTCAGAGTCTTTCCCTTCCCTTCCAGTGCCCCTTTGAAGCCTTGGGTTTCCAAGGATGACCACATCTGGTCATACATGCCTGAGCTGACTGTCACCAATTGTAGCCACGAGGCCTCACTAATTTATTTATTTATTTATTGTTTGTTTCTCGTCAAGTCTTTGTTTTTTCGTTTTTATTTCTTTCCGTGCATGTTTTTCATGGTAATTAGTTTCGTCGGTTATTGTGGGATTACGTAACGTGTTATATTTTCGTGTTCATTCTTTTCTTTATTTCTATTGTTCTGTATAGCGTCTTTAGTAGTTTAATATTTAGTTTTCGCTGTCGGTGTACGTTTTGTCGTCGTCGTGATTGCCACACAAATCTTGTCAATTTCGTTATTTTTTTATATATTTTTGCTTGTTTCATTTATTTCACGTTGAGTTTTTTGCTCTCTATTTAGTTATTTCCGTTCGGGTTTATTTTCAGGGAATCGCTTGGTTTTGAGTGGATTCAATTGAAGATATTTATTTCGATTACATATTTCATTCGAAGATTTATGGACTTCTTTATGGATGCCTTTGCAACTGATCGAAGAAGGAGAATCCATTCCACAGGAGCCCTCGGTAGCCTTCGATACAAGAATTCCAGATCGGGGTACCTGTCGAGAGTTACCACGTTATTTAGGGCGACTGAGGCCCTCCTAGAAGACATGAGAAACGTCGAGGAAGTATCGAAGAAACTGTTGGAGATTAATGAAGCGTTCGGCCGTTTCGAAAAGGCGCACTACGAGTACATAGCAACACTCTCAGGCGACCTCGAGCAATGGGAGAGCGAAGGACGCTATTTTCGAGGACATTCTCAGAGAAAAGAGCTTTTTGTAGCGAAAATCAACCGATGGATCAACGATGTTAAGTCTCGCGCCGAAACTCGCGAAAGTACAGAGATCAGACCTGAAGATTCCGTAAGTTCGGCCGGCTCTAGACGAAGTCGCAGCTCTACGACTGTGTCTATATATTAAGCAATTAAAAGAGCAATTGCTGGAGAAACAAGAACTTTCCAGAAACGAAGAGGAAATGAAGATGGAACGTGAAATGTTAGAGGCAAAATATGAACTTGAGCAGGCCACACTTCAAGTAAAGATCTTAGAAGAGGATCATTCTGTGATCGGTAGAGCAGTACCGAAAACTTCGAAACAATCTGACTTGTCTATTGGTGGATTTATTTCGAAACGCGATGTTGAGTGATATTGGGACCAAGGATGATTGTGAAGTCAAGGATGCCGCACGTTCGCGCCTAAACCCGCTTGCTACGGAGTTTACGTCCGCTACAGTGCCAGAAAGTGAACTTTCCCGAACTAATTCCGTGGACAGCGATTTAGCTATTGAAGACGTACTAGATAAATTAGGCACGACAATAAGGCAAGGATTTACGTTACCAAAACCTTAGCTCTCTACATTTGACGGCAACCCCGGAAGGGGGGGGGGGGGGGGGGGTACTCCCATATATGGGCTATATAGGTATGTGCCGCGGAATAGGGTATGGTTTTTGAGGTTCTCGGTCCTTAAATAGGGTATCATTTTTGCTCCTTTTGGCATTGTGTTCCCGGTGTTATCCTTAGATAGGGTATACCTAAATTCTATCAGATAAAATAAATGCCAAACTATCCGTTCAACTAGTAGCAAACCGATTTTGTAAAGATTTGTGTTTTGCCATGTGCGGTTAGCCGTTATTTGGATCGTCACCCATCGCTTCTCCTCTCCTTGAATAGGGTGTCATTTTTCGGGTTTGAGCCTTAAAAAGGGTATCAATTTTCGCTTTCTTTATCCTTAAATAGGGTCAGGGTTTAAGAACCTTCGCGGCACACCCCTATCCGAAAATTATGGGAGTACCCCCCCCCCCCCCCCCCCCCCCGGGACGGCAACCCGATGGTCTATTGGAGTTTCATCCGGTAATTTGAGAATTCTATAGAACGGAACGCGACAAGTGAAAGCGAGAAACTTATGTATTTGCTGCAGTATACGAGCGGAGATGCAAGGAAGACGATTGAGCGCTGTGTAGTAATGGATCCAGCAAAAGAATATGAAGCTGCCAGGAAGTTGCTTAAGGAACGTTTTGGGCATCCGTACACGATTACTGCCAAGTTTGTTGAAGAGATTACTGAGGGTCCTCAGATAAGGCAGTCCGATCGCTCGGGATTACTGGTGTTTGCTGATCAGCTAAAGAACTGTGAACACACCCTCGAGTCCATGGGCTATTTAGATGAGATCAACAGCGCTGACAACCTCCGAAGGATAGTGCAAAGATTACCTTTTCACCTTCGTACCAAGTTTGTCGAAATAGCAGACGGTATACAGCAAGCAGGCAAGAGACCGAACATTAACGACATTTCAGCGTTTGTTGCAAACAAAGCAAGAGCGGCGAATGGATCCAGTATTCGGAAGCGTTATGGACTTTACACCTGACAGTAAACGTGGAAGCTCCAAACAAAAGTCGAGTCCCAGAACCGGTGATCCATTATCTCACCGCATCACCACCCTTAACACCCAAGGAACCATATCAAGCAAACAAGGTGACCTGCCTAGTCGTGGTTCAGGAAATGTAAATTCAAACGTGAAGTTCCGCGTTTGTCCAGCTTGTAATGGGAACCACATTCTGACTGAGTGCCAGATCTTTGGAAAGAAGACCTTTGATGAACGACTTCAAATTATGAGGCAGGCTCAGCTCTGCCACAACTGCTTCCGTTATGGTCATATCGCCCGGCAGACAAGACAATGCACAAAAGGTAGCAGACTTATAATTGTCCAATTTAAGTTTCTCCATCGACGACTACCAACAAATTCATTTTTACATAAAATTACAGTTATAGATAATGATCGCTGCACCTTTTGCGGAAAATAAACAGAAACTTTGCTTCACGTTTTTTGGAATTGCAATCTGATCGCTCTCTTTTGGGAAAGCATTTTTAAATGGCTTCAATCATGCTCATTAATGTAGAAGGGAAAAAGTCTTGATATGACCACCGCCTTAGGCCTCAAGCCAGACACCTCAAATGCAAAGCTGCAAATCAATTTCTCATGTCTGATGAGCAGGTATTGCATCTGGGCCTGTAAATTGAAAAACGAAACTCCTTGTCTTTTACACTTTTTGCGCCTTCTGAAAAAGACTCATGAAATTGAAACAAAAGAGCTCAATATTCCGTCCGAAAAATGGAAACCTCTCCATGACCACGTTTAAATAATTAAACATTTATTTTTCATTTTGTGTGACCCTACCAGCAGTATTTATTTTTCCAACTGCTGCCAGCATAACTCTTAATGTGTTGTTGTTATTTTTTTTTTCTGCAAGTGTTTCGTAGTTTTATGTTGTATGCATAATAAGTTAATAGTAAGTAAAGTATTGTAGTTTGTAATGTATTGTAAGAACACTGTAATTTATGTAAATACTGTCTGTATGTAGTGTTGTTAACATTGAGCAATAAAAAAAATGTAGGGTTAGATAGCATGGAAAAAATGGACAGGAATCCAAGCTGTCTGCCATCTTAGGTTTGAATACTTCCATTGGCCATTTCTTTTCTCCTAAGAATATCAGCCCTCACGTCAAAAGACATCATGTGTTTGTTGACATCAAGGCAGGTCATGTTACCTAGCAACGTGTCTAAACGCAAAACACGCGCGTTTGGTGAATATGCTCTTGGTCTTTCAGGTGAGATGAGAATTGACGAAGTTATGGAAGTTGTGGGGATTTTTAGTGTGAGATAGGTTTCCATGGAAATGGGTAGACGGTATCTAAACTTCATGAAATAAAATCTATTTACTGTCAATGACTGGAAACGTTTTTCTCTCAATTGATAAAGGAACCGACATAACCTGGGCAAAACTTGACGAGCTTCACTACCCAACCAATGTCATCAAAGAATCCATGAGGCTATACCCTGCTGAGCTCTCTGGGCAGACAATCAGGACAGGAAGATACTCTGGGTGGCTACTACATCCCTGTCAACACTATTGTTCTTACTGGAATTCACGTTACTCATCGCTCTGAAAAGTACTGGCCAGACCCGAATACCTTCAAACCCGAGAGGATTGATAATTTGAGTAAGCTTTTCATATTTTCATCCCATATGCTTAACGATAGAAAACGTTGGAGGGGAAAAGCGATATACCCTTTATCCCTCTTTCTTTAAAACAATTTAATGATCTTGTCACAAAATACCAAAGTAGCTTCTCGATCATTGCTGACATGGGAATTCAAAATCACTCACGGGAACATACGACAAACCAAACTAAATCTCCATAGATTTCAGCCAAAAGTCACAAGCTCGATCATTATTATTACTTAATTAAGTTTTAATTCTGGGGGCGTTTTGGGGGTTAAAATAGGCGAAACAAAACTGGCAATTTAATTCCTAGACCAAATACAAATGGAATGAAGTTAACAAAGAAAACTAACAAAGGCAATAGAAAATAACATGGTAAAGACCAGACAAACACAAACTGTGGTTGTATGAATGAATACTAACAGAAAAATACTTGTACAAATCATACCGAGGGCAGTGCTCATTATTTATGGGGAGGGGGTTAGTAAATGGTGGGGGGAGGAAAAAAGTTTGGTCAAAAAAATTCGCATCACAGAAGGGGGTTAATTTAAAAGTTTGGTTGACAAGCACCAGATATCTGTTTTAAGTAATGCAAAGGGAAACTTCTGTCTACATAAAACCGTGGCTAAGGTATAAATACACTAACAAATGACTGGTCGAATTGGTGCTATAATTAGGTTACTTAACAATGTCCTATCACACAATGTCCTAGCACACAAGAAACGTTTTGTAAGCCAAGTTGACATTCAAACACAGTCATCTAATTCAATATAAATTTATCCCAGGATTTCAGAAAAGCTCGCAGACAAACAGACAAACAAAACATATCAAATTTTGGCATCTACTGCTGTTCTGCAGGTTGGATTGATGAAGTTAAAGGAACTACGTCACAGGGATTTTGTGGATTTTTGATCTAAACTTTTCTGGAATAAGGGGAAGGCAACTAAAGCTGTGAAAAAAAAATCATCTTTGAACATTTGAGATATGCGAAATCAAACCAAGGCTATAAATATCGATTTGTTTTTGATGGGCAGAAACAACTGGAAAAGTTTAGCCTTAATTTTACAAGTTTCAATCCATTTCCACCCAAGCCATCTTAACACAAAGACCTCTGTTGACTTTTTCGGTGGCAATCGATCGTTAGGTAAAATGGACCATTATTGTTAGGCTTCCTACGACAGAAATAAATATTATTGGCTGTTCAAAAAAAAAAACTATTAAAATCCATGACAAAGCCCCTTTAACTTTTATAACTTTTGAAAGTGTTCCATTCCATGAAGCGTTTGGTGGTTATTTGCTAGGTACTCTTTTATAATGATTGCTGCTCCAACTGAGAGGCCCTGCAGCTCAAGCCCTTGATAATGACTCCTGGTGTGAGATTGTTTAGGCCACTCGGGGAAATTCATGTACATGAATGAGGTGTCCAAAAAAACATACAGAGGATTTCTTTGAAAAAAAAACAAAAAACAAAAAAAAAACAAAAAAAGCAAAAACAAAAAAAAAAAAAAAAAAAAAACAGAAAATCATTTGTATGATGTTCTTTTGATGCCGAACATCCTTTTAAACCAAGTATTAAAGCAGCTCATACATCTTAATTTGTTGGTCACTTAGTTTTTGACGCTTTGTTGGTTGCCGCGCAGAGAGGGGGGCGGGGCAAAACGTTTTCTTAATGACGTTAGGGTGGGACGAAATAGTTATCTTGAGCTAAGAGGGAGGGAGGGCGGTAAAAGTTTTTAATGTTGACTTCTACCATTCACCAAACCGAACCCCCTTCCCCTATCCCTCCCCATTAATAATGACCACTCCCTAAAACAAGACCGAACTTTTGCAGAAAAATCTAACGTAATATCAGTTACATGTGTGTACCATACAGGAAAAGAGAACGAGCTTACAATTACAAAAGTGAAGGATGTGCGTCCAAAACTTCTACACAGGAAGCAACATCAGTAATGATCAAAAGATGGTCTCCTACGCAGGCGCTGATTGCGCTTGTCCGTGTTTCACCCATAATAATTTATAGATTTAGGCAGGCCTAAAAGCGAAGCTCCACATTTCTTAATTTTATTATTAAACAAGTAGCCACACTATATTTCTAAGCTTATACAGTGGCCCATATAGGTACAAATTAAATTTTAATCGCTCATGGTTAAAAACCTCTCATGGTTTTGTTGACGAAAGCGACGTCAATCAGGAGCCATAATGGGAGGAGACCGTAAGCGCGACATCCACGCACCCTATGATACGAGACAATTTTTATATTTTTAGAACAGGCAGACACGCGCGGATGCGTGGGTTCTCGCGTCGATGTTGCCGGAGTTGCGTGTCTAGTATCATGTGATTCGCGAGTAAATCTGCCGCAAAAGACTCTGTGTTTAAACTTGAGAACGAAAAATAAATCAGTGGTTCTGTGAACCATAAATTTTGTTCGGACGCTATTTATACATTAGGCTGTGCAGCTTCCGTATCGTGCTAAATTCATCTCCTGGATATTTTGTCAGTTAAGCACAGGACTAATCTAGAGAAGTTTTCTCAGTAAGATAATTCACCATGACTCGTTTACATTTGGATTGTACTTTGGTTAAGATGGCCCGCGGCTATTTCTGCGGAACGGAGGTACTCTTTTCTAAATCAAGCTTTGGGCATGTAAACCTCACCCGATTTTTCTGATTTTTAGCAATCGAAAAAACAAATGTTCTAATTTTATAAAGCTTTAAAATAAAGAGCAAACAAGGCAAACGATCACGAGATATTAGCGCTTTTGAAAAAATATATTTATGAAAAAAAAACGCGAATATTTTCTAAACAGGACGATAGATTTTTTCTTATCAAAGTCAACAAGTTCAAATTATCCAATTTCTAGTGTGAGCAAGTTTCAACGAAATCGGCTGAGTAGAAATTACTGCACAGTTGACCGTCGCTTCAAAATATTATGCTCGTGTATAATTGGGAGCTACAACAACGTTCCAGTTATGCTAAGATCCCATAGATTATTTGAAAGCTTAATGCCAACTAAAACGTTGCTGAAAAGTATGGAGAGATCGGAAACTCCTAGCAAAAGTTGTAAACAAATGAGGAGGAAGAGGTTTACGGTGCGGAAATTAGAATTAAAAAAAAATTACGGATTTTTTTTCTTATATTTTTAAGTATGAGAAAATACAGCATATATGCAAACGGCTTTGTCTACTTTCGTGAATCTAGTCTCGATGAAATGCGTCGAATTTTGCTTGCCAAGATAGCTACTCCGCGTCTTCCATTTGAAAACCCTCGGGTAACAGTAAATTATTCAAACTTGCCGCGTTCTCAAGATTATTTAGCACCTGGAATTGAACATGGCACGCCACATACCACATTCATTGCTAAATAAAATGCATGAATACAAAGCTCAGCCGCAATTTTAACCGTGGCATGTTTATTTCCAGGTGCTAAATAATCTTGAGAATGCGGGTAGTGTGAATAATTTACTGTAACAAGAGCGTTTTCAAAGCGCTCCAAAATTGAAGACGAAAGGTAGCTATCTTGGCGAGCCAAAGTCGAATCGGTTTCATCGAGACTAGACACACGAAACTAGATAAAGCCGTTTGCACATATGCTGCATTTTTTCATACTTGAAAATAAACGAAGAAAAATAGGTAGATTTTTTTAATTCGAAAAAAAAATGAATCCTCTTCTGCTTCATTTGTTTACAACTTTTGCTGGAAGTTTCCGATCTTTCCACACGTTTCAACAATGCTTTAGCTGCACTGCGAATTATAATACAGGATACTAAAAGAAATATTTTGGAGCAGCATTAATCGGATAAGTGACTTAAATGAAAATATTTTCATTCTGCAATATATAGATGTAATTTTATATGACATGAAAGTCACATGTAACTTACAACAACGCATCAAGGAAAGGTCGAAATGGCGTATACAATCGTGTTTCGGCAAAAATATGTTTTCTCCTTTTTTGCTGTCATTCTGTATTCTTTGGTTGCCCGTATCGCTGCGCTGTGAAACGTTTAGTAAATTGTCTAGACCACTGTGTGATTCCTTGTAAGACATGTTTAACGAGTCTTCGCGACTGGATTTGTCCGAAAAAAATACTACTGCAGACATCCGAATCACTTGAATCATTCTCACTTTCATGGCTACATTCAAAGAAGTGCTCAAGGAGACCTTGACGTAAATTAGGAATCGAAACTGATGAAAGAAAGCCAGTGTTTACTTCACTTGCAGAGGTTATTTTGGACGCCATTTTGTTTATATTTCTCCGCGCGACGTCCTCGCGAAATCCTCGCGGCAGTACGCACGCGCGCCTCGCGGGATGACACGATTTGTTCTAAAAATAGAAATTTTGACCCATATCATAGGGACAAGGCCAGATCTCGCGCTTACGGTCTCCTTCCATTATGGCTCCTGCGTCAATATATTTCGTGGTCCCGTCTGAATTTTCTTTCCTGTGACAGCCTGACAGGTTCTAAAATTGAAATTGACGAGTGCATTTTATTGTCTTCCTGACGTACGCACGTCGGCGCAAAACAAATCTTTTTTAACTTTTTATAACGTTTTCTGTACACTAATTAATACACCTGCCGGACCTCTTATGAGTTTTTCAATGTAAAAAAAATCTTGACCTTGTTGTGATTTACTACAAAACTGTCAACTCAAGGCAAAACCAAAATACAGAAAAACAAAGTGAACTCGCCACTAAACACAGTAAACAGAATCAACTCACGCCACGGCAAACTGAGAAAATCAAGGCGGCAAAACAAACTCTGAAATCTCTTTAAATCAGTTTTTTGTAAGAATAGTGTCAGTTTGTGATTTGGAAAGTAGTGCACGCTAACTTAGAATATCTTCTTTTCGTTACGGTTTAGTGGAATGCTTGACTAATTGTGTTTTATCGTACACGTTGCTAAGTACGTAAGAGAATTTTATGTAGAGAACTGAATGAGATGTCTTCATTTCTGGTGAGTATAAATATGCGGTAGGTAAAGTCTGAACTCACTCAGCCAAGCACAGGTAACTCGCAACGAAACCGGCGAAATATTCGTCTACGCATCGAAGATATTTCAACACACTGATAAGCAGAGACAAGAGAAACAAAACAAATGCAAGCGAGCCGAAATTGTGATTTTGATCCGTGA
Organism: Meandrina meandrites; assembly: GCA_963693305.1. Classification (NCBI taxonomy): domain Eukaryota; kingdom Metazoa; phylum Cnidaria; class Anthozoa; order Scleractinia; family Meandrinidae; genus Meandrina; species Meandrina meandrites. The sequence goes on along the minus strand of OY855907.1, from coordinate 21,635,643 downwards.
AGCTAAATAATTTGTTTTCAAAATCCAATAGTGAACATCACAGGTAACTCAGCTAACTAAAACAGAAAATAGTTAGTCTAAACGAAACATTAAATAAACAATGTCTGTATAAAATGTACAACACGAACAGGTTTGATAAATATTTACGGGGAGAGCTGAAAAGCGACACAACTTCAAATTTGTTCATAAATGAAGTAAATTCTCTCAATATAAAATTAGGCTTATGCTTAGTGTATACATTCACGTTTGTTACCTCATTATTGAAGGAGGCCTGTATATTCTGCAGGGAAAAGCTTTCAAACCAGCCCAATAATATCGGAGACGAACACGGCAATTTCATAGTAAGCTAATTCTCCGTCACCACCGGCATACAGCTATTTCAATTAACCTTGTCAGATCGAAGCTCAAAGCTTAAAGACAAGACCGAAAGGTAGTATGGGCGAAGAAAGAGTGTTCCACGCGTGCTGAATACTAATGAGATACAGCGATATAGCAAACGAGACGTTTTTCGTTTCCTTTCTCTTCAGACATGTGTAGAAAAGATCCTTTTTCGCCTCATTTCATTTAAAAAGAATAATCCAAACCACATAACGGCGAAAGAAAAGATACAAGAAAGGTTTCACGGAAAGAAAAACAAAATATTCCACGTGCAAAAATACGAACTTGTAGATTTCCTCAATGGTGATATGCAAATTGCAGTAAATACCCATGGCACCATTCGGTCTTGACTTGTAGGTTTGAAGATTTAATCCGACAACGTTAATTGAAATAGCTGTATACATTATATGAATTATCATCGAAGATCAATTTCTCTCTTTCAATCGGTGTAGCCTTTAACAGTCTTTTATCCTTCGCTTCAGCGCACTTGATCGGCTTTGAGTTCACTTTTATTTGAGCTCAATTCAGTGATTTTCAGCCTTGCTCAGCCGCAGGTCGAACCCTGGACATCGCTCTTTTGGGCTCGTAGTCCGATATATCATGTTTACGTCCACAATTACTTGGGATCTTCACGTTACAAGGTTGTCCTAAATGATTTGGAATAAGTTTCCATGATGTAGATGGGTAAATAGAGCCACAAACATCCACGGATATCTATGTTCTTCAGCAGCTTTCTTCGCGTGTTTCATTCAGCTTTTAACGTGAACAGCGTGCCAAAGATTTTGGCGCCTTTTCATGCAATGGCTTCATTTAAGTTGTTGTGAAATGTCCAGATCATTTTTTTTTGATGTGAGAAAAAATCTCTGAAGTGATGGGGTGAAAAATAATAGCGAAGAAATATTTTCCGCTACTCACTTTCTTCACAAGCTGTCAATCCTGCGGTTGAGCAACCGCCAAATATTTTGTCGCCTCTTTACGCAATCGATTCGTGTAGGCGAAATGAAATATCCCTAGTCGATTTTCAAGATGATTAAAAAAATTGCAGTGCCCTACAAACTTCTACGATAGGTAACTTTAACGAAAGGTGGATGGTCAATATCAAACACGTAAGATGCCCAAGTCAAGCTTTTTCTGGAGTATGGCCGCAATTTTGGGAGAGGTCGTCGTTGTTCGTATGTACGGCGTACGCGCCCGCGAGCCATGCCGCTAGCCACGATGACCATGAAAACTCAAACGCATGGTTTTCTTAATTTCTATCCTCCACGATAGTTATGGGGCTCCGCTCTGCGGCCCTTCGGGCTGCTGGAGAGCTCCGCTAATAATCAAAAGGGTGTTTTGTATTTTCCTTTTCGTTGTTCGAAAAAAGTTCACATTTGGGGGTGAGGGATATTTAAATATTACAAATGAAAATAGAAAAACAAACAGCAATAGCTAGCTGCGTATACGATTCGCTCAGGTTCGTTCGGATAATGATGTACGTATATTTTCTTTCCTTTTGCAGCTAAAGAACAGGAGTCCATCGTGCGATATACCCTGATGCCATTCTCATTTGGCCCTCGAGTATGCATCGGAAGCAAGCTAGCAATGGCTGAGATGCGACTAGTACTGGTCTCTCTCCTTCAGAAGTTCACCTTTTCTCCTGTTCCCGGGTTTCCAGAAGTCACGCAGAAAATTTCGGTCACAACCAAACCGTACCCTTCGCTGCAACTACGAATCAGTACAGTGAAAACTGAAGCTTGAAAATATTCACATTATGCTTAAATATCAGTAGTCTCAGATTCCTTTGCTTTATATAAATGTTAAAAGAATTGCGTTATTAATTCCACGGTTTTCTGAATATCATACAAGCTGATTTAGATGAAAGTGGGAGAGACTAGTTATATAACGATAATAAAGAATATTTTCGTTAACCGTGATTTATTTGATTTGGTTTTTACATCACGATGGCGTGAAATGTATTCAGTTAATTACTAGCCATGTTCCGTGATTTAACAAGATATCTTAGGACTAAAAGTTGGAGTAATAGCTATTTCCTTTTGTTTTTGTTGCTGTTGTTGTTTGTTGTTTTATTGCTAAAAAAACAATCGACGTAGTATGACGAATAATAAAATAAGCCCTTTAGCTCAAAGTTGCGCTACCCGCTAAAGTAGATCAAATCTCTCTGGAAGCACGTTTATTACATTTTGTAAACAATAGACGCTTGTAAAAATCCGTATATAAGAACACTATTGTATTTTTTTTTCAATAACAAACGCAGTTCTAAAAATCGTTTGTTACTCACAAGCTCTACCTGAACAGTCCATAAACGCATATCATTAGGTACCAAGTGCTCTCCAGAGTTTTTGTTGTTTGACTGTTTGTTCGTTTCTTTATTTGTTTGTTTGTTTGTTTGTTTGCTTGTTTTTTTTTTTTGTAATTTGTTTATTTTTATTTATAATATTTTACAACACTCTACACTACTTACAATACATTACTTACAATAACTTACTTACAATACATTACTTACAATATATAACTTACAATAGCCAGCTCAAGGATTAAAGTTATACGTAAAACAGAGGGATACATGTGCAGGACACCATACTATAAGCCAACATGTGGCAAAAACTTCTCCCATTTCTGAAAATGTTTTATTAGTTTGTTCTGCTTTGCTGCTATCTGTTTTTCTACTTGGCAGACATCCCGGATCTTGGCTATATAAACTCGTAAGGAGGGATTCACAGAATTCAATTTACACTTATAGATATAAAATTTAGCTGTCAGTATCAGGTGGTTTAGAATACAAAAGTCCTCTTCCGTATTAAAAACTCCAAAAAAAATGTCCATTAATGTAAAGGGTTGAAATTTAACCTTACATTCACCAAGCCAAGAACAGAGAGCTTCCCAGAAAGTCTTTGTTACATTGCAGTAGAAAAATAAATGCTCGAAGGATTCAACCTCTTGTTCGCAAAAGGTACATGAAGGCGAGTCCTTCATTTTCAACCTAAACAGTTTTTCATTTGTAAATATTATATTATTTAATACTTTATATTGGAATTCTCTAATTTTAGTTTCAAAACTGACTTTGCTTGTTTGTTATCAGTGGACTTGTCGTCATCCACACAAAAGATCATCAATTTATATTTAGATAATGGAATAACCGTATCCTTTTTTAGGTTTAACTTGAGCTCGGAAGAACTCCAGCGGTCTGTTTTGTTGAGTACCGCTGACATGTCTTTGTATTTATTTTATTTTACTGTGAAATAGTAATAGTAGTAAAAGTTTTAGTGTATGTATATGTTGTAGTTCAATTTTATCCTTTGTTCAAAGTTTCTTTTCTTTTGTTTTGGGGTATGCTAATGTATGGTAATGCGTTTGAAACAAATTACAGGAAAACCAAATTTGAACCAAGGATAAAATTAAACAACAGCATACACACTAGTCCAGTCTTTCACATTTTGTTTAAAGCCAAATGGTCTGCCTCTCGCCAGTTGGGATTTTTAACACGGTTCTGTTTATTTTCAATATTCCCTTGTGTGTTTATCGAAGAGCCACAATGTTAAGGTCTTACAATGTAGTTTTGAGCCGTCTTGATTTGGTTGCAGGATTAACTATTCTGTTTTATTGTACACTTTGCCAAATACCCTGGTAAATTTTATTTAGAAAACTGAATTAGTTTCTCTTAAGCAAATGTGCATTAGAAAAAGTCTGAACTCACTTACCAAGCACAGGTAACTCGTAACGAGACCGGCGAAAATGTTCGTTTACGAATTATTATGATATGGCCGTGTCTCACAAGGACTGGAAACTAAACTGGGAACTACTAATTTCACGAATCTGATTGGCTAAAATTGATATTGACCGTGGTCAAGATTTTCCCATCAAGACCGGTATCTAGACTGGTTACACTTACTTTGAGAAGTTAACAAACAAAAATGACAAAACGAGTTCACTTGTTTCTGCTAAAAAAACAAACAAACATTATATGTAGCACATATAATGGCATTTTATATCGAGCCATTTTCTTAACTGTTTGTAATACACGTCAAGGTTATTTGGGTGGAGCAGGATTGGCAGATCACTCAGAAACCTCCATCAGATGAAAGTGGGCGGGCGCACTGATATCACTTAGATCGCGCGTACTGTTAATTTCTGCCTCCTCGCCATTCAACGGCAACGCCATATCTTAACCGAACTTTCAAGTTTCCCTCCACCCCCCCCCCCCCCCCCCCCCCCTGCTCCAGCCAAATACTTTGGGAGTTGATTTTCCATGGGGCGATTTTTTCGTCCCCCACCTTTGCTGAAGATATCATCAAATGTTGTTATTTTTAGGTAGGATATTTGAGAAAAATAAACGTCACACTAGTGGCCTTATTTACACCAGAAAGGTGTTTGCTCACGTTGTTTGCTTAACTTACTAAACGTGCTTCAGCAAACGAGCGCGACGAGAGCAGTTCCCAAACCCTTCCGAGGAGTAAAATGGAACGAGATAAAAAAAAAAAAAGAAATGAATAACCAAAAGCTTGACGCGAAAAAGGGTAAGAAGAACGAGCAAACTTTGGTAAATTTTAGTTCAGTTCACAGGCACGAAATCAAAACACCAGCAAGAAACGAATTTGCAAGGTAATTGCAAGGTCAGAATTTAAATGCATTAAACACGATTAAAAGCGAGTAAAATACCCGTAAGAATATTCTATCAATCGATTGAAGAAGCTAGAGAAGTTGAAAACATACCTGCTGATGATATCGACCTTCTCTTGTTCTAACTAATTTCCGTGATCGCCGTTCACTAGCAAAATGTCAGCGGGTACGCCGGACCGGTTGGAAGCGAATTTTTAAGCTGAAAAGTTTTCTAGTTTGGCCATATAATAAACATCTTATTAACCGAGTTTAGTCGGTCTGTATGGGAGAATCTTGACCTCGGTCATGAGTACAGACCTCACTGCGTTCGGTCTGTACTGACGACCTCGGTCACGATTCTCCCATACAGACCTGCTGCTCGGATAATAAGAGCTAAATATTTACTTGTGTCTCACTGTGGGATTGGGGAATAAATTTACGCTTATAAAGAGTCGCGGGAATAAACTGGCGATTATTCGAGTACATACCTCAACATGGCCAGTAAGGTTATTTTAATATCCTCTAAAACCAACAAACTTGTTTGCCGAAGGCACAAAACAGCGAAAAACCATCACAGAGCCATGATCAGGCATACGAAATACTAAAACAGAACAACGGAGTAAAACAGTCAAAATGATTCTTTGCCTAGAACAGTGATATAACAATAGCAAGGTGTAAGGTGTTACACGGTGACTTATCGGTGGTACTGCATGCCCGGTCGGTAACAGGATTGGCAGAAAAGGGCCTGGATAGAGGTGATTGCGTTTACTTTAATGGCACAAAAATACATTGTATGCAATTACTCATATACTGACAAAAGAATTAATTACATTGTTTATAGGTACAAAGTTACGCTCTTACACAATTATACTAAACACTAAAGAGACAACTACACATTGCTTAGTTACATTGTTTGCATTACGGTAAAAGAGAACTATTTAAATGATTTACACTAAAGCTACAATTTGGAATACTACTCACTAACGATACACTACAATGCACTATTTACAAGCAGTTGTCATTACTAATCATTATTCAAGACCAATATATATTTAATTTGAGGATAACACATCAGAAATAAAACTTCGACTACGAAACCTTCAATGGACTTGAGCCAACCTATTGACAGTATGATTATCACTTGTGATCAAAACCCACTACAGGAAGTTTGAAACACAAACAAACCTCCCTGCGATCATGGAATGTACGGACCGAGCACGAGACATCAATTAATGTCGAAACTGAAACTGATATGATCGCGTGTCGGACGGCTTGCAGTTCTGTCACTGCTTAGGAGACTATAAATTACTTATTCCCAACTGCGTTGATAATCCGCAGTCCAAGGGCAAAACGTAAAGAGTGCAGAGTGTAGTGTTTGCAATGTAACAGAATAGCTTGAGTAACGAAGGTCATTGCGCCGTAGTAGCCTCTCGGTCTTGAAAGAAATAGCTTTCGTCTCTCTAACGTCTCTTAAACAATACACTAACGTTATCGATAACAACATGACATCTGTTGTATTATGTAGTTTTCTCTGATTTCAAATAACAAAAAAAAAACACATAAATAATGGATAAAAAGAAAATTTAAACTTTACAGAACTTAGGTACATGTTGAAATCGTTTTCAAGCTCAAATAAAAGAGTGTTGTCGAGTCAATGAAGAATATCCGTTTGGTTGCTGGGGCTTGCATTACCTATGATTTGTCTATATTTCAAATCGTCCATAGTTGGCCTGCACTCCCACTGCTAAGCAAGAACTACAACTTACCCTGACTCGCCAAAGAGTCGCAACAGCCTTTGTGTTATTTTATGTTTGCTTATTGGGTTCCGTTTTCGTTTTCGTTTTTTTTTTTTCCTAAATTGCGATGAAAGTGAAAAGTCTCGATTTCATAGGAACACAAAAGAAAATGACTGGGAAATATAATTTAAATGGGTTTAAAAACGTCGTGTGGTTAAACTTCTTAACCTGATAATGAATTTAGTATCTTACCGTGGTCTACGGACAGATGCAAGACGTAAATGTCTAACTATTTTCTAATATCATTCTTAAAACTTTAACCCCACGTGCAGCTAAAACAGCAGCTCTCTTCGTCGACTTCATCCGTAGTGTATAAATGAACCTTTAGCTATGGAAATGAAACGATGTTCAGTCAATTACGAAAAGCTAAAACAGTCTCTTTATCATATGCAGCTAGCAGCTGGTCACCAATGGTAGATTAAATCCGATCTGTTTTTTTTTAGTACCAAAATAAAACGGAAATACCAACAGAATCTGCAACCGATATTTGACATGTTCTAGCAAGTTACGCAGAATGCGAAAACAAATAAATGGTAACAAAAATAGAGGGGTCAGCATCCCCTCAAGCATTCCCAGCGATGGTCTGAAATCAAAAACCAGTAAATACAAATATATTAAGACAAGTTAAAGTGTTTGCAATGTAACAGAATAGTTTGAGTAACGAAGGTCATTGCACCGAAGAAGCCTCCCGGTCTTGAAAGAAATAGCTTTCCACTCTCTAACGTCTCTTAAAAAAAAAACAATAATAACAAAATGAAGTCTGTCGTATACTTTCTCTGATTTCAAATAACAAAAAAAATAATAGATAAAAAGAAAATTTAAACTTTACAGAACTCAGGTACATGTTAAAATCGTTTTCAAGCTCAACTAAAAGGGTGTTGTCGAGTCAATCAAGAATATTGGTTTGGTTGTTGGGGCTTGCATTACCTGTGATTTGTCTTTATTTGAAATCGTCCATAGTTGGCCTTTACTCCCACTGCTAAGCAAGAACTACAACTTACCCTGACTCGCCAAAGAGTTGCAATAGCCTTTGTGTTTTTTTTTTTTATTATTTTTGCTAATAGGGTTTCGTTTTCGTTTCCGTTTTTTTGTTTTTTTATCCTAAATTTCTATAAAAGTGAAAAGTGTTGATTTCATAGCAACACAAAAGAAAATGACTGGAGGATATAATTTGAATGGGTTTAAAGACGTCATGTGGTTAAACCTTTTAACCTGATAATGAATTTAGTATCTGACCGTCGTCCACGGACATCTTCGACTTCATCCGTAGTGTATAAATGAAGCTTTAGCTATGGAAATAAAACGATGTTCAGTCAATTACGAAAATTAAAATAGTCTCTTTATCATATGCAGTTGCAGCTGGTCGCCACTGGTAGATTGAATCTGATCTGTTTTTTTAGTACAAAAATAAAACGGAAATACGAATGGAATCTGCAACCGATATTTGACATGTTCTAGCAAGTCACGCAGAATGCGAAAACACATTAATGGCAACAAAAATAGAAGGGTCAACAATCCCTTGAGCATTTCCCATTGTCTGAAATCTAAAACCGATAAATTATATAAAGAGAAGTCAAACCATGCATCCACCAGTTGCGCAATCTACAAGCAAGAGATCGACGAACATGGAGAGCAAAAGCAATAAGAGTTCCAACGTTCTACTCTTTGGACTGTCGTTCAATTTAATTCTGACGCTGAGTTCTCTTGGTTTTACCTGTTATTCTTTGCATCGATTAGATTCGCGTCTAACAGTAGTTGAACGGGATTTGCTGGTTGTAAACAGTTATCCATATGGGCTTGCCAATCACGAAATTGTTAAACCGACAACCGCGCATTCGCCTCAAAGTGAATCGCAAAGGAAGGAAGCAGTCGTCAAGAGAGCTGCCGACAGACCATCCTTGTGCCGTAAATGCAGCAGCGTCTGTTCACTAAACTCAAATGGCCATCGAAATGTAAGTTGCTCTTTTGAACTATTTGTAGTTATCAGGAGGTTGTTGTATCCGTCAGTTTCAATAACGGATTCGAACAGATCGACTCTGATCCCTAAATTTTGAGGGCTGATTTTGTTTGTAACGCATATGGTCTACCCGGTACTTTGTTGGACATTGCTGGGTAGATTATGTTCAGCAAGTAAAATACAGCTGTCAGAAGAGTTGAGATAAAAGAAAAAATGTGTTGCCTTACTCTCATGATCAAGCTTTTCAGGCTTTTGTGGAGTTAAAACAATTGGCAAGGTTACCGTCTTTAAAATATTCTGCCAAGAACATAAGTTTTTTTTGTCCTTCCGACGATTTGGAACTTTAATATGCTGTCTCAACTTTATAAAAGAAAGTGGCGTTACAGTAAATTACTCGGAGCGTTATGTGCACGTCCACAAGCATCATGCACTGTTATGAATAACGGTTAATTCATTCTGTACATAAAAATGTCGCTTCCATGGCAAGAAAAACTATTCTCAGCCAAATTTCAGACTTGGGTGGGTTCTAAGAATGTTCTTAAGATTTGGCCTCTTTAGTCTGAGCAAAGGTCAACACAAACAAGCAAAAGCAATATCTTTGAATTGACCAAAGCTCTTTGAAATCATTTTAACTTAAACTTGAGTATAACCGATTAGGTTTGATTTTATCCACACAAACCATCCCCTGTATATGACAACTTGGAAACTTTCATCAATGAGCCTCAGGAATGTAACGGCCACGTGATTTTTTTTTTCTTGCTGTGGGAATATTTTAGCTGTAATTAATATAGCTATGTGTTCGTTTATTGCTGTCTCCATTTTGCAGACGACATTCTTTGTACATTACTATGTTGGTTCTCAGTGCCAAGTGTACTGTAATATTATTCCCAATGAGCTTAGCTTGATAATTTGATAGCGAAGGCGAAAATGATACATTAGTCCCAGTCCCTGACGAAAAATGTCGCTCAAAGGTGGCTCGGCGTTGATCTTTTTTAGCCTTAGTGGGTGTTTTAAAAATAAATGTTTACTCTTAAAAAAAAAAAAAGATCACTTTTGCCCATACTTAGATGGCCCGTCGTGTTCCCGCGAGTGAAAAAATATTTTTCGGACTGCGGACGCTGGTTAAAAAAAATGCCTTTCGTCGTAAATTCGCACTATTAAATTATTTTCCGAGACAAAACCAAAATTTTTCTGTCTTTTCTGGCGCAAAGGGTGCCATCTTGTGCCTTTGATGATGAACATTGATGGTGCCAAGTTTGAAGAACACCGCCTTAATACTCCAAGAGATATGCTTGATTAAGTGATTGATCCTTTTCTGGAACGATTAATGACGTCATCGCTTTCGGCATTTGCATATTACAAAAACCTGAATATCCCCATAACGAAAGAAGATATTTCAAAAAGGAAAACGCCATTCGTCTTTATTTCGAAAAGCCTTAAAAATAAGCAGTAATTATTTTTTTACTTCATATGCACTTTAACCCTTTCAGTGCGAAAGTCAACTTTTGTCGACATTTGGAGGAGTGGTCATTGAACCACTTGTGACGTCATCAGTTTACACGACGAATCAACTTTTCAGATAAGCAACTGACACAGCGTGGATTGATCTTTCCATAGGACCATGCATTTTGTATATCGACTGCATACTGACGGAGCTAATGGAAAAAAAAAATATTCTGCGTTTTTGGTGCCAAATCGGTGCATAAACAGGCCAACACACCTGTAATTGATCAACGTCCCCTTTTCAGGGTTTACCGATGATTTTGTCCAAGCCTTTCCTGCCAGAAAGAAGGATGTAAAGAGTAGAAACGAACGAGGACAAGAAAGCAGGAAAAAAAAAAGAAGGAAAAGGAGCAAGAGGAAATTTGGAACAGATTCAGCAAAAAAATTTTGGCTTATGCTTACACGTAATCTATATCAAGATGTTGCTGCAATGTCAAAAAGTGATTTTATAGCAAGTTTGGGCAAAATTAGCATCGTAACAACAAAAATTGGGTTAAACGGTTAAAAAAAAACGCGTTTTGGGGGGAAATTCAGCAGTGAAAGGGTTAAAACGCAAAGAGACTTAAAGACATGGTAGTGGTTTTGTTTGGCGGAAAAGTTAAAGAATTCAGTAACATGCCTGAAGAATAAAGAACTCAGTAAACTTGTCTGTTGTGTAATGATAAGTAAGAAGACGGCACGAAGCGTCTAACGCTGACGTCGAATAACACTGACGTCTGTAATAGCGTTTTAAGTAAATCAAGAATGAATTTTGCGCAGAATTTTGTGATTTTCCGAAATTGGTAGTCAATATCTTTCAAAAAAAAATAAAAGTATAATAACTACCCACCTTTGCGATTTTTTTATTTGATGACGATTCATATTCCGTAAAAAAAAAAATGATCACTGCGAACGGCTACGATTTTGAAATATTTAATTTTGATGAACTGCAACTGCATGGAGCCTCATTAACTTATACCAAAAATATTGTTGGCTGAGCAAAGTTCACTACAATCATGGACAAAAGTAGTTCACGGAAACAAACGAATATCACACATTTTTCGCGAATGTCTTGACTTGCAAGCGGGTCAAGAATATTTAATCTCCCTCTCCCTCCGCTCAATGTTGTTTCCTGGGGCTTACAATTCACCCGACTTTGTTTTGACCACGTAACAACATTGACAACTGTTGAGATGGGGGAGCGGGGTTGAAAGCATTAGTCATGGTACCCTGAATAAGTGGAAAATTGGAAAAGTGTCTCAACAGTTTTGTCCATGATTGTAGCTTCACTTTTCCATTCAAACGCTGTCAAAGTTTTTTTCTGGTATTCTAGAACATTTTCTTTTCATAAGATGATTAAACATCAAAGGTTAATTCTGCAGACATATAATTTAACTTGCTGACCAAAAACTGAAAAAAAAAAAAACTGAATCGGTTAAATTCCTAAATGGGCCGTCCAGAAAAAAAAAGACAATGCGACCATCACGTGATTTACTTCAGCATTTCGGACAAACCATTATTGTTTTAATTTTATTTTACTGAGGGATGATATATTTTCCTTGACAAGCATATTATACATTTTAACTTATCGCCTGGACATTTTCTTATCCCAATATACAAAGATTGTTTTTATAATCATCGTATTTGGAAGAAATTTATTTTTAACGCTAATGTTGGGCAACCATATCATGTTTCCATTATGGCTTGCTGAACGCATAATTATTCCAGTTGTAGTTGTGTGACAGTTGACCTGCAGTTCTAGCTCCAAACTAATTTAAACACCTTTTCTTAAAACTTTTGAAATCAACAGAATTTGACAGTGGAAACAAATCAGGAAAAGATAGTTTGCGTGGAAGGTAGGATTATTTACGAGTAGTTTAATTTCTTGATCAGAACATGTGACCTACATCCACCTGTACCTTATCTGGCTTTCAATAACTTGAAATAATTAACCTCGCGTTTATTTTACCAGGACGTGTTGGACCTCAAGGTCCACCAGGCCCACCCGGTTCACCTGGACCTACTGGACCAAGTGGTAAAAAGGGAAGAAAAGGAACAAGGGGTCTTCCTGGTCCGCAAGGAAAGCGAGGAAACAGAGGACTACCAGGACCCCCTGGGGCTGCAGGTCCGCCTGGTAAAGCAGCAAAACATGAAACAAGCCCTAGTAATAGACGACAGTTAGGTAAGATTTTATTCAGGCTAGAAAAAAAAAGGCTGTAGCGTAGTGTGACTGACTGTGTGATTGTTGGGATTCGATCTCGACCTATTTCTAGCCATGTCTGTCCATTTTATCGGAGTATGAACTTTCTCTTAACCTTTTTATTCAAAACTTGTCGGCTTCACCCTCGGCTTCAAACTTTTGTTATAAGGCTACAAAGAGGGATGGTAGCCTCCTTCTGTAGATAGCTCTCACCTTGCTTAAAAAAATGACGCTTATGATTTTGCTGGTTGTGACCCTATATGACATCACGCGACGTGATTAACTCCACCGTCTTGGATCTACCATCTTGCATCATTTCACTATATTAGCAGAAGGTCAGAAAATAACGCAAATTGATATCAAATCAGGAAATAAAAGAATAAGTTCAACTGAAAATTCGAAATTTGGCAAAACTACACAATTTTAGAATATTTTGAATCTTACTGGTACCTCTTAGCAAGTCAGGTAGTCCGCATTACTTTGCAAAATGTTCTGTTTAAAAAAATATATCAAAACAATGCCCCTCAATTAATTAATTTACTAAATTACCTTAGTATTGTTAGAAAATTGTTTCTGTGAGTTTGCAGAAGAAACCGAACTTACCTAACGTTCAAGGTTATCAGGACAAAATAGCTGTTGAGTGTGAAACTGAAAGGATAATAAAAAAGAAGGAATTGATATTTTCGCCATACCGATAATTCATTAGGTTATCTATTCTATCTATTCTTTTTCTTTTATTTTATTTATCTTTTCTTTTCATTGTTTGCTTGTTTAATTCTACTTTATTGCTGCCTATTTTACAGATGCAATTTCACTTATTGTTAACTTTTTTTCCTAAGTACTTAATACCAATGTAAATTTAAACTGTACAAATATCAATAAAGAACATGAAATAAAATTTGGCAAAACCTGCATGTCAAAAGACGGTTTCCATGGTAATGTTTACATCACGGATACACAGCCAACAGATCAGTCATGTTCGTTCGCATCAGCGAACAGTCATGTTCGCTTTTCATTAAAAAAATAAATAAATAAATAACCATTGAAAATGACAAGAATACTTTAAATGCATTTTTATGGTTATAAACCTTGTATATAGTTATTTTAACACAAGTCACATTTGTTTAGTCCCCGTAAGATAATAGAAAAACTATTTTAATTTAATTTAATACTCAGATATTATAATTTAACTAATCATTTTAGCAAACTTGATAAATCAGAAACAATATTTAAGTATGAATTATTATAATTTAACTTATCATTTCGGCAAACTTGGTAAATTAATTATTATAATCATACCACGAATAGACAGTTTCTCCTCTTATAACGGCGTGTGGTTTTAACAAAGTACGTAGTTTAGTGGTAGTTAATTTCTTCGTCTGAATCTCAGTGCAATGCTTTACGACCTAACTGTGACCTTCCAAGTTGACAGGGATAGTTAAATTGTTTTTTGTTTTTGTTTTCAGAATTACCACATTTTATTGCAAAGCCCACTTCTTCCGTGACGGTAAAAGAGAAACAAAATGTCACGTTACCGTGTAAAGCAGCTGGCTTCCCACCAGCTGTAATCACGTGGTATAAAAATGGTCATGTGATAGACGAAGATAGAAGACACTTCAAGAAAAGGAATTTAGAAATAGAAGAAATAAAGTTTGAAGAGCGTGGTATCTATACTTGCACAGCCGAGAATCTGATGGGCAGAGTTCAGTTATCAGTTAATGTTACTGTTAAAGGTATGCATCAAGAGAATAAGGTGCTACGTGTACGTTTTAATGATATATACGCGCTTGTGAAGCATTTAAAACACGAGACCTCCTCTTTATTCCAAGACAAGCTTCCCTAAATAACTGCGTCTCGCACTTATTTTGAGTTTCAATCATTGCAGTTGATAGCTTGAATTTTCTCGAGTTCAAATAATAAAGAATGGCAAAAAAAAATAAATAAATAAAAAAATAAAAAAAAAATAATAATAATAATAATAATAATAATAATAATAATAATAAACAAGAAACAACTTCTCCTTTATAGATATAACAAAAACCATACGTTAAGTGATTTTCCTTAGGCCAATCGTTGATGGCTTTTCTTTATATTTGCAGTGCCAACGAAATTTTTGATAAAGCCAAAGAAATCGCTTACCGCTTACAAATCTTGGGACACGATTCTCAAATGTGACATCTTTGGCTATCCCTTCCCTGTAATCACGTGGACAAGATCTCTCAAGCAGCTTCCGATCAACAGACATGTCATTGATGGTAACAAACTTACAATTAAAAACACGACAGAGGATGATGATGGTGCATACTTATGCCAAGGAGCTAATGAACTGGGAAGTGTGGTGGCAGTAACATGGGTCGTTGTAAAGGAAGTGGGTAAGCTAAGAATCTGAAAATGGAATTTTGTGGATGATAGCGCGGCTGAAATTATATTTTTATCTGTTTCTTTAAGTGAATCCCTTCATTGTTTCAAGTCCTCCCGGAGATATTCAAGTGCCAAATGTTGGTGATTCTGTTAAGTTAAATTGTTCTGCTCGTGGCTCACCGGTGCCTAGCGTTAAATGGTTCAAGAATGGGCGACGTGTTAGTTCAACTATGGCAATGCATGACGGAAAAGATTTAATAAAAAGTGAATTTGTCATTCAACACTTCAAGCCGGGTGATGCTGCGGCCTACAAGTGTCTTTTTCATAATGACAAGAATGCAACAGCAGAAGCCAACACAAGCCTAAGTATGTGGATAATTTGCTTTGTTTTCTTAGTGATAGATTTCCGTAAACTGTGACAGTCCGAAACTGAAATATAATGTCGTAATTTATAACAACATATTAGCTAATTCACCACACAAAAACGGTTATCTTAATAAATAGCTATTAAACGATAAATATAATTATTTAAATTGCTCTGTTTGTTGAGATGAAAATCTAACAAACAATAAACAATTATCGCACGAGGTGAATCAAAATATCGTGTTTGTCAGGGGCGAGCAGATCAATTATTTGATCTGCAAGACACTGACAAATCACGATATTTTGCGACAACCGAGTTCAATAATTGTTTTATCATTCTGTCACTGAATCTGTTTTTCATAATTACCTTTTTTTTTCTTTTTTCTTTTTTTTTTTATAAGAACGTTAAGAACATGCTTATAACATACCCCAGGCTGAGAGTTGGAGAACGTCTTTGTTTTCCGTTTGTTTAATTTTTTTGTAAAATGAGCAGTATAATTTATTGCAAAGCTGTGGTGTAACAGTAGTTAAAAAAGCGCGCTACCTAGTCTGCTTGTGTCCTAAAACATGACCAATAGGGTCAGTGAGGCCGTCCTGCGATATCCTTTTCACACAGACTGAAGTGACAGAGAAGAAGCTACAAGTAGTTACAACCAGTCCCATTCTGCATGGAGGATATTGTCATCCTAAAAAAATGGCGGCCCGACCACCCAAATTGCGGTCAATCACTCAGATTTCGTACAAAGCAACTACAATGACTATGGAGCGTCTCAAGCGCATATTTATTTTTTTACGCGAGATATAAAGGATTAAAGTTGATCAATCGATTCAGAAGACCACCAATCGTCGCCCACGCACACAATCCACCACCATGTTCCACAGCGTAACGCACAGGTCATGTTCAATGCTTCCCTTGTTGTTGAGTTTCTAATTGGAAAGCAACCCGGGAAGAGTTGAAAAATGGCAAAAATTTCGGTCGTCACATGTTTCCAGCCGTAAAACTGACATTCCACTTTCACTAACAGTTACATGAAGAGCATTTCGTTTCAGACATAGTTTTAGTATAACAGTAAATTTTATCTTATTAAATTTGTTTTATTGGAAAATAGAACCCAGTCGCCATTAGAAAAGTGCGTGCGGCAAATGTCTGAAAAGGAATGTCATGTACCGAAAAACACAGTAAATTACATTTGTTATCGTGAAAATTATTCAAAACGTGTTTTATGTCATAAAATAAAGTTTAAAATGGAAAGTAGCGTTAAAGTACAAGCGCGAGCTTTTGTCGTTAGACTGACCGATAGTACGATCTCATTTTGTAGGTAATGCTTATATTTCCGTACAACCACTAGAGATATAGTAGAACATCTGTATTTAATAAAAACGTAGCGGTGCTAATCTGTACCCTATTAACGATAACTGATTAATGGATATTCGTCTTGGAAGCTATGCAAATGTGAAAAAAGAAAGAATAATTTCGCAACAAACAAATACCACAATTAAATTAAAAAAAACTGATTGAAAAGTAGAAAAAAATATATAAAAAAGAAATAACTTAATAAAATTCCAGGAAACAAGAAAATTGTTAACCTCAGATTACAAGATGTTTACAATTCATTGAAGCATTCAACATTAAAGATCTTTTAATTCATTTCATGTAAAATAGTCATCGTCTCAAAGAAACCTTTGATTCAATTCTTGAAATTACAGTTTTATTCCTTTTTTTTTTGCTAATTTTATCTAGCTTTAGTCAATTGTGGTGATCCTGGTTCTCCGTTTGGAGGACAAAAACTTGGCTCACGATACTGGACTGGTGAATCTGTGTCGTTCATTTGCCATCCGGGATATCGCTTGGTTGGACCATTCACAAGGAAGTGTCTTTCTTCCGGCAACTGGAGTGGTATACAGCCTTCATGTAAGCAATGCGATTTTTTAAACATCGGGACTTTGTACAAATACATATATTATTATATTATTACTTGTTATTTTATGTCTATATAGTAGCTCAATACGATTAAAAAAAAAAAAAAAAAAAAAAAAAAAAACTAAGGAAATGTTCTGCAGTAATGTTTTCGCCGTTATAACCAGATGGCACGAGAAACAATAAGGCGGCTACTGTACTCACTTGCTTCTGTTTGGTAGGCAAATATGGTTACAATGACAAATTACAACATATATACTGATTCTACCTAAAGAAAAAAAACCTTTGTTCCTATGTCTCATGTAACAAATATAAGGTATTTTTTTTCATGTTCTATTTAAGCAATAGCGTGTCTCTATCAAGACACATGTTCTTAAAACAAGAAAATCAAATTTTTCGTCGCCATTTTAATTTTCCTTCATCCTACGTATTAGTCGGACTTAACAGTGCTGTGTGATACAGAAAACCTTATTGTGGAATGAAAATAACTTCACCTCACCGGTAGCGGCATTGCTCTAAAAAAAGATAATGAAGTGTATTGAAATCTTGTGTTATTGTATAAAATATATAGATTCCATTTTGTTATGGGTCTGTTCAGTTATGAAGCACAGAAGACGTCAAAATGTGGTAAGAACATCCTTGCTGCTTTCCTCGTGCTCGCCGACTGCAATGATGTCACTCTGAATAACGCATGGTCATAGTCTTGTAAAAAGAAGGCTGAATTAAAATGATCGGTTGCGCTTGAGCGCACGAACCGTGATCTGACGTCATATGTATCCTCTATTTAACAAATATATTCCATTTTGCCGTGCGCCTGTTCAGTTATAGATCACAGATGACGTCAAAATAATTATGGTAAGAACAAAAAAGTGACCCAAGAGCCGCTAGGCGAGTAGGTCACTAATGTTCTCTCGACATGTTGACGTCTTCTGTGATCTACAACTGAACAGACCCACGGCAAAATCTATTTGTTTTATACAATAACACAAGACTTCAGTACATTTCAGCATCGCTAAAGCTCCGCTACCGCTTAGCCTAGGTTGATTTCATTTCGAGAAAGTTTTCCGTTATCACGAAGCACTGTTAAACCGATTTTAAAATAAGCAATATGAAGGAACGAAAGAGACTGACCTTTATTCTCTTTGTACCCTGTAAGCGTTAACTTAGGTAAGCGTTCAACGGCGTTCAACTGCCATTTATGGATTTCCCGTAGCGGCTTCAAACTACTCGAGCATCGGACACACACTTACAGCTTTCGATAATTTTACAAATCAGTCACTCTTTATTTCAAGCTTGTTTAGCCCAGCTAAATGTCTCGAAAAGTGTAGAGTATTTTGCAGATTGTTCCTCTATGTAGATTTATAATTAAGCTGAACTTTCTCTTGTTGTTTTCGCTGCAAGTTTTGAAAAACTTTGCCGAGAAGACTGGCTGGACTATGAACTCTGATCACGCGCGCGAGTCACACCACGCAGTGACGTCATCTGTGTGTCTGTACTCTAATAGATGACAGTCATCAGCCAATCACAACGCGTGCAGTAACTTGGTTATTGTATAAACCCTGATAAAATTAGAGTATCACTGATGAGAAACACACACTTGGGCATAACAGCTAGATCTTATTACACCAGTTACCTTGGTATTCAAAAATGGCTGCCACATGCAAGCTTGCGTAGTATATTTTACTGCAGTTAGTAACACGTAGCTCCACTGCTTGTTATTAAGGTCGCAGAACCTGTCCACCTCTAGGAAGCCTGGATCACGGTTTTATTCACGGACAAGAACTTTGGGAAGACATAAAAGTTACATTTAGTTGTAAGCCTGGTTACTGGCTGTCAGGATCCTTGGAGCGTCACTGCTTGAAGAACGGTTCCTGGACAGGAGTTCAGCCTTCATGCATCTTTGTTGGTAAATTTCAATTAATGTTGCTTTATTTAGGTACCTAGTAAAAGCACTGAATCTGAAACAGAACGAGAAAGCATTTGAGGAAAGTTAAAGACACAAGTTACAGTCCGGGAGCTGGAGGCTCAAAATGACTTTTCACACGGCCCAGAGTACTGAAAAGTTATAAACATGGATTTCAACGTTCAGATGGGGGATAATTTTTTTTTTTCGCGCTCTTAAGTCAAGTCATTTGCATAAAAGAAAGTGTAAGAGGCGTAATGGGACTTAAGGCGAAAAAGCTCAACACGATACAAAATGTAATAGTGCAGTGTTCTGCTTTATTAGTTATCCCTTAGTTTATGACACTAGCATTCCATTAATTTTTCATTTTTTACTCAACAAGGTAATATTTCATTTCAGGATGATTTCCCCCAAAAAACCGTGAGAAAAAAAAAATAAAAAAAAAACACGATCAACAGACTTGATTTGTTCCAAATGGCCATGGGAAGATGCCCCGTTTCATTAGCCTGTTCCCAAACTGCGGATTTTTGAGTTCGATAAAGGCGTATATCTCTGCCGTGTCCTCTTATCTTTCTCTGCATTGCTCTCCCTGTTTCCCCAATATATACCTTAGCGCATTCACATGGAGTCTTATAGACGACACCGTCTTGTTTAGTTCGTTCAGGGGCGTCTTTTGGTCGCACTTGTTGTTGTAGGCATCGGAGAAGAACCTTTAATACCCCTTTAACGTAGGGTAGAACTGCAGTAGATTTAAATTCCTGCGTGGGTTCTTTGTTGGTCTTGTCTTTGTGAGCTTCCTTACTAATGAACGAGGATATCCGTTTGAAACAATGTTTCTTTTCTACCGAGATATCTGATGGTTTTGTTGTAAGGTGTTTAGCTCGGTCGTATAGACACTTAGTAATACCACGTTTCACTGATTGGGGATGATGTGAATCGTAGGCTAGTAGGTATTGGTCAGTGTGGAATTGCTTTCTACAAACACTAGCGGTGAGAAGTCCCTCTGAATCCCTTGAAACTGACGTGTTGAGAAAGGGAATAGTGTTATCTTTGTCAATTTCCATGGTAAATCGAACAGTTGGCTGTTGACTGTGTAGATGTCGTTTTGTTCGTAAAATAATATCGACCAACCCGTTGTATTGGACATACGTGGATCGTAAGACTAAGTTTAAGAGGTCGGCAATTTGCTGGTAGGTGTAAGGTTTGTGCGGTGGGCAAGATCGGAATCATTCTCTATTAAAGTGGAGCCCTTGATGGCACCTTCGATCGGCACGTTCGTAAATAACGATTCTAAGTTAAAAGATACCATGACTTCGTTTTCTTGTATTCCATTATCTCATGGGTGATGGTGGACACAAAATGAGTAGAGTTGGTAACTGTGTAGTCTGATTTGCCTGTCGACGGAGACAGGATGTCAGCTAAGTGAGCAGACAGATCGTAAGTGAAGTTGTTTATATATGACACAATATGTATTATAGTAAATGGTTTGAACCCAGGAGTATCAGTAGTTCGTATAGTGTGATCGTCCTGGTGATAGTAGTTCTGAGAAGAGTTCAGTCAGTCTTGTGTTGAGGTTTCTACCAGTCTCTCCAATGTAGGAGGCTTGGCTCGTCTCGAGCGAGCGCAACTTGTTTGTGACACAACAGACAGTTTATCTGACGAAAACAAATACCTTGACCGTGTTTTCTACAAGAACAACTACAACGCCGACTTCGTTAGACGAAACACTCACCGAACTACTGAAACTACAGAAACCAACAAGAACCCTACATCTGTTACTACAGCGACTATACCCTACATCAAGGGCACTTCTGAGCCATCGCACGGATTCCACAACCTTACAATATCCGTGTAGCTCACAAGCCTATAACTTCGTTACGACATTTACTGACCAACGTTAAAGACAGAGACGAACCTAACAACAGACAGGGAGCGGTTTATAAGATCAAATGCTCCGACTGCCAAGCCTGACTAGTAGAAACCTCGCTTCGCTCGCTACAGTTACAGTGGACCCATTTTATGTGCAAAGATAGGTTCTCGCTTTTAAGCTGAATTGTAGACTTTTAGAAACCAGTGACATATCAACTACTTAACCGACATCGAAAAAAAATAAATAAACCAAGGAAAATAAATAGATATAGAATGGCAACAGGTAAGCCAATTATTATAAATATGGCATGTATGAAAGGAAAATCTCACATATAAGCGAAAACAAATCAAGGATAAAAAAAAAAAAAATCTTAAACATACAAAACAGGACAAAACAATAAAAGCTTATGAAATAGTAGTAATAAATAGAATGAATACAATTCACGAAAATACGAGAATTTTTTTTGACTGACTGACTGACTGACTGACTGACTGACTGACTGACTGACTTATTGCTTATTGGTGAGGGAACGGTCCTTCTTGCTGAGATATAAAAATGATAACTTTATGCTGATGTTATCTCTGTACTGCTTTCAGGGATGGAACTGCAGTCAAATATTATCCAAAACAACGAGTTTCTCTTTAGTCATCTAAGTCGATTCTTGCAACCAGTGTCTGGCTCACAAATTTGGAAGCTGTGTTACCGCGCCTCCTCTCACGGTTGGGCAGCAAGTACGTTTCACAGCCGCTGTGATGGGAAGTCACACACTGTAACTATAATAAGAAAACAGCAGTACGTGTTTGGAGGATACACCGACATCGCTTGGGGTATGGATACTATATTCTATAATTTTATAAAGCGAGCGAAGAAAATTGGGCACGCGTGACCGATCAAGGTCGCTGCAAAGATTGTGCTTACCCATTATATGGAACAAAAATGAAATAATAATTTGATGTGATTAAGTTACTTTTTTTATTATTATTATTTTAATATGAACGCATATCAGACGAGTCATTTGGGGCGGAGAAGGTGGAAGGAAGAACCAAAAAAATTGAGCACTCTCCTCAAATAAAATTTGGGTAGAAACTGAATCAGTACTAAATCAGTATTTGTTTTTATAAGAAATGTCAATTTTCTCTTGTGCCAGGAAATTATGAAGATGTCTTTGTATTTTTATTCTGGGACCGTCTCAAATGTATAGATTATTAGAAAACTATTTAAGGTGGCTCGACCCAGTATTTTTATTAAACCACCTTCCATCTTTGATCCTTCCATTCAAAAACAGATCGATTCCAATTCCATATCCATTATAACACATGGATTACATATAGACTGAACCACAGGATGATATCAATTTTTCGGAGATCGGAATGGATACCACGTGGTAATGACGTCACAATTGTTTTAGCTCTGAATCAAATTTTAGCCCATATCCGCATTTTCTCTGGAAATGCTTTACGCTACTTACACCTTGGGTGTTCGCCTTCTGCTGAGCGGAGTTTCATAAAAATTGATAAGAGGAATTTTGAAATATTTTGGAATTTCTATAGAAAGAGCATAATTCATGCGTAAAATGAGCTTAGACTTCATATAAACAAATTTGCTACTTCCTGGATGTTCACTGAAAGTTTTTACCACTCATTCTTTGAACAAATGCCTTGTACACCATATCCAAACCGTTAGACTCAAGTAAACTTACGCGATTTCGAAAAACATGAAAATATATTCATCAGGGTGAAACTCAATGTCGAGCTTTGTCACAATTTCTAAGGCTTCTTTCACGAAAACAGCGATTTTTTTTTAAATTCGTCGATAAATTTTCTTTAAAATTTTTCAAGGTTTCAATTAATCCGTGCACTACACAATCCCTGAATTTCATGTACATTGAAAACTTTTAAGGGTGTCCAATATGAACGCAAAATTGGGTAAATATTGATGCGGTGTCATAGTTTTGGATAATTTTGTGCTCTGGGATTTCCTATTGTCTCGAGCTTAGCACAACATTGAATTCCTGTACAACACGCGTGAAATGGCCACGCTTGGCTGTCCCCCGAAATCTTTCCGAAATATGGTAATTCTTTAGTGAGTGATGTAACACATTCCCAAAGAAAACGACTGCGTCATGCGATCTCAACTCAGTCAATTTTTCTTATTTCTCCCCAACGATTCCAAATAAAGAAATACAAAAGGGACACTAATTAAAACTTCTGTTTTATGCATGAGCCAAGTGGTAAAAATTACAATTGCGAAACCCGAGAAATACTTAATTTATCGTCAAATTTCTCATGATCGCTTTCAACCACATCAAAAATGAAATGTAGGTATACTTGTATCTCGTAAATGTTTTGATTGGTAAAAATGTAACATTGGCTACTCGTTCAGTTTGTGTGATGCCCCACAGGAGAAAAACGTAGTTATACTGGTGAGTACAGAGAGTTTTCTGGTCACCCTTGGCTTTGCTTTGGTATCTGCTTTGCTTGCGCACATGCATGGTAACGCCAAAACTGATAGTAAAGCTCTTGCACCCCCACATCATATAGAGATGTCAACTTATTCATGTTCAGTCCTGCATTGCCAATTTTTTCTTTCATTCCGTCTGAGATCGGGAGTCTTTGAACAGTCAGTTTTCGTCCCTTGGCCTCAGCTCTTCTCTGCAAGTCTCCACAGAACGTTTTAGCCTCCCTGGCCACTGCAATCATATCTTCACGTTTTTGTTTCAGTTTGTTACTGTTGAGTAATCTCGAAAGTGCGGTTACGTCCTCAAGAGAATCATGGGCGTCGAAGGTTTCATCAAATAAGTGTTTATAAACAATTCCCACCGATTTCCCTTTGCATTCCTTCAGTGGACTCGAGCTCATCTTCATTTCATTTTTTACGACTGTTTTTGCGTATGCAAAACGGGAGTTATGGAAGGGGTGGCGATTTCATAGTTAATTATTATTTGAAGCTATCCTTCCTTCACTCCTTCAGTCGATCATCTGTAAACAAAAGGCCGTTGACAGATGGTTGGCAGACCTACATGTAACGCCACTCTCAGTTTGACGTTGCGGTTTATTAAGACCGATGACAGACCACTGTACTTTACGCCCTAATGGTTTTGCGATGTGATGTGATGTGATGATAATTTGAAAATCGATTGTGAACATATTCTATTTTTATTTTACCTTAAATCAGGTGTATGTTGTTTCTGCCCTATAGAAAAATCAACAGAATTTTCTTAAGTTTGCATGTGACGGTGAAAGCGAAATTGAAAGCGAAGTTTGTGTAATCGCTAGCTGACAGAAGATTATCAGTGTCACGCGACAAAGGTCAACCTAGCCGATTTCAAAATAAATTTTATGCGACGCTTAATCTTCACAGCAATCAAACCTGCTCATGGCACTATCAAAACACATTCCGGAAATTGAACGTCAATCGTAAACGCTGTACAGAGAAAAGAGTGTACACACGCTAGCATGAAAACACGCAAACAACACGCAAACTTGAATTTGTCTGCTTGGAACTTGCTTCTTTTACTCCCAATGCAAATCAAAATGAACTAGACGCTTAACTGCGTACGTGTGTACTCGGGCTTCTCTTTAAAAAATTAACTTGGATCACGCTGTTTACATAACCTTACACGACAATAATTATAGTAAACATACTTCGCATTGCGAGATCTCATGTCTTTTCTCGCTTTTATTGTCACCATTGAATAATTGTTTACATTTCTGGTTGAGTAAATAGCTTTGTCTAAGATATCACAATCATCAAATGCCGAAATATACATAGCCATCTACATACGACATGAAGTGCTGGACAAGAGCATATGCTGTTACAATAATTGAAACGATAAAAACAAAGCAAGATAAACCCAATGAAACCAATACTATAAAAGCAAAAATTGAAAGAAAGAATATAGTTACCCAAAAGCTGCTTGAAGTACTCATTTCGTTTTGCGTTTCTTCTTTTAGAGCGCAACTAAGCTTAAATATGGTGTCCATTGCATCTTCGAGAAGATTCTTGTGTTGATAAGGAAAACTCTGTTGCATGTCTGTAGTCCAGTTTTTCGCAATGCTTGAGTGCTCAACAGCGTCAGTTCCCGCAAGTATTGATGATTCTCTTAGCGTTTCAAACTCCATTATATAGATAGCTCACTATAAAATCTAGGCTTCTGATAAAGGTTTCACTCGGAAGAGTTCGCTCGTAAAGTTCTCTCGTATTAAAGTTCATGCACCTACCCGCTCCGAAGTAGTCATCGACATGTTTCAGTGTGGGTGTACAATCGATTTCGCGTTCTAGAAATCACACTAAATATTTCAACCTTTACAATCCTTGAGATTCCACCGAAAAGAGAGTCAAACGAGTAAAAACAACGTAAATCCGTATAGATCTTTACAAGTCATGCATGTATAACGGCCGGCAGCCGCTACTAGCTACTCGAGCGATCAAAGCTCAAAGTTGCAGAACGACAGATGCGCGGATCGATAAAAGCGATCATATATTTCCAAGCACGCATAAAAATACAGAGAAGAAAACAACTTGCCTCCAAAGTTATGCAGATGTCCACGCAATCGAATTCAACCAAAAACTCGTTCCACGTGTCACCGTCTCCATCACAAAATCAGACTTCGCGGCTCAAATTTACAATCATCGGCGGCGTACAAACGTTGTACAACTCAGCAAAGCTACTGGGAGCTGCGCTCAAAAAGCTAAGATTTTCGCTGTGACTGCAGAGTTTACTGTACTGACTGTAATCAACGCATTGCGAAAGATCTATTTTAATCGAGAATACAAAAGGGTTTGACAGATGGTTGACAGACGTAACGCAACTCCTGTAGTTTCGGGTCTTTTGGCATGACAATTTCGTGTTCCGGCTTGTAACAGTCTAGGGTGCGAATGTAGACGTTTGTATAGCGCAATCGCTTTTATCAAACTGTCCAAGTACAAAATTCAAGTACAAAATTAGCGTTTAATAAAATTTATTTTTAATTCTGTTCATTTTGTTTGACCTTTGTTGTCGTTTGTAGCATACAGTATTTGATACCCATAATGTTCACTTTGCTGGAGATTACAGGCCACTCATTTGTTGCGCAACGAACCACAAAGGACAACCAGTTGCCGTGTCTTTATTTTATTTACCAAATAGGTTGATATTATTGTGCTTGCTACTAATGGATCGGTGTAGAAGTTTTTACTAGAGTTATTTTCTCTAATCTGGACCCCGAACTCCAACGTTGTCAGGTGTGACGTATGATTTGTTTAAAGCGATGCACGCTAGACCGCGTTGCGATTTGATAAATCCTCATTTATTAATAATTCATTTTCCGAGTTCAGTAGCTCATTGCCACTTCCAAAAAAATCAGTCGTTGCACATAGTGCTTTTGATTTACTAGTGTTAGTGAATCAAGCAACAAAATGTTATAGTCCAGAAACTGCTGAAGTAATTCTTGCTCCTTGAGTGAACGTACCAATATGGGAAAATCAAAACGATTGCCATTGTGTGCCACTAACACCACCTGTGACTCAGGCTGAATTTCCTTTAAGAAACTAACAAAATCACTTAATCCTCTGGCTTGCGATACTGCTGGCAGCGGTTTCGCATTTTTTTTCCAATTCCTTCACGCCATTTTGACATCTTACTGATAAACCATGGATTTTCGTAGCATGGTCTGAAATAAACTTCTTGTCTGGTAGAAGATACTTGTTGAATGGTAGGCTACTTTGGGTTAAGCACGACATTTGAATTATCTCAGAGTCTGGACTAAGTCCTGTCGTTTCTGTGTCAAACACAGCAAACACGCAAGGGTCTTTTGCCGTTGGCGGTAGATTTTCCTGAAAAACAGACGTTAAAAATAAGACGTCATTGCTCCATTCTAACACACGTGCTTATTGGCTAATGATGAGAGGTGCATTCTGTTGAAAACCGTAGCTACACAGGAAGCACGTGCCAAAGGCCCGTGCCAAAGTTATCAAGGGGTTCATGGATTTGCAGAATGACGGCTCTTGGTTTAAAATTTACTTGAACATTTCTTGCCAATAAGCTGTTATCGACCTTTCTATGCTACTAGTAGTGCTCGTTTTCTGTTATAATTATAATTAGACAATAAAATTTCCGATAATATCTAAGTATAACATTATGTCATCAGAAGGAAGTGTTATTCATAGTTGTCTATAAAATTTTGTCTCTGGAGTTCCATGAATATCTAACTGAATGTATAACTATGTCTATTATTTTCGTGACTCAAAGCGCTTGACTTGAGTTGGCTGACGAAGGACGTGACTACCATTGTTATTACCTGTTGATCAAATTTATCCAAGCTAACAGGAATCGTAAAGCGATGGAATTCCTCATCTGCAATCGTCGTTCTGTGATCGTCCAACGTTCCGTTGGTGTTGGCAACCTTGTCCTCTTCGCTCTGTGTCAATCCCACTCCACTTTCATACGTTACCCCCTCGCTTTCTTCCAAAGATCGAGTCTTTCGGGATTTCTTCCTCTTGGCGTTCCTGCGAGCTTTCTTAAAATCCTTGCTAGACTTTCGGCGACTGTCTCTTTCTTTCTTGTTGTCCATATTCTTCACATATTTCTGAGCTACCACATTATGGGCCACGCCTATCTGCTCAGCTGCTTGTACGACGTAATTAAATCCATCATTAAATTGTGCCACCCCTGCCACCGTGCGAAAATCGCTGCTCTCAGATCCACTGTACTGACTTATTTTTGGTGCTTTTGAGCCTATCATACTGTTGACACATTCATTCCGCTGAGAGAAACCCGCCGGTGCCAGCTTTTTCGCTGCATCTTCGGTCATGAAAGGCTTGAAGGCATTTTCAATGCTAGCTGAGGTCTTCTCCTTAGAAAAAGTAGCAAACGATAACTGTTTAGTGTTGTTCATTTTGCGAACATTTGGAGGGCGCGTTATTTATTTCCAAGTTCTGGCATCCTTGCGTGTCTATTAGTCAACAATAACATATTCAAAATTATAATTACTTTGAGATCTTTTCCACCAGGAAGGTCGTTATGGCGGTACTTCAGAGCATCTTCTTTGTATTTACACCAGTCTTTGCAAAGGTTATGCTCTCCAAAAGCATGCGGCACTACAGCTGACAAGTCTTCTAATAAAGAAGTTGGTTGACCTATGTTTTGCTTGATACAGTAGGTAAAACACCTTTGAAAATAGCCAATGATGGTTGGGTTAAGGCCTTTCACTTTTGACTTAACGTCGTATAGCCGAGAACCCAAAGTACGGCTGGCGTGGTTAATATCGCTCCACTTTTCTACGTCATATGCTACTAAAGTCTTTAATCGACTTTCGGTAGTGCTGTCGTCGCCTCCGACGTACGTTGCATAGGATACCCCTTGCTTGACTGCGTCGGTGAAAAGCTCAACCGCAACATTCGATTCCATGCTTTTCGAGGAGCCTTGATGGTTTTTTTTCTACAGTCGTGTGTGGCAGGTTTCTTATTGTAGGCAGTGGCCTCTTTGCAAACGCGACACATGGTATTTCTAGTCGCGTAATTTAAGACTTTCTTCGTCTTTAGCCCCACCGCAGTACCTACGCCGGATGACGAATCAAAGCTTTTCCCGCGCTTTCGCCAACCCATGTCGTAAGACACGCCCACATCCACGACTTCCTCTTCTTCGCTTTGCTTGGCCGAGAGATGCTTTTCTTTTTCCGTGTATTCGGTACAAGAACGTTTGGCCACTGACTCGATAGCAGTTCCTGCCTCCTTTTCTCGTTTTTCATAGTTCCGAGAAGTTAGTGGCCGGAGACCGAGTGTAGACAGTAGACCAGAGTAATGTGTGTGGCCCATTCCGGAATGTAAGGCACCAGGGCTGCTCTAGAGTTGACATCCAGCGCCTCTGGTCCCCGTTTGCCTGTTCTGTGGCTCTCTGCAGGCCGTAAAGTGTTGATGTTTTGGCAGCGGCTACATTTCACCTTTAGAATCGGGATGATCGGCCCTTCCGACCGCACATCCTCACAGATATTCGCTAAATCCAATGGACCGTCATTACAATATTGGCATTTTCGGAGTGATGTGGTCAACATTTCTAAATTTACTACATATGAATGGTTAATGTTGTCGACCTTCTTGTAAGCAGCACTGGAACGAAGCACGGGTCTCTGGGGAGAGGTAGAGGTCTCGTTTGACTCTATGCTGAACTCACACAAACGACGTTTTTGTGCCCGCATTGCAGCACAGTGTTCCGTTTGACGTTTGCGTTTCTTGCTCTGGTAATTGCTCTCCTTCACCACAGATACAGGGCCTTTCTCCTAAAAATTTAATTAAATAGTACAGTAAATAGGCATCCGCTTTCAGGAATCTGAAGTAAGGAAAGAACAAAATCATACATTATTTCATTTCACAAAAAAAAGAAAAACATACCTCATTTACACTCTCTTCTTCTATACTTTTTATTCGCTCGAGCGTAGCATTTAAAACCGCGGCGTTTTTAATTTTAGAATTTCGTCCTCTTGGCATGTTGGAAGCTAGCGGTAATGTCAACCAAGACTACAGTAGTAAAGCTGGTGCGTGACAGCTTGTTTTCCACTGTTTTCCAAACAACTTGCTATATTTCGGAAAGACTTCGGAAAGATTTCGGGAGACAGCCAAGCGTGGCCATTTCACGCGTGGTGCACAAGAATTCGATGTTATGCTAAGCTCGAGACAATAGGAAATCCCAGAGCACAAAATTATCCAAAACTATGACATCGCATCAATATTTACCCAACTTTGCGTTTATATTAGACAACCTTATAGAAGTTTTCAATGTCCATGAAATTCAGAGATTATGTAGTGCATTGATCAATTGCAGCCCTGAAAATTAAAAAAAAAAAATTAATCGACGAATTAAAAAAAAAAAATCGCTGTTTTCGTGAAAGAAGCCTTAGAAATTGTGACAAAGCTCGACATTGAGTTTCACCCTGATGAATATATTTTCATGTTTTTCGAAATCGCGTAAGTTTACTTGAGTCTAACGGTTTGGATATGGTGTACAAGGCATTTGTTCAAAGAATGAGTGGTAAAAACTTTCAGTGAACATCCAAGAAGTAGCAAATTTGTATATATGAAGTATAAGCTCATTTTACGCATAAATTATGCCCTTTCTAAAGAAATTCCAAATATTTCAAAATTCCTCTAATCGATTTTCATGAAACTCCGCTTAACAGAAGGCGAACACCCAAGGTATAAGTAGCGTAAAGCATTTCTACAGAAAATGCGGATATGGGCTAAAATTTGATTCAGAGCTAAAACAATTGTGACGTCATTACCACGTGATATCCATTCCGATCTCCGAAAAATTGATATCATCTTGTGGTTCAGTCTATATGTAATCCATGTGTTATAATGGATATGGAATTGGAATCGATCTGTTTTTGAATGGAAGGATCAAAGATGGAAGGTGGTCTAATTAAAATACTGGGTCGAGCCACCTTAAGCTTATTTTTTCTCTTTTTACTCTGGAGGAGCTTAGCCATAGAAAAAAAATTTTCTTTGATGTGCATGCGCAGCCAATGCGAATTGGAGAAGGTCGTTCTGAGTTAAGGATAAACTCCTTGTGATCCACTCCAGTTTTGACGAAATGCTCTGATCGAATTTAATTTTCATCCTCCTTGAGGGTGTTGCTTTCCTCTTGACCTGTACACGCCCTAAAGGAACCACGAAAGAGAGTGCATTGTTCGGATTTAATTCTGCTGTTCAGATTTTCTTGAGATACGTATTGCTCACAATAGCTTTCCATCATTATAGAGTCAGCCTGCGAATACATCCGCCTCTCACTCGCTCCCGCTACTACTCTTCGCACATAGTAGCGGGAGCGAGTGAGAGGCGGCTGTCTTCGCAGGCTATTATAGAGTCCACCCCACCATAATAGAGTCAAATTTAAATGACGTGAAAATGCATTGCCACGACAAGATCAAAAGAGGCCAAAGATACCATATTTTTGATCGTTTGAAGCTGATAGCAAAGAATATCGACGTCAAAGCAACTTCATTTTGCTCAGTTGGTAAAAGCTATACAAGTTTTTACTTCAAGTTATTCCTCAGTGTTACGGGTGTAGCTTCGTTTATAACGCATTTCTACATTTTGTTGTTGTTGTTGCTGTTTCGCAATACATTCTTTGGGATTCGAAGTCTTCGTTTGTCATCGGAACTGTTTTTCCAAGCCTTTCTTTCTGGATTATAAGTTATGAGTATATTTGTGTTATTCGTGATTTTATGTTAGGCAGAAGTTGGGTCTATATTATGAGAGAAGTTTATAACAGGTATTGAATACAAATCAGGAAGGCGGGGTGATGTATTGTTAACTATAGGTCTATGTTCAGGCTTTTTTGTTGAAATGTGATTGTTTTATTTCTATTATAATGGACCAATACTTTTGCCCTTCTGTAAGGTTTGCTACAAAAAAAAAAAAAAGAAAAAAAGAAAAGAAAAAAAAACATGTACATGGATAAAAACTAATTACGCGGTTAAAATTAAAAAAAAAAACGTGATATAAATAATTCAAACAGTAGATAATTGTTTAGTGCAAGTAAGAAAAATAAGAAAATAATTATCAGTATAGATTGATAAGAAAAAAATCTATGCTCAGAAAGCCTGCCACTCTCGTCAGGGGCACAGTGACAACCTCGTAGAGAGTTGCAGTTTTAATGAGAAGCGGGCGCCAAGATAAGATAAAAGAGCGCGCGGGAAGACGTTACATTGATCTTTGTACCCTTTCTGTAAGTAAAGTACTGTTGAATTACCGAAGGAGCAAAAGTCAGGGTGATTCTCTCTAACCACACGTTTAGGCTGGGCTACATCAAAATGGCTTCCGAGCGGTTGAGAAAGTATTTTTTTTTAATTTTTGATATCGCACTTGACACACGTTTTACTTAATATTCACTGGGAGACTGGTGAATCCAGTTGCGCGACAGTTTGCAAGTGTGCTGGAAACCAAATTGGCGATTATTCTTGAACATGCCTCAACGACGCCGGTACGGGTGCAATTTTATTGTCATTACAAAACCAAAACGCCTGCTTGCACAATTTACAGTACAAAAGAAAACGGTCACCACAGATTCATGCGCCTCAGGCATACAAAATGTTAAAAAAGATCAACGGATTCAGTGAAAGAGAGGGATCTTGTAAATTGTTGAGTTTCGAGCTCATAACTCAACGTGCCTGCGGCGACTGTTAAAAAGTGTTATTGGAATCATGACGTTATTTAACAGAATCATCAGGGTGTAATGTATTGTTAACCTCCTACGGCCTCAAAAGGAGAGACTATAAATAGAATAATATCAGTACGCTCATAAGTTTTTTTTTTCATCAGTTTTTTTTTTAGCTTGAAGCAATGTGTGCGATGATTTACTATATTTTACAGATATAGTTGAATATGGAATGATATTAGACAATTGTGTTCGGCACAAACAGAGTTTACGATAAATAATCAACCAACAAGATTTGGAGGGATTACGGCTCTATAAATTATATTGCTTCAAAAGCAAAGTACCTGAACCTAAAAATTAGGAACTCCCGGTGATGCGCGTTATAATTATTAAATAGTATTATAAACTAATAAGAACTTTTAAATTTCTTGTGCGTTGGCTGGTGCACTGCAAGGAATGACGTAACGCACTTCGCCACTCCCGAAATAAAATTTTGGAATCAGATTGCTAGATTCTTAGTTTTGGACATACCGTAATGATTTAATCAGATTTATAGCACCTAGGCGTTTATTGCATTTTGGGAGCCCAAGGGAGGGCGGGATTTTAACATCTGAAATTTAAAACAAAAGCAAAATATTTTGTTGAAAGAGTTCGGCCCTTGCTTGAAAACAAAAGTGGAGACACCGAGGAGATCAGTAATTTTGTAACGTGAAAATGTTTTGAGAAGTTCAGAAGGATGATAAACAACAAATGATCTCAATGTACTTTCATGGCACTTTATTTAAATATTACTTTTTGTATGGTGATTTTTGGAATAGTGGCGCTTATCAGCATAGGGTGCTCGCTAGAATGGGGCGCTCGTTAGTAATAACACATTCAAGGGGACGTGGGGAACGCTTGTTAGAAAGTGCTTACTGAATAAAGGAGGCAAAGTAGAACCATCACGGTATAGGTCTTGTTAACCTTGGACCGCCTCAAAAGTAAACTCTATTTAAAAACGATATTATGAAATATACAGTGTTGTGCAAGTTACATTTTGGAGTAATTTGGAAGAGTTTAGTTGTTGACGAGTTCGATCTTTTTCGGCAGCCGAATGAGAATAGTTCGGTTTCTTTTGTAACTTAGCGCTGTGTCTTTATTTAAGTTTATTTGAAAATCGACATGTTTCGAATTCATTTGTCATCTAGCCTAACACTTTTTTTTAATTATTATCAAATTTTCAGCCACGTTTGGTTGGCCGTGGTGACTATGTTCACAAGAAAAAATACTTATGGTAGATAAAATGAACACGTGATAGTAAACATTTTAGAGTTTAAAAGCAGCACATTATCAATGAAAGTAAGTGAGCTCACAAATTTAGCAGGTCTTTTTAATGCTTATATTGCCTAGATTTTCCTGAGATTAAATAGGATATGGGGATTTATTATTTAAGATGGCTAACAATAGTTTTTACCTTCCCATTGTTGCTGTTCTGTTACAGCTAGCCCTATGACGTGACTGAAAAATGTTTACTGATGTTAACCAGTAAAGCAATTATAAAACAGAGTTTACCAAATACGCCAATGCTTTCACATGGCAACGTCAAAAGAGACCAAATAAACTATTTGTCTACAAATAGAATTTTTATGTCTTCTATCCCTGCATCGGTACTTGGAGAATAGCCCATAATAGTTTCGTCAACTCCCCTCTAGAGTGGTGTGTAGGTCACCCAGAGACGTATCTTCCCCGAAAAGAAAGCTTATTTTGAATTTCTGATCTGTTAGTATTTCACAATATTTACTTGTCGTAGTGCGGGATTGGGGAATAAACTTACGCTTATGGAGAGTCAACATGGCCGTTAAAGGTATTTTAATATCCTTCAAAACCAACAAACCTGTTTTTTTTCCGAAGGCACAAAACAGCGAACAACCATCACAGCCATGCTCAGGCATACAAAATACTAAAACAGTACGACGCAGTGAAACAATGAAAAAGATTGTTTGCTTTGAACGGTACTATAACAATGGCAAGGTGTGAGGTTTTACACATACGGCGACTCAGTGGGACTGCCTGGTCAGTAATATAACAGGATTGGCAGAAAAGAGCCTGGATAGATGAGATAGATTGTTAATCAGTAAATATTCAGGCCATTTCTCAGCTATCAGTTAAATTTTTAGTTATTTTTCAACCATCATTTAATTTTGATATATCACAATTTTGTTACGCCAACAAAATTATATTAAACACTTAAAAAGTACTACACATTACTTATAGTTACATTGTTTGCAGATTTACACTACTTCTACAATTCGGAATACTACTCAATGAGCATACATTACAATACAAAATTTACAAGCAGTTCTTATTACTTATTAATACTCAAAACCAATATTTATATAATTTGAAGATAAGACATATACACGGTAAACGCACTTGGTATGTCTGTGAAACGATTGCACGCCAGGTTAATGCCGGAGAACAAGTACAATGAATCAAGATGTACTTACGAATACAAAATCAGAGGCTTACGGGAATGAGTCGCTCACTTTTTCCCATATTATTGGTAGAATGGTACCTGCGCTGATCTCTATATCGTAAATAGATTTCAGGTTATATAGCAAAAACAATACGTTCTGACGCGATTTTCTTTCTTTTGGTGATCCAGATAAAATTTCTGGCTAGAGGAAAGAGAAAGTTAATTTGCTGACAGTTTTTTTTTTTTTTTTAATGCCAAAGTTATTAACCGAATAGAGTTCACTGTCTTTTAAAGATATCAGGAGGACGTTCATAACGCTTCCGATCTCTTCCGTGAAATCACAAACATTAGTTACACAATATATATAAGAGCGACCTGAAGATTGCCGCTGCCAACTTCCGAAGTGCTCCAAAAAAATGGCGATTCGATTAAAGGTTGAAGCCGCTTCGTCCTCAGCACATGCGTAAGACGTGAAGTATAAGAGCCTGTCATCAACAATAAAGGAAGTAATAACAACAGACCAATGCAAACAACAGACTTAATGGCTGGGCAGCAAGTACCTTCCATAGTAATTGTGATGGAAAGCATCACACAGTTACTATCATCAGAAAAGACCAGTTCGTGTTTGGAGGATACGTCGACATTCCATGGGGTATGAATATAATATAAACAGCTAATAACCACTAATGGGCAGTTCAAGTTTCATTAACATATAGAAAAAAAGTTGGGGTAAATGAAAAATGATGATCCGAACTCTTTAGTATATTCAGACGTAAAAGGGCAAGCCAAACACCATTCATGTTCCAGAACAACCACGAACTTTCCGAGACTCCATTAATTCTAACTCTCAAAATACTCTGAAACGGTGACATAACAGTAGCACCATTCTCCACGGTGGTTGGTGGCCAGTTGCCATCAACTTAAAGGGGAGGGTCTGGATAAGGGTGATGGATTGCGCTATCAGTTAATATTCAGCACATTTATTTCTCGGCAATTGGTTAATTCTGTCATCTCTGTTAATTTATCTTTCTCACCTAAGGTGCATTTCTTTAGAAAAAATTAACTCTGGACCTTGGTATCCAGAAACAGATTTTGTGTTTGTTTACTGAAATTCGAAAATTGTAAATAAATCCGAAAGATGGACACTCAAAATGGAATAATTAGATTAAATCTAAATCAGGATTTTTTTTAATTCAAAATGAAGGCGCTTCTTTTTGAAATGACTTGATAAAAGTAGATTGTCCCTGCGCTATGAAAATACAACTTATTTACTGTATAGGGTATTCTAGCCATAATCATTTCTGCATGCAAAAGCTTTTATAAAAATCGCACGATGGAGTAATTTTCTTTTAGCCTGAAGCCAAAAGTGGTGAGAACGCTTGTGAAAGGAAGAATTTCGCATTCAGCGAAGAAAAGAGAAGATCAATGCGAATTCTTGTATCTTAATCAAAAAGTGTTGAAATAAATACCTCTTATTAATCGAGTTCGAGGTCCGTACTGTAAAATACGGACCGAGTTTTTTCCCGTCGATTTATGGCCCAAGCGCGAAGCGCGCGGGCCATAAATCGACAGGAAAAAACGAGGATCCGTATTTTACAGTACGGACCGAGAAAACGAGGTTAATAAGATATTTATTATATCTCTCATTCTGGAGAAAAGAAACCATTTCAAGTCGATCGCGGCTACATTTGAATGACGCGCGCGTCAAATGCAAGAAGAAAGCGAAATTTATTGGCTTACGAAAACAGTTTGCAGTTGGCTCGCAGAGACGTGAATCTAAACTTCAAACGTTTTACTTTTACGATTAATTCGTACAACTCCTTTCTGTGGAAAACTGGATACAGTTCAAGATTACTTTGAAATAACTCCTGAAGTGATGTGAAGTTCGATAAACAGAGAAGAACAACTCTACTGAGAAGCAGTGAGAAGAAAGCGGTGACCGCAAGCAACAAACAATGATTTCGTCGAAAACGTGAACTAAATTGTCAAGAAATTGTGTCGTCCTGAGAGGTGTTTGGTGCAGAATTCTTGTTGGAAAATGAGTACACTATCGAAATTTTGTCTGGGGTGAGCTCGAACTATCCGGCCGTTTTCAAAATAATAAGCGGACGTCGTTAAAAATTTGCCGAAGAGATCGTCAAGAACAGCAGCAGGTATGTTGTTTTGAATGTTTTGTTCGTTTACTCTCGACTAGCCTGCGAATACAGCCGCCTCTCATTCCGGGAGCGATGAGAGGCGGCTGTATTCGCAGGCTAACTCTCGACAAAACTCTTGAAATCTTTTTCATTCAGAATTCGACTTCTCTACCTTTCGGCAGAGAGAAAATTGTCAAGTTTCTGACTTGTGTGATGCTCGGGGTCGGGGACGCTTTCAAGATCTGAAAAATCTACTTTGAATTTTGTAAGACCCTGTTCTTTTCGCTTTTGTTTCTCAAAATGTTTTGTCCGAATGCAGATGTTTTCAAAGTAGCTTTCAAAATTTTCGTTGTAAGAGATTTTGATAAACAAAACTTATCGCATCAGGAGAACTCTCAAATTTCGCGGGCCGTACTGTAGAATACGGCCCGTAAAATTGACCAATCACAGCGCGCGTACTGTCTTAGAGATATAATAAAATACCGTATTTATGTTACTTACAAATAATTATTGTAAAATATGCAATGATAAAAACAATTATGTTCGGCGCGAACAGAGTTTACGATAAGGAATAAGCCAACATGGTTGGGCCACCAGGTGCCTTTGAACTGATAAAAAATAACGGCTCTATAACTTGTATTTATCAATATGTTCATTGAATTTGACATAAGAATTAAAGCAAAGTTATTCTACTGGTGTAGCAAAAACAATAAATTGAATACAAAATATTGTTATGCGAATAAGTAGAGAACTGTATCAAAAGTTAATGAATACTAATTAGCTGGGCAGGACTTTGTATTAAAAGTTAATTATATTCCTTGATATGTTTTGGGGTTTACAGTTATGTACATGTCATCTGAATACTGTGCTGGGATTGGTTTGCACCCTCATTGAATAGTTAATGAATTTACAATTGAAAGTAGAGTTAAACGCCTAGACAGTTTAGATTTTCCTGAGATAATTAAATAAGTTACGGGATTTTTTTTTATTTAAGGTGACTGTCAATAGTTTACACCTTTCCATTGTTGGTATTTTATAACAGCTGGCCTCATGATGTGACTGAAAAATGTTTACTGTAAACCAGAAAACTGAGCAATTGTAAGAAAACAGAGCTCACCAAATACGTCAAAATTATTACTCGTGGCAGTGTCAAAAGAGGCCATGCAAATATACTCTACATTTGACTGTAAAATAAACTGAATATTTGCCTGCAAATAGGATTTTTATGTCTTCTCGCCCTGCATACTGTAATTTAGCTGCAATGGTTCTTGGAGAAGACTCAATGATAGTAACAATGTATGCCAACTCCCCTTTAAGGATGTGTGTAGGTCAGGCAGAGAAGTCAAATATTAATATCAACAAATTTTTGCGTCGAAGGAACTTCAATTTGCTGCTCGGTGAAACTAACATTTTCAAATTTGTTGAGAAACTTGATCCTTGACGTTATGCTAATGCTTTTCGGAATTTGCGAATATTTTAACATTTCCTAAGTTCCACTGTATGGCTTCGTTAATAACCTTTGACGGTTACAGCTATTTATTTCATGTAATTTTGTTTCGTTGAAAAGACAGCTTTTCGACCTCGTGTATTCTTTTACCTGACTGTCTCAGTTCTGCATTAAAACATGTTATAACTGTTGAAGCCTTTCTGGGCCTTTAACGGTTAGGGTAAAATTGCGAAAAGAAGCCCTGGGCTTTTTTTTTTCTTTTGGACTTGCTTCGGTGAGGAGGGGATTGATTTTCAAACACACCATTTCAAACACATAATTGCGTGATTACCGAGTTAGATGATCCATAAAGTTTCTCAGAAAAAGTGTCGTCATTTTCATTCAACAACTTAAGCTTAGAGGGAAGGGCGCAAGGGAGGGCCCAACGGAGGGCGCTTGGTGGAGAAAGGAGGACAGAAATTCCCCTTCTTTTTTCTTTTGCCTTCTCTACCACCTAATGTCTAAAACAGAAGTATAAACATTTTTAAGAACCGTTCTCTGAGAAAGTGAAGCAAAGTTGGAAATGAAAATTTTTAAGCCCCCTTCATTTTTGTGTGAAGGTAGGCTACCTGGGGGATGAACAAAAACGACCATATTTTGATTGGCAGATTATTGTTTCCATGGTAACCGCACTTGGTCACGCAAGCCTCAGGTTCATGTTTTGAGCTAAAATTTCACTCTCAAAAAGTAAAAATATACGAGGCTAGTTCTCGGGTAAATGTAAACTAGATGAAATGAAATTCCAGCAGAAAGTAGAGTCATTCTTCTAGTTTAAAAAAAATATTGTAAAAGTATTTTGAGGTTTATGCATCAGTCAATTCCAGCAGTGCCCATCCCCCCACCCCCGGGCTAACCACCGGGCATTAGCATTTCTTTGGTAAATTCCCTGGGGTGGGGATGAGGGAACCGGGCAAATGCCCCGCTCCCGAGTTGATTGTTTTCAATCTCTTGATAGGTGATATAAGAATGTAATACAAGTTGTTGCTTCTTGACAATGAAGAAATTAATGTTTTTACAGCGTTGAACAACTTTTTCGAAAAACCGTTATATACTAAAAAGAAAATTACAACACATATATATGCTAATTCGAATGGAAAAAATAATTGTTGGATAACAAAAGGGAAAAAAACGCCTTAGCCAATGATAAACTGAATTAATAATTCCTGTCAAATACATTACAATTTAAATAACAATCGTCAAATACTTTTGAATAACAACAGAAATATCTAAAATTCAGAAAATATACCTTGAAAAACATCCATGAACATCCACGAGCTTCTCTAGTCCTTCATGGACTAGCTAATCTGCAACGTAGTCCACGTCTTGGCCTATTAACGCCTCCATCGATCACCACAGGTAGCCAAAGCTTAGGATACGACTGAAAATAAATAAAATGATCTAAAATTGTCAAATGTTTATTGTTTTATCAATCTTATATTACATATTCATGTGAGCTTTGAAAATTAGCATAATATGCTAATTCTAAAAAATTGCTCCCAACTATCAAAGCGAAGCGAAAGGTAGCACACTCGAACCGCCAGAATGCCGACCCGTGTTCATGAAATGAGCTGTAATTCTCAAAGTTTGCTATCTTCCCCTCAAAACGCCTCAAATTCAAAGGCTTCGATAGTCATTCTATAAATACATACCGAAAAAGTGCCCAATGTTACATCCTTTCCCCGTCAAAACGACAATAATTTAGTGGTAAACCTCCACGAACCATCCGTGTATGTAGGTGTATGTAATGTCGCGTGCAACACATGATGAAGTGTAATCAAATCATGTGTCGCACGCGACATTGCATACAAATCCCCTAGAAAGTGGCTTTTGTGGTTCCAAATTGCATATGATTAAATGAGAAGAATTGCAGAGGCGCTCGGGCCGCGGATGGTTCGTGGAGGTTTACCACTGAAATGTTGCCGTTTTGCCGGAGAAAGGATCTAACATTGGGCACTTTTTCGGTATGTATTTATAGAATGACTATCGAAGCCTTTGAATTTGAGGCGTTTTGAGGGGAAGATAGCAAACTTTGAGAATTACAGCTCATTTCATGAACACGGGTCGGCATTCTGGCGGTTCGAGTGTGCTACCTTTCGCTTCGCTTTGATAGTTGAGGCCCTGCCAGGGTAAATTCCGACAAGCGACATGGGCCAAAAAGTGGCGACAGCGCTCAAACGAAATAGCGACAAACGACTGACGTAGACAAATATATGTCACTAAATTTCCGACAGCGTTGTGTAGACTTGACAAAACGCCGACACGAGACATTTTAAAATTCCGACAAGCGACCTGGGACACCCCCCTGGCAGGGCCTCATAGTTGGGAGCAATTTTAGAATTAGCATATTATGCTAATTTTCAAAGCTCACATGAATATGTAATATAAGATTGATAAAACAATAAACATTTGACAATTTTAGATCATTTTATTTATTTTCAGTCGTATCTTAAGCTTTGGCTACCTGTGCGATCACGAATACGCGACTCACGCCACGGTTTCGAAACCACGTGTCAAATGCC
The DNA here is from genome assembly GCA_963693305.1 of Meandrina meandrites. Classification (NCBI taxonomy): domain Eukaryota; kingdom Metazoa; phylum Cnidaria; class Anthozoa; order Scleractinia; family Meandrinidae; genus Meandrina; species Meandrina meandrites. The sequence continues at coordinate 21,595,090 of OY855907.1, read as the reverse complement.
CGGGGGTCAACCCGAGGTACGCAAATGCCCCACCCCCGGGACGGGCAACATTAGGAAATGCCCCGGGGTTGCCCGGGGGGGATGGGCACTGCTGGAATTGACTGATGCATTATGAACAAGGAAAAAATTAACGCTGTGTAATGAAGCCTGTCGGCCATTTGGACAAGGGGCAATATCAAGAAAAAAACAATTTCGCTATTTTCCCAAAGTACTCACTTTCTTGAAACCAAATTAGCAGCAGAGCTAATATGGATAACGTAGTTTCGAAATATCATAACATCTTTTTGGGGAACGTTATATTTTGTCTGTAGGCATTCAAGACATACAAGGCAAATTGCAAAAAAATGCAAGATTCGCCATTTTGAGGGCCTCGCTATTTGGCCTAAAAAGGCTTAAGAGAGATGAATTCAGCTTGAAAATAATTTTATATCACCTGGTCTGTTACGTAAATGTGATTAATAACGCTTTGGTTGGCGAATTTGGTGAAATTTAAATTAATACAAAAGCCTACCTTGCAAGTTTTGGCAATTTCTTCAAGACGATTTGTTGTGCGAGACTCGCCTTTGCTCCATCCAATATCTTGACCAAATTAAGCACAGACACTAGCAGAAAGGCCCAATCTAACAGTTTCCCACATCAAAATCCATTTTCCTGCGTTTCAGACCACAAATGATGATACATTAATCCGCATACTTGATAAACAACAGTTCGCCGCCATGTCAAAACACATCCGTAACTTTGTGATTTCTTCCGTCGAGTGCCAAACCTCTTCAGTACAATTCATCCAAACCTCTTCAGTACAATTCATTCGGAAAGGTAGATAAATGATCAGTGCATTACAGAGTAATGTCAGTGATGCATTTAGCAGAAATCGAGTCGCGCGTTCGAAAGTCAGAATGTTGAATAAATGAACACACCGGAAGTTCGGGAGACGGGACTGCTGACCGGATTTAACACAATACAAATGGTGTAGGTGTAAATTCTTTTAGGACATCTCATGGTTCTTTTTGTATTAAAGGTGGAAGGTTTTGCGATGATAATGCAACATCGAAAATATAACGACTAGGTATATTCGTACCACAGAAGTTTAAGTTTTATTCTACCGGCGATGAGTGTTTTCTGCATCTTTCGCAGGCACAGCATAGCATCGGTCAGAAACAGGCAGATTTTACATCACCGTACTTGTCCTCGTCAAATAATATGTTCATCAGTCAGATCAGTGCCTTGACGTTAACAGGCTCACGAAAAGCACAACACCCAGTGTGAGAATGCAAATAAGAATGAATAGCTAAATAATTGGAAAACGCCATTTTTTCTTTATTTAATAACCAGCACGGAAAAGAATCAGATCAATCTCGTCACGGACTTCATCATATTTGCACGTGCCTAAACAACAGTTCGCCGCCATGTCAAAACACGTCCGTAATGTCTGTGATATTTCCCGTCGAGTACTAAAATTCATCAATATCGTCCATCCAGAGAGTTAGGCACTGATGAACATCTGCGGAAACATTTTTTTACTAGGATTTTTTGATATTAATCCCAACGAAGCACGTCTCAGTGTCCCAGCGGCAAACACCAACAACGATAATTTGAATGGTGCCCACCTAGTGGTTGTACACACCTGGGGTTAACACGATTTAACTCATCCCCCCCCCCCCCCCCCCCCCCCCCCACCCCTCCATTCTATTAGATACGAGGAGAAGCCGTAATGGAAGATCGGTAAGGTTAAATGCGATGCGTATTCTATCCTGCACAGACAAGTTTTTTTTTATATTATTATTGTTCTTGTTTGGGATTTAGCCACATATAACGCCGTAGCATTTATTTGACGAGGACAAGTACGATGATGTGAAATCTGCCTGTTTCTGACCGATGCTATGCTGTGCCTGCGAAAGATGCAGAAAACACTCATCGCCGGTAAAATGAAACTTTAGCCAATACTTAGCCGACGAGGCCGTAGGCAGAGTTGGCTGAAATCAGACGATATTTCTAAGATTGAGCAGGATAATTGTTTTATTATTCAACAAACTGTCAACGAAAACTATTTTGCAGCTAAAAATACTGTGGTTATGCAGCGCTCTGCGATACTTCGTACGATTTGTAAAAACCTACGTATATTTAACAATTATTCAATGATGAGCGCGCGTTGGATATGAGATGGTAGATAACCAACGAGGCCCGTTGCGCCGAGTTGGCTATAACGATCTTATATCCAACAAGCGCAAGTGTAATAACTGTTTTATTAAAAACGCCCAGAAGAATTGCAATATTTGAGCTTACCAGCTGTTTTCGTTGAGGCGTATCGGCTACGGTATAGTGGTCAATGATATATGAGCTCATAAACCATTGCCTGTTAACCAATCAAAACTCAGGGATTGCAATATACCATTGCTAATTTTTAATAACGCAGGATATTAGTTAGGTACGGATAACGGATAACAAGGACGTCCAGACCATATAAGGGCATCGCGCGAACTCAGTTGTTGAATAATAAAAATTGTTATTTTAATCATGGCGTTATTCAACAGAATCACTTTGTGCAGGTTACATTTTGTTTTGTCCGGAAATACAGTTATACGACTGCAAACGTATAAACTGTTGACGCTTTTCTAAGCCTTTCGCTCAGAAATATAAGCCCTGGCTTATATATTTGCTCAAAGTCCCTTTCAAATGAGGTAATATTTACATTTGGGGAGGTGGACGTATTTAACGGCGTTTCAAACATCTTTGAACAGAATATTCACGCCAGTTAGTGCAGTTGATAAAGCTGTCGAATCGTATCGATTTGAAACCAAATCCTACAGCGGTAACATTTCTAATAACGTAAAACACAAAACGAGTCCTACAAAGTAAGGACAGTTATTTTTTTAATAGTTAACCAACACTTTATTTGCAACGCAGACTACTTACAAACATTTACTTAATTAAATAGGCCGGAGTTTACTTTTGGAAATATTCACGCACATAGTCATAGTGATCTTCTTGGTGACCAGGGCAAGTGGAGAAGTTAGGAGGGATTGGCTAAGTTTCAGGAGAGGACTTGTTTTTTGAAATTTTTGGGGGGCTTAATGATTTCCTTGGTAGCCAGGGGTCGCGGCTGCATCAGAATGGTTCACGAGCGGTAAAAAGAAAGTATCTTTTGAATTTCTGGTATCGCAGCATGACATGCTTTTTAAATAGTCAGGAGTTGACATAATTATTATAGGTTAAACGGTTTGTCACTGACTCTTTTTCGTTTTTTTGTTAGACTTTTCGGATAATACTTAAGCCTTCTTTAGTAATGAAAGCGAGTTCCTTGTTACACGCTATTTAAAACGAAACGCAGCACGAGGCTTGCGCGCGTGACCAGAAACGTTACTTTTGAAACTCTTATGCTCGTGCAATGCATTTATATGCTTCCGGGATTTTGATGTGATCGTTCCCAGCATTTGGATCTTCAGTCGAGTGCCATGCTCCTAGAAAAAGTGGCTCGTGATAATTGACCTCGAGTCGAACCACCTCAACGTTTTCAAAATCCATGTTGTGGTTTGATTGATGGACATGGGCAGCAACGTAAGAGTTGTGATCAAAACGTGACACTGCCTTTCTGTGCTCAGCAATTCGAGTCTTGAGTGGTCTCTCTGTTTGACCATAGTATACAAAACTGTAATACGTGCAACTGCAGTTATTGGCGATAATTCCAGAACATACTTCAAAACGTGGTTGGTACGGGTATTTTATTATCCTTACAAAATCTAAACGCCTGTTTGCACGATTTACAGTACAAAAATAAATCAACCATCACAGAGTCATGCGCCTGAGGGATATACAATACTTAAACAGTACAGCGGATAAAGAAAAGAAGAGGATCCTGGGTATATATACCTCAACGTGGCTGGAACAGGTATTTTATTATCCTTACAAAACCAAAAAGCCTGCTCGCAAAAAGATAAAGTTCAAAAAGTAAACCACCTCCAAAGGGTCGTCCTTAAGTGTACAAAATATTCGGTACCTGAAACGGCGACATAACGGTAGCAGAGTTCTCGCGGTGGTTGGCGGCTGAACTGTCATGATCTATAGGGGTGATGGATCGTTAGCGGCTATCAGTCATCATAAAAAAAACAATCAATGTTATATTGCAATTCCTGAGTTTTGGTTGGTTAACAGACAATGATTATTAGCTCATATACCATTGACCACAAATATCGTAGCCGATATGCCTCTACGAAACAGCTGGGGAGCTCAAATATTGCAATTATTTTGGGCGTTTTTAATAAAACAATTATTCCAATCGCGCTTGTTGGATATGAGATCGTTATAGCCAACTCGGCGCTTCGCGCCTCGTTGGCCTATCTACCATCTCATATCCAACTCGCGCTGGTGAAATAATTGTTAAATATTCGAGCTTTTTTTTTTTATTTCAGCTATCAGTTACATATTCAATCATTTCTCACCTATTAGTTGATTCTGTTATCTCAGTTAATTCAACCTTCTCAACTAAGGTGAATTTCATTACAAAAATCCAAGAATGGATTATCAATCTCAACACTGGACAAGTGGATTCATAAGAAAAACATCTAAATCCGGATTTGTCGGATTCATAATGCGAGTGTTTCATTTTGAAAGGATTTGAAAAAAAATAATACATCGTCCCAGCGTCTTCCCTATGGAAATACAATTCATTTACCGTCCATGGTATCCGAGACAAATCCATTCCAGCAAATAAAGTGTTTATAAAAATCACACGATGAAGCTGTTCTTCTTTTAGCCTGAAGCACAAGGTGGCGTGAATGCATCTAAACGAAGAATTTCGCATTCGGCAAAAAAAAAAAAAAAAAAAAAAAAAACATTAGGCACTCAGTGAATGTTCTAAAAAACATGCATTTAGTTTGGAATAACATTTTATAATGAGGTTACCAAAAACTTTAACAATTAATAATTTGTGTATGTAAAAATCGAAAGATGTCCAAAAGTAGCCCTTGAAAAATAACCGTATCCAGGTTCTCTCAATTGGGAAACGGGGGACCCTGGAAAAGTATCAGACTTCCGATTGAATTGCGCATTCCCAACTTTCAAACAATGGCTCAACGAACTCCTTGGTGTTTTACTTCCGGCCATATTTATTGTTTTTAAAACCAACCAAAATCGATCCCTCAACGGAACTTTCGAGAGTCGCTGGTTTCGTCAAGCTTGCTTAGTAAGGTACGAAGACGCGAGATAAGAGAATGGTATTATAATCTGATAAGAACTTTCAAATTTCTTGTGCGCAACAACAAGAAATGACGTGACACACTCGGTACTCCTGAAATAAAATTTTCGTATCAGTTTGCTAGATTCTTACTAATGGGCATACCGTGATCATTTGGTCAGATTAATAGCGCCTGCATGGGCGCTTGCTAATTTTGGGAGCCCGGGGGAGGGCGCTTCTTTGTTAACAGACGCTTAATTATTATTTTTTCAGCTTTTTAACATCTGAAATGTAGAGCTAGAGTGAAATAGTGACGCCTACAGCCATGGGCGCTCGTTAGAACTGGGGCTCTAATTAATAATAACACTTTCAAGAGGACATACGGGACGCTTGTTGGAAGGTAATCTGCGAGCAGGGTCACCTCTGGGATATTTGGGTCACACGAGCGATGCGGGGAAGCCGCGAAAGAGAGCGCCGAAGCCGCCATAACCAAGTGACGACAGCACGAGAAAGTACCTTTTGACGAGAAAGCACTTTATTGGCGCTTCGCACGACACTCCTCCCCGCGGAGTTGCTCTTCGCTCCTCGCATCGCTCGCTTGTGAGACCCAAAGGTGAGCTTGTTGCTGGTTAGTTAGAAAGTACTTATTATGGAAAAAAGGGTACTGAGTAGAACCAGCAAAGTCAAGAGAGGATGAATTGTCACGGTATAGATCTTGCTTACTTTGTCAGTTACATTTTTGGAATAGTTTGGAAGAGTTTAGCTATTAACGAATTCCCTTGAACCTTGTTTGGCAGCCAAGTGAGAAAAAAAAAACAAATTTGCTCAATAAACATTAACGCAATTCACTTCTTATTCAGTTAAAGATTAGTTTCTTATGTGAATTAACGCTTCTCTTTATTTAAGTTTATTTGCAAATCGACTCGTTTCAAATTCATTTGTTATCTGCTCTAACAGTGCTTTTATTATCGTTGCATTTTTAGTCACGTTTCTCACGTTTGGTTGGCCGTAGTTGTTAAGTTCATATAAAAACCTACTTATGCCAGTTAAAATAAGCACGTGACCATAGAAAACACAGAAGTTCAAAAAGGCGAAACATTTTCTATGAAAATATGTGAGTTCGCTCATTTAAAAGGACTTTTTTTAAAGTGGAAATTTAACGCCTAGACAGTTTAGATTTTCCTAAGCTAGAATATGTTACGGGAATTTCATTATATAAAGAGTCTCGCAATAGGTTACATCTTTCAATTGTTGACATTCTGGTATAGTAGGCTACATAATCTGACTGAAAAATGCTTACTGTCAACCAGTAAAGCAATTATAAAACTGAGTTTTCCAAATACGTAAAAATGCTCTCCCATGGCAACGTCAAAAGAGACCAACTATACCCTGCTTTTGACTCTTAAATAAAATATTTGCCTGCAAAAATAATTTTCACACATTCTCTCCCTGCATACTGTAATAAGGTGGCATCGGTTCATAGAGAAGAACCAATGATAAATATGTCACCTCCCCTGTAGGGTTGTGTGTAGGTCACTCAGAGAAGTAAAAAAGACTGACATCAACAAATTTTGTCGTCGAAGAAACTTCAATTTGGTCTTTGGTAAAAAAGACTTATTCAAAGTTTTTTAGAGAATTGATCCTCGACATGTATGTAGCTGCGATAAAATTCTAAAGAAAGGGCATGCTTAAACCATAACGAGCTATCTTAAAAATCAGCTGTACCTGGATTTGTAGCAATAAGGTTTACGATAAAATCGCGACTTTTTTTTTTTCTTAAATGTTTATTTATCGACCTTGATACAGAATTTGGGAATATTTTAACATTTCTTAAGATGCACTGTATTTCACGCACCATTTTTCCTTTTAAAATACAGTTTTTTCGCCTGTGGGTATGATTTGACCTGGCTGTCTTCGTTTCCTGTTAAAACACGTTATGACTGAATGTCGAAGCCTTTCTATGCCTTTACCGGTTACGGTAAAATTGGGGACTTATATATGAGCGGGGGATTTATTCTCAGACAGAGAATTGCGTTTTAAATATATTTGGCTTTCTTTTTTTGGTTGATATACTAAAGGGTCATTTACACTAGCTAAAAGAAATGAAACGGTTCCGAAACAAATTGGAACGGCTCGTATGAATTTTTACGTGTAAGCCATACTTGGCTCGGTCCAGTTTTACCCGTTCCGAAAAGAAGGGTCCATAGGCGCATACGGTCCTCTTTCGGAACGGAACGGATAAAAATCGGTTCGGTACCCACTTTTTTTTCTTTTCTTTTTTTTTCCAACGTGTACGCGCTCGTCCTCTTTTCGGAACTGTTGCGATTTATTTTTCCTGTCGGAGCGCATGCGGACTTGTCTCAGCAGTTCTCGTATTGCTGGCTCTATCGGTTCCAGTCTCGAGAAAACAACGTGTAAACGCTCTTTACCCGTTCCTCGATTCTCTGAGGACCGTGCCCCATTTTATCCGTTCCTTTACAAAACTTGCGAGTGTAAACGGTCAATGCTTATTGGAACGGTTCCAATTTTTATCGGAACCGTTCCAAGTTTTTCGCTCGTGTAAACGGCCCTTGAGTCTCAACAAGTTTTAGTGCATTCAATAATACCACATAATGAAACCCTCGAAACATATAACGATATGAAATCAAAACAAGTCCTACAGCCGTAAAACAAATATTACAGCTCTATAAGCATTCTGTGATAGTGTAAAATACATAACAAGTTCTACAAAAGGAACCTATAACCGCAAAAGTTATATCTTTCTCTAAGAGCTAACTAGATTCATATATTCATTAGAATGCGGCAAGTTTGAATAATTTACTGTAACAAGAGCGTTCTCAAAGTGCTCCAAAATGGAAGGAGAGAAGTAGCTATCTTGGCGAGCCAAATTCGACGAGTTTCCTCGAGAGAAGAAACACGAACCTAGATAAAGCCGTTTGAATAGATGCTGTTTTTTTCTCATAATCGGCAGATTTTTCTAATTCGAAAAAAAATTAAGATTTCAAAATTAGCAATTTACGCACCGTAAACCTCTTCTGCTTTATAACATTTGCTAAGAGTTTTCGATCTTTCCACATTTTTCAGCAACGTTTAAGCGGGCATTCGGCTTTCAAATAATCCATGGGATCTTAGCATTACCTAAGCGTTGTTGTAACGGCTCCCAAAAATAAACAGCATAACATTTTGAAGCAAAAATTCAACAGTCAACTGTGCAGCAATTTCTACCCAGCCGTATGTGGTCACACTAAAACTTGGATAATTTCAACTTGTTGATATTAATTAGAAAAAAATCTATCGTCGCGTTTGGAAAATATTTGCGTTTTTTTTTCATAAATTGATTTTTAATATCTCGTGGTCGTTTATTTTGTTCGCCCTAAAGTTTAAAGCTTTATAAAATTTGAACATTTGCTATTTCGATTGCCAAAAATCAGAAAAATCGGTTAAGGTTTACATGTCCAAAATTCGATTTAGAAAAGGTCACCTCCGTTCCCAAAAATAGCCGCGGGCCACCATAAGATAGCTGTAGATGATGTTAAACTCGGATTATGTTGCTCGTGTGATTCCTAGTCTTTCACTCACGGCGCAATAAACAAATTACATTTATCCTTGACTCTTAAAGAGGAAAGCTGTTTATTGTCGTGTTTGCAATAGCGTCATCACCGTTTCTTTTCGCATCATTCATGTCCATACATGTGCCAAGCGAAGTGTCATATTAAAGCAGTTAGTTCATTAGATTTAGATCAATTGTGAGCGGAAAAGAGATAATTATTCTGAGCACAAATGCAGTTAAATTTTAACAGTCGGTTTTAAGTCCCAAGAAATTATGGTTTATATTCTATTGGTATTGTGTCATGTTTGTAGTTAATCCAAAGGTAACCAAGAATTGGGAAAGCCATAATGCCTGGCGCATGGCCACGCCAGCTAGAGTTACAACATCCTCGAAGACCCAGGGGCAGTTAGTCGAAGCGAAACGAAGTAAACCGGGCAGAAAAGTGGGGAGAGCCTCTGGGAAACGAGTCTCCACAGACCATTTCCAAACGGCTCTGCAAATTCCGGCTCGTGATTGAGCTGAAAATTTCCCGGTAGATCTTGAAATATATTTCCTTCTTACATCCGAAAAGATTCCCAGACGTTTTTTTGCTCTCTGATGAAAATTAAAATAAAAGTATGGCCAAAACAACAACCGCCGTGTAAGACCACACGAAAGTGACTCTCAAGTTACTGATCGCCGATTGGGCAAAATAATACAAAGGACTTTTTCTGCTCAATCAGGAGCCTGCATTCGCAAAGCCGTTTAGAAATGGTCCGGAGAGACTCGTTTCCCAGGGGCTCTTCCCACTTTTCGTGAAAACTTCGCGGCTACGATTTCTGCCCGGTTTACTTCGTTTCGCCCCGAGTCCCCGTGGATGGAGCGACAATATCAAAACGAAATTTCATGTGGGGGTGTATGCTACCCCGAGAAATGTTATATCTAAAAAGACTTCTAAAACTGCTACCAGTTATGAAATTTATCAGTTTACACGGATGAAAGCTGATCTGGTCGTAACACTCTGAAATGAAACGAAGCGCCAAGCCCGCAAGATTTAATTTTGACGGACTGGTGTTTAGCCTTTCACTCATCTTCAAATCAAGTCAGTCAAGTTTAAATTGTCGGACAAGATACATAACAAATTTATAAACTTACTTAGATTTTGCAATTTTATTTGCTATTATCTCTATGCTACAGTGCAGATCTATTGGCATTATCAGTGATTGCACGACGAGGGAGTACACTGTAGGCAAAGACTGGCTGATTTGATATGCGTCAGAAAAGTTCAGACAATCAAATTTACATTTTAAAACAAAAAAAGTCACTTGTTATCTTATCTCCCCTTCAGCCTAGGTAGTGAGGGACTGGTACAAGAGAGACTGAACCGGGCGGTCCGGCTTCGAGCCCTGGCTGGGGCAATGTGTTGTGTTCTTGGGCAAGATACTTTACTCTCATAGTGCCTCTCTCCACCCAGGTGTATAAATGGGTACCGGCGAATTTACTGCTGGGGTAACCCTGCGATGGACTAGCATCCCATCCAGGGGGGAGTAGAAATATTCCTAGTCGCTTCAGGCTACGGAAACCGGGATAAGCTCGTATACAGACTTTACTCCTACCTATTTCTATGCTAAACATGTTATTTTACACATATTTCTTATTGTTTATTAAATAATTGATTGCTTGATTTATTAATTCGGTCATTAATTTATATATTTTTTATCTTTAATATATATATTTATTTTACTTTGTACTTATTTGTTAACTTTATGTTTAACTAAACTTTCCAGGCTTTCACGTTTTCTCTTTAACTCATGTTTTTATTTCCATATTATTCAGGGTCCGGTTGCTATAGTTCCACTTCCAATGCGTTCATATTTTCGTTACGCAATAAAGAAGGCCTGGCACCCTTCAAGAGCATGGTGACAAGTCCATCATATGCAATTTGTAGCAGCTCAAGTTATGGCCCAACATTTGGCTCAGGGCATGACATCTACATAGCCAACAATGCAAACAGCAACACTGCTTCATACACAAACTTTGGCTACTACTACTCTGTTCCAAGTGGAGTACAAGACAGGAAAACAATCCTGGCTGGGACTTACAGCTTCACACCTAATGAGGTGGAGGTGTTTTATCTTGGCTGAACAAACTCGAAACCGTTGATACAGATTTCAGTTTACTTTCTGCGGTTTCTTTAGTTTATATAGACTCTTTCAAGATATGTTGTTGTCTGTATCAGAAAAACGGCCGTTTTCAGTGAGGAGTTAGGTTTCTAATAAAAATGTATTCATGTGTATTCTTTTCATGTTCCGCATTTTGTTATTATTTTATTTTTATTGTAACTGGTGTACTGATTCGAGTGTGGTTTGAACAAATGATGTCCTTAGTTGATTAGTCAAGGAAATTTATGGAAGCTAAGTGACAGTCATGATTTTACTAAAGGCAATGGCTGTCATAAAATGTAGTATTAAACAGTTTATGACCTCCCCTTTTTATGTTCTTTATACATGTTGTATCGATCCATACTCTTTATTATTCCTTGACTGATTCCGAGATATGACAATGTAGAAAAAATTCCGATAGATATTTTTCCGTAATACAGAGCTCCAGATAGACTCTTTCCATTCTCCCGATTCTCTCCGATTCCTAGCTTTTACACGTTTTTTCAAGTGTCAAGCATGACTCGACTTAGTCCTCGCAGGCCAAACTAACTCGTCCCTAACTTATTTACAACAATACAGCTATTTCAATTAACGTTGTCGGATTGAAGATTAATGTAACAAGTTATACACTAGGTTCTTGTTCGGGGATGAGAGAGAAAAAGACAAGCCGTGATTCAAGATGGCGGTTCAACAAGAAGTACTTTATTCGGAACGAGGCTCTGACGTAGGCAGGCCACGAGGCTGTGACAGTGTCACGCAATAACAATATTGTCACAATTAAAGCTTAAAGACGAGACCGAAAGGTAGTATGGGCGCGAAGGTAGAGTGTTCCACGAGTGCTGAATACTAATGAGATATAGCGATATAGCAAACGAGACGTTTTGCGTTTCCTTTCTCTTCAGATATGGGAAGAAAAGATCCTGTTTCGCCGCATTTACATTTAAAACGAATAATCCAAACCAAATAACAGCGAAAGAAAAGATGCAAGAAAGGTTTCACGGAAAGAAAAACAAATACTCCACGTGCAATAATACAAACTTGTAGATTTCCTCAACGCTGATATGCAAATTCTAGTAAATACCAATGGCACCATTCGCTCTTGGCTCGTAGGCTTGAAGCTTTAATCCGACAACGTTAACTGAAATAGCTGAATACAAGTCCAAAATACAATGGCAGTTTGTGATTTTTTTTATTTTTTCTTGAATAATGGCTGTGTAACTCGTTTGACATTTGGGAGGTAGTAGAGCTCTTGAATTGCATGTAAAGCCATAGTACATGTAGCCAATCAAACAGCTTATAATATATAGATTTAGGCAGACCTAAAAGCGGAGCTCCCATTTATTTTATTTTATTTTATTTTTTTTGCTACCAAATAAGTAGCCACACTATATTTCTAAGCTTGTACGGTGGCCCATATGAATTTTAATCGCTCATGGTTAAACTTAATATCTTAAAAATTCTCATGGTTTTGTTGACGAAAGTGACGTCAATATATTTCGCTTTTAACCCGTCTGAATTTTCCAAGCTGTGACAGGTTCTAAAATTGAAATTGACGAGTGCGGTTTATTGGGTTCCGCACGTACGCACATAGGCGTAAAACAAATCTTTAGTAAAACTTTTTACAAAGTTTACTGTGTACACTGATTAATACACCTCCAGGACTTCTATGAGTTATTTAATGTCAAAGATCCTTGACCTTGTTTCGATTTACTACAACACTGTCAGGGCAAGAAAATCGACTCAAGGCAAACGCAAAGTACAGAAAATCAAAGTGAACATGGACTCACGCCACGGCAAACTGAGAAAATGACGGCGGCAAAACAAACTCTGCAAATTGATGGTGCCGGTTATGCAAGTCATTTTAAAGCAGTTTCTGCCTAAGAATTGTGGCAGTTTGTGATTTGTCATTTAAATAAGCGTACGATGTTGTTTTGACTGTTATGAACCGCCTTCTTTCCGTTGCGGTTTGGTTGCATGATTCAACTAATTCTGTTTTATCGTAAACGTTGCTAAATACCTTAGCGAATTTTAAATCGAGAACTAAACGAATTTTCCTCATTTTTGGTAAGCAAATATGCGGCAGGTAAAGATTGAACTTACTCAACCAAGCACAGGTATAAAGCTGCAACGAAGCCGGCGAAATATTCGTTTACGCATCTAAGATATTTCAATACACTCACTGTTAAACAAATGCAAGCGAGCAAAGAGCGTGATTTTAATCCGTGAAGCTAATCAATTTGTTTATAAACTCCAATAATGAACAACACAGTTAACTCCACTAACTAAAACAGAAAATAATTTGTCTAAACGAAATATTGCATAAACAATGTCTGTGTAAAATGTACAAACATGAACAGGTTTGACAAATATTTACTGGAAGATCTGAAAACCGACACAACTTCAAATTCGTTTATAATTTACGTATAATTCTGTCAATATAAAATAACGCTTATGCTTATTGCATAAATTTACGTTTGTTACCTCATTATTGAAGGCTTGTAAATTCAGCAGGGCAAAGCTTTTAAACCAGCCCAATAATATCGGAGACGAACACGGCAGTTTCGTTGTAAGCTTACTCCAACACCACCGACATATACATAAAATGGATTATCAGCGAAGATCAGTTTCTTTCTTTCCATCGGTGTAGCCTATAACAGTCTTTTATCCTTCAATTCAGTGAACTTGATCGACTCTGAGTTCACTTTTATTTCAGCCGCAGGTCGAACCCTCAACATCGCTCGATTTGACTGTACTTCGATATGTCATTTTAAACTCGGCAACTATTTCGGATCTTCCCGTTACGAGGTTGTCCTAAATCATTTGGCATAAGTTTCCATGATGTAGATGAGTAAAACAGAGCGAGAAATATTCACGAAGATCTACGTTCTCTTGCAGCTTTCATTCAGCTTTAAGGGTGAACAGCGCACCGGGGCACCAAACATTTGCCGCCTTTTCATGCAATCGCGTCATTTAAGTTGATATGAAATGTCCGCAGGTGACGTCGTCGTTCGCATGCACGTATGTACGACGCACGCGCCCGCGAACCATTGCCGCTAGCCACGATGACCATGAAAACTCAAACGCATGGTTTTCCATTATTTTCTATACTCGCATGAAAGCTATGGGGCTTCACTCTGCGGCCCTTTCGGCGGCTGGCGAGCTCCGCTATTAAGCTTTTTGTGAAGATGTTTTACATACATTAAAAACAGGGTTTTTTATGTACGGCTTCCATTTTGGTGAATTTATCCTTGTTTTGTCCTTTTTATGGCCAACGACGAATAGCTACGTGGCCCGTACTTACTTCAAATGCTCTCGTAACTCTTTCAAGTTCTCTTAATAAAGTTATATTCTATAATAAGTGATCACTGTGCATGGTCTCAGCACGGTAACGTGGTTGCGAATTTTACTACCGAAGCGGCAGAAACCGGGCCTACCGTGATCACTGACGAGGGCGAAAGGCTTTTCTCTATATACGCGCTAACTAAAGTTCGTTGGCAAAAGTTTCTGTGTTGTTTTCGTGCTATTTACTAGGTAGCTGTTCGCAGCACTGTTTCAAAATTAAATTTGCCGAAAAAAGCTCATTAAATAATTTTTGAATTTCACAGAAAATTGCTGATACATTTTTCTGCAGGTCTAGCCGCAATCGGCTGACACAAAAGAGAGTTAGTAAAAGTCAGAACAAGGAAAGCTAGCTTATTGTTTGTTTGATATATTTGAGCGAGGGAATAGTTCCAACGCTGTGGGATGCCATTTTTTGATATTAAAACCAAGAAGTTACGGAACTCTCTAGGTTTTAATACTTCGGCTTTTATAATTTATGTAAGTAACGGATGAAAACTGCATCAACAACGATCCGAATGAACGGCCGAGTGAACAGCCCAGCATGTGCATAAGCTCATGAAGCTCTGACCAAACAGACCGAGCAGACGAAGGCAGAGAATGCAGAAAGTTATCCACACGACTGACTGACGAGAGGGTTTAATTGAGTAGTAAAATGAAGTCCATACGTATTTATGTTTGTATGAATAACAGACGCAATCTGCACCAACGGCAAACTGAATGAACGGAAGAATGAACAACCAGACAGGTGCATAAGCACCTGAATGCCTGAGCAGACAATCCGGACAAACAAGAGAGCCGAAAATACAGAAAGTCATCTATGCGAATGACTGACTATGGTGTTTTAGTAGTAATCTGTTGACTCTGTGATATTTTATTTTGACATTTTAAATAAGGAATTTAGTGAGCTCACTAATAAGTTTTCTTGAATCGAAGTAGATTGATAGAAAATTTTTGCCTGCTCAAAAAGTCTGCCATTCTCATCAGGGGCGCAGTGACAGACCCGTTAGAGAGATGATTTTTAGCGAGAAGCACGCGAGTAGTCAGGGTAAGCGCGCGCGGGAAGACGTTAAATTGATTTTTGTCCGTACTGTAACGTATTTCTTACTAAAAGCCAAGTCAGGGTGAATCTCTGCTATCAACCTATACCGATTTAGTGTTTTAAATGTCTTATAAGACGGAAATAGTATAATGCTTAAGTTAAAGCTCGTTTATTATGCGTGGACATTTAGTGGCGAGAATACGTTTAAGCAAAATGTTCCGCAATCCAAGCAAGTTTTTGCAGCTATTTCTTTAACAATGTTTTTAGCATGAAGTTAGCTTATTTAAATCTTAAGTAAAAGGCAACATACTGAACTTACCATCGGAAAACTGAGCGCCTGACACGGAGTAAAATTATTTGGTCGTTTTTAACTTGATGGCTCGCGATGACTGTTTGCATGCGCGTACTTTTATTCAAACGGCTGCACGCGTTAAGCGCGCGCAACCTGGGTACTAGAAAATTCTTCATTTGCAAAGCTTAGCGTGCGGTTAAAAAGTACTTTTTAGATTTGTTTAAGCGAAGGAATTATTCCAACGTTGTACGGGTTATTATATTAGATAGTTAAAAACAAGACGTTTCGAGTTTTCTTGGTTTAACTGTTTCGGAAAACTTTTGTTTATGTAAGTAACGGATGCACACTGCATCAAAATGTGCATAAGCACATGAGGGTCTGCACAAACCGACCGAGCAGACGAAGGCTGAGAGGACAGAGTCATCCACACGACTGACTGACTACTAAAGGGTTTAACTACGTGGTTAAGTAAAGTCCATACAATTATGTTTGTGTAAAAAACAGACGCAATCTGCGCCATCGACAAACTGAATGAACCGGAGAGTGAACAGCCAGACAGGCGCATAACCACCCGAATGCCTGAGCAAACAAACCGGACAAACAAGAGAGCCGAAAACACAGAAATTTCTTATCTACAAAATCTATTCATTCCACCACCTTGTAAATACAACCAACTGTTTTTGTAGTCCCCAACTGTTGTTTTTTGTTTTGTGGTTTATTTTTTCTTCTGCTTGTTTTTGTTTTTTTTTTCCTATTGGGCTAAAGAAAGTGATGTATCAGAAAAACAGAGGGTGGAAGTAGAAGAGATAGATATCGCTTAGATATCGCTTCCCCTTGATTTTAAAATTGACAAATGAATCCAGGGCGTGGGATCGAAGGAAAAGAGCGTGCCGTTACTAGTCGCTACCCTATGGGGTTTATGTCATATTATTATATTGTTACCGGTGTAAAAAAAAATATTATTCCGCCGGAACCTGCTGTCCTTGCTAGTCAAGTGGGAAGGCATAGTCGCTAAATCACACCGATTAAAACATCATTGTATTGGTTGCAAGTTACAATAGAAAATATTTTTGTGTTTGTAGCGCTGTCCCTAATGGGCCACCGTACTAACGGGTCTGTCACTGCGCCCCTGATGAGAATGGCAGACTTTTTGAGCAGGCAAAAATTTTCTATCAATCTACTTCGATTCAAGAAAACTTATTAGTGAGCTCACTAAATTCCTTATTTAAAATGTCAAAATAAAATATCACAGAGTCAACAGATTACTACTAAAACACCATAGTCAGTCATTCGCATAGATGACTTTCTGTATTTTCGGCTCTCTTGTTTGTCCGGATTGTCTGCTCAGGCATTCAGGTGCTTATGCACCTGTCTGGTTGTTCATTCTTCCGTTCATTCAGTTTGCCGTTGGTGCAGATTGCGTCTGTTATTCATACAAACATAAATACGTATGGACTTCATTTTACTACTCAATTAAACCCTCTCGTCAGTCAGTCGTATGGATAACTTTCTGCATTCTCTGCCTTCGTCTGCTCGGTCTGTTTGGTCAGAGCTTCATGAGCTTATGCACATGCTGGGCTGTTCACTCGGCCGTTCATTCGGATCGTTGTTGATGCAGTTTTCATCCGTTACTTACATAAATTATAAAAGCCGAAGTATTAAAACCTAGAGAGTTCCGTAACTTCTTGGTTTTAATATCAAAAAATGGCATCCCACAGCGTTGGAACTATTCCCTCGCTCAAATATATCAAACAAACAAAGGAAAGCTTGATTCCACTTGAAATTTTCTCTCGCGAGCAGCTCGCACTACAGCTGCTATTATTTCGTAATGGTTGAGTGACACTGATAATAAGACATTCACTCGTGCTGTTAACAGTTACTAGTAAGTTAGCCGTTAGCTGGTTTTCATTATAAGCACAAACAAAAGTACAAGAACAAGTGTGAGCGTCATGAAATGCATAAGAAGTATGACATATCGCTTTTTTCTTCTTATTCTCTCTAACAAGCTTAGCATAAACACAATAAAACAGAATTTTGTTTCTTCCTATACTTTTGCTCGTCCTAGTACAAGCATATTCATATGGAAAAATAACATTTTGTTTAATTGTGCTTATTGGTAATGAGGACAGCTTCAAATAATAAATGTGTAAGTTCTTGATTGGTTTGTGTGCTTACAGTGCTGCGCGCGTACCGTTGCCACCTGAGAAAGTTATGATAAAATTTCGGCATTTTTGACATCGTTGTTCATTGTTTGCGTGTCTATGTACTTGAACCAGCCAATCACAATAATTTGACAATTTTACAGTTGATCCTTTCATAGCAACGATAAACAGAAAAACACGAAATCAGTTAAACTTGAATTTTTACGCGAATCAGATTAAGTTTGATGTAAGAAAACTAACACCAGTGACCGAAACTATCGTCTAGCTTTTCTTAGGAAACAGCGGATCTATTGGAATGTGAAATAATTGGGCAACCATTACACGCCATAAGCACTGGGAAGTAAGGTTGCTTCATAATGTGTGTTTGATTTCTTGCTTTAAAACGGAGCTTTTGGGTCTTGGGTCAGTGTCTTACGTTCGGCTCTCGAGCGAATGTTGTACTCTATTAGTTACTGAACAAATATGGCTCATAAAAAAAGGTATATATTCATAACATCCGAAAAATCTGGTTGAAACAAAAAGCGTCTATTGCACATTTTCCGATAACAGAGGTCAAGAAGATAATTTACTGAACAAGAAATCGCCGCATGGAACACTAAGCAAAAGTTACCCGGATAGTTAGAAAGGACTAATTAAAGGTCTAAGCAAAAGAGAAAAATTATATTTAATTTGATGAGCAATGTTAGACTTAGAAAACATAAATTTCTACATTCATATTCTTAACAAAAAGGTGCGGATACGGCAGCATTCGAACTCGCTGACTCCTTGCTCACGCGCGAGTATCGTATACCTCATATCGGGGGTCAACTTTTGTTGACTAAAAACAACGGGAAACCTACGATAAAATAAAAATAGGTGTGAAATGCGTACATGTGTGGCTTACGAGTCCACTTGTAGCATTTAATTCCAGAAAAAAAAACTGAAGAGAAAGTAGGCGGTTATGAGTCGATTGTAACATTTGGATAAAATTGACGACGACATAAAGTGGAAACTTAATTCTGGACATTGTAATATGTAACTGTCTAGATATTTCGCTCAGAGAGAAAGTAGGGAGTGACCGAATATCTCTCCAGAGATGAACCCTTTTTTGATATTGAAATTCTCGTATATTGCCTCTATTGGCAATTGCACAAATGGTTACCAGCAAAAATGTGCGCCTGGAGAGTACGTAAAAATGTTAGAGTAAACTATGTGTTATTACTCAATTTGTTGAAATTTACTACTTGCCGACCAGTTAGACAGTTTTTTGTTTTTTTAGCCAGTTTCTATGTGCATTTAAAAATATGTACCTTTGCCAAAAAATGGAGGTGGAAAACAGACAAAGTGAGATGTAGAAAAGCCGATTAAAAGTGCAAGGCTGGCACTAAGGCAAAGGAGGATAAAACAACAGATCACTTGGTTCAAATGTTGATTGATACATTACGGTTCATTCTCTCTTGTACCAGTCCCTCACTACCTAGGCTGAAGAGGAGATAAGATAACAAGTGACTTGTTTCTGTTTTAAAATGTATTTTTTTTTCTGTCTGAGCTTTTCTGACGCATATCAAATCAGCCTGTCTTTGCCTGCTGTGTAAATTCTCATCGCAAGAGCTGACCATCCCTCAGTTCCGTGCTAAGAGAAGCAAACAGACCAGAAGGACCGTGGGCTCTGAGGAAGAGAACATGTCTGCAAAATAGCAGGTTTCCAAGGTCTAACTTTTGATAAAGGAAGCATCTTCAATTTCTTCTTTCCGGATGAAAGGACAGTTAAGTAAGTGCATGCATGCAAATTTTCGTCATGAATTCATCAATGTCACGCAACCTTACTTTGATCCAACAGTCTTGAGCACTCTTCAGGAGGTGACCCAAGAATTTTCCTGAGTCAAATTTGCTCTCTTGTCTCCCAGTAATGGCGGCTTTCGAGCTGTTCGTTCGAGAACTTTTGGATTGGAAACTCGCTCTTCTTGCTCTGTCAACTCTAGTTATCGCATGGCTGATTTGCAAATTCTTATTTTTGGATGCGTTTATGTCGCCGCTGCGAAGTCTTCCCGGTCCTCCACCATCGCTGTTCCTCGGTAATTTGCTCGAGATCAGAAAGAAGGGCATTTTGAGTGCAACTTTGGAATGGTCGAAGAAATACGGAGGGATTTTTGTAATGTGGTTGCGACCGGGTATGTATGAATGTATCTTTCAGACATTTTTAAATCGTGTGAGGTTCGATAATGTAAACAGATAGGTGAACATAAATCGACTTGCTTTTACACATTTCAAATCACCGTCTACCACACTCTTCCTCGTGACCAAACTTCGAGGTCATTACTTAACCATCGTCACTTAACTCTCTATCTGCATTTTACACCTGGTCTACATGTTGCAATTATACCCCCGGTTCAGCAGTCTGCAGTGCACGGTCTCAGCGTTTGAGAGTTTTACACTGACCGTAACTGTATTAGACCTTATTTTGCACAGTAGCCTGCAAATAACGTCGCCTATATCATCACAGTCTATAGAGTGATCTCGAGGCCGTGTGAGATTTAGCCTACATTGCAATCGAGCTTTCGCCAAGATGCCTCCTTGTAACGCTCCAAGCGCCGTTGATTCACAGCGTGATACACATTTAACATGGTACACATAAGATTGGTCGATTGATTGTTGTTTTCAACAGTCAGTCGAACGCAATTGAAGATTCACTTAAAGTGCCTAGGACTAGTGAAGTCAACCCAGGATATTGGTAATCGTTGTGAAGTGGTAATTATTGGAGTAGATCATAGATCTGGACGGCTAGCAAAGAACTTTCGTAGAATATCAATGTCATAACTTATTATAGGAGAACAAAAGTACTACATGTTTATATATGTCTGCATGTAGATATGTGGGAAAAGATTATCACGAAATTTGCTTCAGCATTCTAAAGAGAGCCCTAAATATAAACACGCTGAGTCACAAAACAATGTTGAATCCTTGACCTTCGCACAGCATGCACAGTTTAGTTAAATAAGTAGATTTGCCCCAGAGTTTTAAAACGTTATACGATTTATTGACTTATTATTAGTATTTACTGTAAATTCTACGACGAAAGTCTGTACTGGCGTATGAATAATTTGCAGTCAACTCTTTGTTCGCAGGAGCGGCCGGTACGCCAACTTTATTTGTTATTCATCACGTTCATGCGATCGATACACCGAATGCAAATATGGCGGACCACTCGGTCGGTGCCTGGAACGAGGTGCATGAAAGCGAGGCTAGTCAGGCTTCGGTGTTTTGTTTTGACAATGCTTCCCTACAAAAGTCTTGCTTATTCGTCGATCTGGCGTGTTTCTTTTCGCTGTGCCTACGAGTTGCTGTGTTTCTGAATGCCACGAGAAGTGATAGAAGTGTTCACTGTTTGCCCCTAAGGGAAAAAGTGGATCAATGCAATTCGTTGAAACGAAAGAAAGGAGTTCACGATCGCCGCGGGAACTTTTTATAAAGTTTGTTCGCTACATTTCAGGTTAGAAGATCTTAGAAAATGTGTAAGTGATCACATTTAGCTCCAAGTGGTTCTTATTTGGCTCAATGTTTTCACTAGCTTTAACTATGGAGGCAGTTGAATTTCATTCACTTGGTTAGTATCTGATCGTGCGATTCCGTGCGAGTGGATCGGACGCGGACAAAGCCGGACATGAACAACTTCTTTTGAGACAGAGGATGTCTTGGAAGTGGAGCTTTTCTTTACCTTGGGGAAGGTACTGGCCATGCAGCTTGTGCTTGAACACCACCAGACACCACATAAGCTCGTCATTTAAACGAATTTTCTAAGATCTTCTGACTTGAAATGTAGCGAACAAACCTCAATAGTTCCGCGGCGATCGTGAACTCCTTTCTTTCGTCTCAACGAATTGCATTGATCCACTTTTTCCCTTAGAGGCAAACAGTGAACACTTCTATCACTTCTCGTGGCATTCAGAAACACAGCCACTCGTAGGCACAGCGAAAAGAAACACACCAGATCGACGAATAAGCAAGACTTTAGTAGGAAAGCATTGTCAAAACAAAACACCGAAGCCTGACTAGCCTCGCTTTCATGCACCTCGTTCCAGGCACCGACCGAGTGGTCCGCCATATTTGCATTCGGTGTATAATCTTCTTAACTTTTCTGCTCGAGGTTAGGATTCAAATGGAAATATCTTGCCCTGCTTTTAAACCCGTTAGCACAACACTCGTATTAACCAAAGTAAAGCCCGAAGACGCCGTGTCTTTGCGATAAGAATCATTCAAGAACCATGTTTTCCTTCGCGGCTAATAATGTAAACAAAGTGTCGCGGAATGAGTCGATTGTTACGTTGCAGAGGGGCGAGTAAGCCTGAAGCAAATCAGCAGCGCTCACTAGAATTGCTTAATGCTTCAAGTGAACAGCGGGAATATTTTGGATCGGCAAGAGAAGATAATTACATGTACCGAAAATTCTACTAAAACTCTGGAGTCTACACGAAGCAAATTGAAGCTTGTGTGCGAAGATCGAAAGTCTAATTTTAATCTTCGCTGCTAGCACTCGCCGCCGATCGAACCAAAATAGGTGACAAAGAAATCTTAAACTCTGATGTGCTTCGATTACATTGCCGAGAATTTGGTGGTCTCCCGGTTTTATACGCATTTTGGTGTTCCGACCGAATTCACGACCTACAACGCATATCATCTTGCGAGCGAAATCACGCCTCTTACTTGGTGTAGAAGACACAGTTCACCTACAACTAGAGATAGTTAACACTACAGCTGCCCCCGCTGTTATCCATTTCTTTTTCTCAACGTATCCGTTACTACAGTCAATTATTTTGCTTGATATTTTGGCTATTCTTTTTTCTTAATTTATTGAAAATCAGTTTTCTGTTTGGAACAGTCTTGCGATAATTTAGAAGAAAACACTAATTTTTCTCGTGTTCTGCTCACAAAGTACTACTTGAAGATGATCTTTTTCAACAATGAGATTATTGAAAAAAGATCATCTTCATTATTTATTACCGAGCTTAAAATTTACCATCTTTATTATTTAGAAAGTATCACTTGTTTCTGGCCTTCTCTTTTTGGGTCATGGGACGAGGACGTGCCATTTAAAACAAACTTTCAGTACGAAATGTTGAAGTCAAGTAGATAAGTAAAACAAAGCCAAATTATGCAAAAATTCTGAAGGATTACATGTAATAATCATGTAAATTTAATTAAACGAATGCGTCCCCAACTTCCTGAGATTATTTTCCTTTTTTTGCTGTAATGAGTGATCGTAGCGAGGATAAACTTTGGTAATAGCGAAACGTTTTAAAACTACCAATTGAGACCAGCTGTTTTCAGATTTTTTGTTTCAATATATTAAGGCTGGGAACTCAAGCAGCAATGACCAACTTGACAGCTGAGCTCGAAACGGATGCCAAAAGATTTCTCACCTCTGTCAATGTAAACGCCTGCCGTGAGTTTTGATTGTCTCAAGAACTCTTTTGAATTCTCTTTCCTTCTTTACAAGTCTCAGTTACAAATTTTACTTAAATGCCTAAAGACTGATCGAGACTTTTATCTTTTATTTCTACCACTTGAGTTTTTTTTAAAGTTATGATATTCCGCCTAAAAGCCGAAAGCACTGGATCGACAGCTGGCTAAATCATGTATGTCTCAAGTGAAAACTTTCTCACTTCTCTGCGAGTTTCAGTGCTCGCAGTATCTTTCAAAAACTTTCCTTCTTTAACTCTTTTTGAACTTATCGCAACTGCTAACTTTATATCTTGTTTGTGGCCTGAGTCTTTCAAACCCCTCGTGTAAAGTGTGATTTGTGTCTGACAAATCTCGATTTCGGATTGAGTCTGTCAATCCTGCGACCGAACGAGAACTGCTCGCAACACGCTAACAAGAGAAATTTCTAGACCAATACGTACTATTCTTGTTTTTTATCATACCAATTGCGTAAGTTTCGGCTTCTAGACCTTGTGAAATCAGTAAAGCTCGATGGAAACTGCAGCAACCCAACTGCAATCAACGTTGGCAAGCGTCGTTTGTTGACTTGTTGTCATTTGTGCACGTGCTCACGCTTTGGTTTGTCATCATCACCCAATCATGGTTCATCTTACGTCGTCATTGACCAATCACAGTACAGAAAATTTATCACACCTACCGATACTACTTGCGGGCATTTTATCACACCTACCGATACTACTTGCGGTCCCACTTTGGCCAAGTCGAGATTTTGTCTGGTATACTATATATATATATATATATATATATATATATATATATATATATATATATATATATATATATATATATATATATATATATATATATATATATATATATATATATATATATATATATATATATATATATATATATATTAAACCCAGGGCTTAAAAGGGGATGGGAAGGGAAGGGAGAAACTGGGAGCGGGAAAAAAGGAGCGGGGAGGGGAGGGGAACGGAAAGAGGAAAGGGGAAGCCCTGGGAAGCTTCTCTGTACAGATCATTTCTCGATCGAAGAGCAAACACCATTAGCGAGGTGTGAAACAGAAGCGCTCGTATGACAAAAGAGACCGGCGAGGTTCAATTAGCACCTTCAAACTGCACAGCAAGATATGTCTGACTGACCAGATGATATCCGGTAAATCGTTTTCGGTGGCTTTTGTCCGCGAGCATAACAGATCAAATTGTCGCCGCTCTTCGATTTCTTGCTTGCGTTCCGACCATTTAGATATTTTCAGTCTGCTTTTCTTTGTTTAAGTTTTTTGTTTAATACAGTTAAGATTAGTAGGACTGAAATATTCGAGTAATGACGGAAGGACGTACTACGCCGAAGAAATCGGCGCAAGATCTTTGCCAAATATAAATTCTGTTGTTCCTGTTGGAAGCTTTCGGTCGATGTCGGCGCTTTCGCCTATACACGCTGCCGTGATCTTGTTATTTCTCAAAGACTGGACTTGTTCCATCATAACGGACTTTAACGGACATGCGGCAAACACCAAAGGAAATTTTGGGAACGAATCTTTGCCTCTCTAAGAGCTTTACAAACGCCAGGCAAAATTTGGTCCGAATCCTGTTGGCAATTCTGCATACACATCTCTTCCCTCTACAATTTTCTGGACGATCATGCTTTGTTCCTCTTTCATTTGTCTAACGCTTGGAAACGATTCCAATGAAGTGCAAGCTCCTTGCTCGAAGAACTCCATGTAGCGAAAATGCAAACATCGAAAAGTGAAGAAATAAATATAGTGTCCGCGTGATGTCAAATTCTTTTGTTTTGAAGGTGTTGCAACCCGTGGGCCATGTCATCCGCTAATGTTTACAATGCTAATTCGGCCGTAATTCGAGAGTTCGTAACGACTTCCAAATCAGCATGTGATCGCTTTTCATTGGCCTCATTTTAAATTTAATTAAAAATGAGGCCAATAACGGCTCAGAAAAGTAATTGATCGAGAAATGATCTGTATAGAGAAGCTTCCCAGGGCTTCCCCTTTCCTCTTTCTCTTCCTCTCCCCTCCCCCCACCTTTTTCCCGCTCTCAGTCTCTCCCTTCCCGTCCCGTCCCCGTTGAAGCCCTGGGTTTCCGAGGATGGTTCACGACTGATGTTCTGGGTTGACGTCATGAATTGTATTGAACCCAGGCCCGGATCTTCGACTCGGTCATGTTTCTAATTAGTGCGATTTTTTTTTGACTTTCACGATTCACACAAAATCGAGGTTTCAACCAAAATCAAATTTTTTTCGGCATTCTGCTCAGAGAAATGTAAATAGTCTTTTGCTCGAAAAAAAAAAGAAGAAAAATGGGGGTTATGGGCACTTTAAATGTAAGCTGCGGTCGTTGTTACAACAAAATACCCACTCTGTATTCGCTCAGATTCTCATTACTTGCATGTTCTGCTCCCCCTCCACAAACTTGTCGAACGTGGCCACTGAACGAAATGTTTCTTTGTGTGTTTGGGAGGGGGGGGGGGGGGGGGGGGGTCCTTTGCAATCGCCATTCTGTTCAGTCCATCGCGGCTTTCAAAGTACATGCTTGTTGCAAACAATTATTAGTTATTTTTTTGTTTGGTGAACAAACCGGTGAGTACCTTGCAACGAAATTACGCAGCCTACCTCGTCAATCAAGGTTCATTTTGCTCGGAGTTTGCATGGCTTTCCCGTTGTCATGTCCTTTTACACTTTTTGTGTCTTTTCCAAAAAATTGGCCGCGCGAGGAACATAAAATTGATGTGTCAAATTTTTGCTTAGAGAGCCTGATGTTTTAATGAAAACTATTTTTGAGAGACTGCTCTTCCCAGATTTGGAGTTTTCAACTTTAAAATTGATGACGTAGTACTGAAATGACAGAGTCATAATTCATAATTGAACTTCCTGGACCGAACGCCTCCCTCCCTGGCCAAATATGTCAAGCAAAGCACAGTGAGCTAATTATTCAACAGCAAGTACTTCCTCAAATCTCCTAAATTGTTAAGGTTACGGAACGGGTCAAATTTTTACAAAATTGAGATATTTGGCATACATAAACTATGTGGTCTAGGCTTTCTTTAGCAGAAAACATAAATTCCAAGTCTCTTTTCGTTCCGGATTTATCACAAATTTCCTTTTTTGAGTGACTCATTGCGTCACAGTACAAAGGCGTTGAGCTGTCAACAGGGCTGGACCTCCTGGGAGTTTAGCGCTGGACACAACATTGCATTGCCTGCGTCGCTCACCTGTCCACTCGCTCGGCTGACATAATTCTACTTTTGGATGGACAGAGGAAAGGAAAGGAAGGGAAACAAAACCCTTTGGGTTCAAAAATCGAAAAAGAGATCAATAAATATTGTTTGTGAGAAAAGAAAGAGACGTTGGCGAAAAGTGACATACGGTCGTGGTTTTTTTACAGCCATCGAACGATCGCGGGAAACAACTGTTTCGGCTAATTTCTAAGGCAGAAAAAATAACAAGCTCGAAAGCTCATGTCGAAAGTGTGCAATGGACAAAAGGAAGAGGAAACTTTGATCTTGAAATAATATCTACCGCCATTTCCCGCGAGTTTCGGTACACACCAGGCGATTGGTCATGATTGGTGTATGAAGGTGACAATCCGGAAAACCAATCCCAGGGGGCGTCTTATGTTGACTAAACGTCTCAGCCGTATTTCTCGGCTAGATTTTTTTTTAATTTTACCATCTTCGAGCGGATACTTTGCGTATAGGAATTTATCTTACAATAATGAAATTTTGCCCAACAGTACATATAATGAAAGCCTCCTCTTCAAACGCGTGTAGGGCTTTAGCCGATTTTTTTTCTTTCGTTTTAAAGATATAAGCCCAACTTTAATTGTAATAAATTTGTTTTGAAAGCTGATATAAAGAATCCCCGACACACTTTTGAAGTCAAACATCTGCTGAGTGTCATGCAGTCATTGTTTTGTTCATAAGGCCAAAATCCTACGAGAGTTTGCCGCAATTCCAAACATTGCTCTTTTTGCACTTAACTGATTGTAGCTCATTTAATAATGAATTTCGCAAGTTCAAAACATTTCCTCGTCGTTGTTGGTTCTATAAGTTTTAAAATGATGTACAGGTTTAGGCATCTTCCTAAAATTACGCGCCCGTGAACCTGTTCCGTAACCTTCAATTTACTTCCCCTTGTTGTTTTATAGATCGTCCAACGGTATACCTGACAGATATAGACCTTGTAAAGCAAGTTTTAGTTACAAACTGCTACAAATACTTGAGGCCATCGGCTGTTCGACGTGCGATTCCCTCGCTTGGGAACAGTTTATTGACGTCCAATGGCAAGAATCATGCTTGGCAACGCAAAATGATCAATCCAGCTTTTAGTTACGCGAACCTTAAAGGAATGGTACCTTTCATGAAGATGGCTGCAGATGACGTTGTTCAAGTATGTTGATATCATTTGACCGTGTATTTGGGGTATGAGATAGGGTGACTTGGAGATTTGTGGAGGGTAAGAGAGGACGGAAAAAATTATGCCTTTTAATGGAGGAGAGGACGAAAAGCCTTTTGTGTAATCATGTTATCATCGGGATATTAGTTCAAATCCCCTACCAGAATGCCTCAAGCAGCATTAATGAGGTTGTCAAAAGTCGAAAATTCGAATATTTATAAGGTAGCATGTTTTTACTATATCTGATACATTATATCTCATCACTTTTTACTTGTGTTTAGCTGTGGAAAGAAAAGATTCATCAATCACAGAACGACTATGCGGATGTCATGGTGCACTCAGATCTCACCCGCTTGGCAATGGACATCATTGGACAGAGTGCTTTCGGATACCAGTTCAAGTCGGTTCTTGGAGGGGACACAGAGATTACAAACGCTTTCAATCACATAACAACTGGCT
This sequence comes from Meandrina meandrites, assembly GCA_963693305.1. Classification (NCBI taxonomy): domain Eukaryota; kingdom Metazoa; phylum Cnidaria; class Anthozoa; order Scleractinia; family Meandrinidae; genus Meandrina; species Meandrina meandrites. Next base: position 21,567,085 of record OY855907.1, on the reverse strand, counting down.
TGGACGTTGGCAGGACAGCTTTGTTGACGCTGCCATTTTATGAATACCTGCCTTTGAAAGAAAACCGCCTGAAGAGGAACGCTGCCAAAATTACCAATGATGTTGTCATGAACGTATGTTGGTTCAGGGATTTAGTTTTGTAATGGGCAGCAGTGGTTTAAGTTAGAAATTATTTTTTTAAAAATTCAGCTGGAGTAGCTGTACTTCTCGGTAGATTCCTTCCAACACAAAGCCCCTTTTGTCAAGTGCTTTCTCTCTTGATTCTAACAATATTTTTAAACCGTAAAAACTGTTTACCTCTTTAACACATCTAACTATATGTATCGTCAGAAACCCATAAGGGTTGAAACGTGTAACTCCCTATGATTCGCATTGTACAAAGCGTTTGAACATTCGTTTTCATAAAGTACCATATTGGAAAATCACAAGAAAAAATTCAACCAATCAAAATTGCAAGATCTGGATTAAATTCACAACGCGTGCTAGCTTGCGCTAAATGGCTTTATCTTGTTTTTGAACAGTTTGGGTTGGATAAAGTTAAATCAACAAGTACTTCATTATTGAATGTCACTTAATAAGGAACTCACTAATGCTTAGTTGCTGAGTAGTAATATCGGAGTCGAACGAATACCACTTCGGGCGCACCCACCTAATTTTGCCTCTTTCCGAGACTAGTACTCAGGGGATAAACCCCTTCGTACTAGGGAAAGAGGCAAAAGGTGGGTGCTGCTCAGTAGTATTCGTTCGACTCCGATATTACTACTTGGAAGAAAAGAACAAAACCGAATAAACAAACGAGCCGCGGAACGTCTATTTAGAGGAACACAACAGTGAAGTACAAACGTTCTAAATAATAAAAATTAAAAATATTTTTTCTACCTTATATACGATGGACGAAATTGACCTCGAATCTTTGAAAGAAGAACTTGCAAATCTTGATCCCGAAGATTTGCGATATTTATCAAAATTAATTGCAGAAGACACACCTACAATTCAAAGGGTAGTAAACACTTTGCTGGATGAACCAATCCCTGAAGCCACAAAGAAAAAATTAAAAGCCCCATTAAAACCATTAAAACCAATACCGAAACCACCACCCAGAAACAGAAAAAGAAACAGAAAAGAAACCATTTTGAAAATATTTGACCCCATCCCGCCGAACAAGGTGAAAACCGTGACAGATTATCAGAACGAGGTTCTGGATCTGTACCATGACACGGAATATGAGGGTGTGGAAGAGGAGAGCGGGAGACGTTACAAGAGGTGGCGTTTTGTAGTGGGTCTAAACAAAGACCTCACACCCAGGTTCATCGAAAAGATAAGGGAGAACGTGGGAACATCGTTTTACATGAGGCACGCCTATTCGTATATTTTAGAAAACATTGAAGATGGGACTAGGCTTATTTATTACCAAAATAAGGGCTCCCCATGGATGAAAACGTACGCAGACGCAGAAGAATGGATCAAGGCAAGGGAGGCGGTACGTTTGGACCCGGATAACACTGAAAGACCAGATACAAAGTGGATCTTTGAGTCGCATTTCAATGTTGATGTAAAGGTTGTGCTAGACCGCCAGCCATTGATGGGAACAGGACCCTTACCAGACTGGCTACGCAACCTAGCAAGAGGAAATCATGCAATGGTGACGCTTGACACCTATCGTGATAATCTGTGTCTATGGCGTTGTATAGCCGTGCACAAAGGAGCTAGGCCAGATCGAAGCACAAAAGCAGCCCAAGATCAAGCAAAGAGTTTCTACAAGCTCAAGAACACTCCGAAGGATTGTGCAAAAACCTCGCTTGATGAACTAGAAAAGGTGGAAATGCATCTAAACAAAGGCAAGGCTTTCCCAGAATGGCAAGGAATCAGGGTTTATATCCCCGAGCTGACAAACACGGATGAAATCGAAATGGGCATAGAAACAAATCCCACAATAGTTTGGCATCTAATGAGAAACCCGGCACCACAAATCAAAAACATCATGACAATAGGGTTATATGGAGAGCACGCGTTCCTGATAAAAGACATCACGAAGCTGGCTAAAGTTTATGAATGCAACCACTGTCACGCAAGATTCACGAAAGCAACCAACCTCCAACGTCACACAGAAAGATGCGCGCAAGGTAAAACAGTAATACACTGTCCAGGTGAAAAAGTTGAAGCGCCACAGACAGCATATCAGAAAGCGTTTTATCCAAAATACAGCGCCTCAAAAGAATCAATCCAGTGGTTAGAGTACGTGGCAAAACGATGGAATCTAAAAATAGCGCACGCAATGTCAGGACACGGGGGAGAACGCTGGATAGAGAAAAGGCCGGTTGACGGGTACAACCATAAGAAAAAGTTGGTTTTACAATATCACGGCTGCCGCTGGCACGGATGTCCAAAATGTTATCCAGATCGAAACCAAATAATAGAACACGGCGGCAAGACAGTAGAAGAACTCTACCAAGCAACAGTAAAAAGAACGGCACATCTGCGAAAGGTGGGATACAAAGTGGTGGAATGCTGGTCATGTCAATGGCTCGTTCCAGGAGGGGTAGACAAACACGGTAAAGATCCACCAAAAGTAAAAACAAAAAGTTATCCACATGCGATTTTGTATGATTTTGAGGCGTACGGGGATACAAACCGGCGAAAGGAACCAACAAAAAATCTAACGATAGAAAGCAAGCACATACCCGTCTCAGTGAGCATCGGCGACACGCTGGAAACCGTCATCACAGAAGAAGGAAAACAAGTGCCGAAAATCACGCACATCTGTGAAAAAAACCCCAAAGTGTTGGTTCAAAAGTTCATGGAAGAACTGAAAAGACGAGAGAAAAACATCAGAGCAAAAGTGCGCGCAGAATTCATGCCGGCAGACATCGAGCTGATACCAAAAGATCAAAGGAAAAAAATAGAAGAATGGTGCGACCAGGTGCCAACACTCGGTTTCAACTCAGGAAGTTATGATTTGAACCTGATAAAGAATTACTTCGCGGAACAGCTCGCAGGTACAACCAACAAAGTGAGAGTGGCAAAGAATGGGAGTAAAATCATGTTCTTACTCACGGACAGATTGCGTTTCCTGGACATAATCAACTACTTGGGCCCAGGAATCAGCTACGCGAAATGGGTGGAAGCGTACGACTGCAAGGCAACAAAATCCTGGCTCCCATACGAGTGGTTTAACAGCGCAGAAAAGCTGGATTACCCAGGATTGCCAGATTACCTGCACTGGTATTCGAAGCTTAAGAATGAGTACGTTCTAACACGGAAAGAATGGGAGGAATGTCAGAGACTGTTCAAAGAAAAAGGGATGAAAACCTTTAAAGACTGGCTGAAATATTACAATAATCTGGATGTGGCACCCGGGCTTGAAGCGCTCCAAAAAATGAAAAACTTTTACATAGAGAAGGGGATAGACATAATGAAAGACGCAGTCAGCATACCGGGGGTGAGTTTGCATTACTTGCTAAAGGGCGCAATAGAACGCAAAGCGGAACTATATGCCCCAAGAAAAGAAGCATATGAGATGTTAAAAGGGGCGGTAGTCGGAGGGCCAAGTTTGGTCTTCACAAGATATCATGAAGCAGGTAAAACGCGGATAAGATCGCATCAACACACGGACGCGAAACTTTGTCAAAACATCCTCGGATATGACGCGAACGCGCTGTGCCTCTCAACAATGCTGAGAGAAATGCCATGCGGAAAAGAAAGGGTTGTGCACTACACGGACGAGTACCAAGTAGATGCTGCCCCAATATTAACGCACAGATTAAAAGAAAAAAGCTGGTTCGGGTACGCAGAAGTGGACATAGAAATCCCAAACCACTTGCACCAAAAGTTTGAAGAAATGTGTCCGTTCTTTCACAACAAAATGGTACCAACCAAAGCTGTCCCAAAGCATATGAAAGAATACTTGAGAGCAACAGGAAGAAAACTAGTGGAGAAAAACAAGAAACTAATGGGAACGCTGTCAGCACAGAGGATACTTTTATATGAGCCGCTGCTGCAATGGTACATAAACCACGGGGCAAAGATAACTAGAGTCTACCGGACGATCGACTACGAGCCGAAAGTAATATTCGAATGGTTCGTGAAAGAAGTCACAGAAAACCGCCGTACAGGGGATGTGGACAAAAGCAAAGCACTATTGGCTGATATATTCAAACTTCTGGGAAACAGTGGATATGGGAAGCTGATAGAAGCGTTAGAGCGGCAAACAAACGTAATTTACACCAAAGATGAAAAGGTGGTGGACAGAGCATTGAGAAGCGCATACTTTTCAGACTTGGATGAGATTGGAGAAGCATATGAGTTAGAAAGTAGAAAAGCACGAACCAAAACTATGGAGGGGAGCTTTTTTTCATTTTCTCCAACAGGTCGCAAATATTTGGTTGATGGCTCTGCATAAACATTTTTTTTCTTGATTGCAGCAGCAGGTTTCATACCAATCAATCAAGTGACTTGGTTGTTCAGAGGAGAAACAACTTTGGGAAGCCTTTTTACCCACTCAGTAGACCGCAGACCCTCAGGTGAACGCATTTCAACCGCGTACTGGTGGCCAAACAAACGCTCAGCCAAGGTACGATTGAAACGTTCAACGATCGCTTGGTCTCTATGAATTTCAGGGTGGCCACGTCTGATAGAAGTTTTGTGATTTTCCATTTCTTTTGTAACAGCGCCCATAAATTCACGCCCAGGATCAACCTGCAACAGTTGAGGCCATTTCAAAGGTCCACGTGTATAAATTGTCTTAAAAGCTTTGGCAACCTCATCAGAGTTTTTAGAAGTTAAAGGCTGAGCTTCTTTGAATCTGCTGGCAACATCAACAACAGTAAGCGCGTATTTGTAAGTGCTACGACCCACTTTGTCATGTGGCAGAAAAAGAAGATCTGCCTGATGCACTTTGTTGGGTGAAAGCACATCGAATTTTAGACGAGGAATGTAGCGCGGTGCGGGGAGGTAAATCTGCCAGAGCGCTTGTTTGAACAACCATTCTTTGGCAATAACTTCAGGAACCTTTGCAGCGACCGCTAATTTTTTAATGGCAGAGATACCTTTCCAGTAACCCTGCGGGCTGTAATAACGCCGCTCCAATTTTGTATCCATTTAAATAATTATGCGCGATCATATATACATGGATACAAAACTTCGCGTACCTAACCCTCACAGGCAACAACTGGAAAAAATGTTGTTGGAAGAGCAGGAAGCGTTAATAAAAGAAATCAAACCGGAAATCGAGCTTGACTTTTACTCATGGGAACCCCCACTGCCGGATGAGCCCCACGAAGAGATGAGACACCACCTCAAATTATGGTATTTACTTGCGGTACTAAAAAAAGTCGGCATTTCTATAGATCAGGTCGGTGACAATATGGGGTTGACTTTTTTGGGCAATGTCATTCACCAATTCAAGCGGAATCAGCAACTCAGTTGCTACCCCGGGTCGTGTAACTACGTTTGTTTTTTATACAACTATTTTCAAAAGGTCTCATCAATCGATTGGCCGGAGAAAAATGCAATACTGGGAAAGCTCACGAAAAGATTGCCGAAGATGGTACAAACCAGAAATAAAGCCGAAAAAAGTTTCAACGAATGGTGGTTGGAGGCAAACACCCCACCATTAAACAGAAGTTGTCTTTGATGTTCTGTTAACCTTTACCCCGCCGTCAGTGTGGTTTGAAAAACGGAGTTTTGTCTTTGCAGTAGTAAAGCTGTTGTACTTTTTGATAATATCTTGGTACTCACTGTCTGAGATTTTACCATCTTCAAGAGCGGTCGATATGAGAGAGTTGATTGAGCTCAGCGTAGCTTCAGCCAAAGTTTGTATTTTTTCGTGTTTTTTCGCTTTACGCAGGAAAAATTTGATGGTGACCATGCCGGAGGTTGACACCAATGAAAACAAGGCGGCAGTTGCGATTAAAGGCCCGCCAACAACAACGCCAACCACAGAAAGAGAAGCGGCCAACCCAGAGCCTGTAAGAATGGTAGCAACTCCGCCTGTTAACGCACATACTGTTTGACACCGCGTGTGCCACCGTTTAAACTTGGCTGAGGTTTGGTAGTAATGCACCAACTGGTTTTCAAGATTTTTCTTTATCATTTCTATTTCAGCCCGCCGGAATTTTGTTGCAGAATCCATTTCTATATATATGTGTTTAAAAATAGGTTATCAACAATCATATGTGTTATGCCATTTGCCGTTAATTTTCTTTATCTCCCCCCTGCAACCCTTTTTAGGGTGTGTCCAAAACTTTTTGCTGAACAGACCGGTTTTCGTGTTAAAGGCACCTTTTGCGATGTCACCACTCCAATACTTTTTAAACAAATCCTTATCACCACCTGTGACAGCCATGATTGCAGCAGCCACATCTTGAGCCGGTTGAAAGCCCGGAATTTTTTCGCCGATCTTTTTATTGATCGTTTCACCGACACCCAAACCTACTTTTTGCTTCGAGCTGATTGCGTTGCGCGCCGCGGCGTGACCCCATTGCCGTTTGTTTTTGGGAATAGCATCAAGCGCCTTTACCATTTTTTTGTCTGCAGCGTGTTTGCAGCCTTTCTCATTTTTCTTGCCTGCACAGACGGCATAATCAACATCATGCTGCATTGCAACTGCGTCCGTGGCGCCTGTGGGTTGCTGATAAATCTTCAAGATCTTTCCCGTTTTGGGGTCGTAAGAAAGCTGTTTTTCAAGGGGATTGTATGGTCCTGTGTAGTTGTGTCCCGGAAGTGTCCACCCCTTTTTTGGTTTAGGCAGCTTGCCAATAGCTTTATGCAAATCAAAAGCCCCACCGCGTTGGTAAAGAGGGTTTGTTGGGTCATCTACTCGATTACCTGCATAAATTCTCATATCATAATTACCACCACTTTGTGTTTTATTAGAAACGAATCGTGTCTTGGTAATGCCACAACTTGCACATTTTACTTTAAGCAGCCTTCTACCGTTTTTTGTGGTAGTGTTTTTTTCACTTCCCGGTACGTTGGGTGTGAAACGCTTTTCCTTCACACAGTAGACCTCCATCTTATATAATTAAAGAAAATTCATTTGACTTTGGGGTGTGGGGTTTACCTCGCTGTGTGACACCCACCTTTCAACTTATTTCCCGGTATCATATCTTTTGGTCTTAATCTGTTTGAGGCTTTAGTCAACAAATCCCCAGACAAAGCATCAATTGTGTAATTAACAGCTTTTCTCGCGATTGGTTTGGCTTTATTGGCTAACTTCTTCTGATACTCTGGTTGTCTCAGAAACTCGCTTGCAAAGTATCTTCCTTGTTTCACACCTTGCTTTGCTAAATAAGGAACTCCGTACTCAAAGAAAGCTTCAGCTGCTGTATTTCCAACTGTATCAAGAACCCCACCTCCAAACATTCTTTTTTCAGCGCGTGCAAGTTCTTCTCTCTTCTTTTTGGGTAAACCCCTTCTGGTCCACTTAAATATTGGTTCCAAAATATTACCTCCTTCTTGAGCAGCACCACTTTGCGTTTTATTAGAAACGAATCTTGTCTTGGTAATGCCGCAGCTAGCACATTTTACTTTAAGCAGTCTTCTGCCGTTTTTTGCGGTTGTAATTTTTTCACTTCCCACCACATTGGGCGTGAAGCGCTTTTCTTTTACACAGTAAACATCCATCCTATACATTATGTGTAAAATAATCCTTCACCACAGCCTCGTTGGCGCGCGTATTTTCAGAAAACATGCTCAAAATATCTCGAAATGTCCGCCCTTTGTTACGCTCATTCAGGAAAAGCAAACAGTAGTAGCCGCAGCGCACACTGAATTCCTCCTGAAGCTGGTTGTCATTCCGAAGAAAGGTCTGTTTACCTTCAAGAATCAACTCTATTTCCCATTCTGCGGGTGGAGGTAAACCAAAAGAGTCAAAATATTCAGTTCCATCCCAGCAGCATACCCAATGGGTGCCTGGCCCTCCAAGATCATCCATGTTGATTATACAAGGGGAGTGGTTTTTCACGTGGATCTCGTCTCTCGCAAATATACCTTTGATGGGGATTTTCAAGTATTGGCACCATCGCTGCAAGTCATAATCAGTTAAGGGGACATCAACGAAGGCGGGCTTTTTTTTGGTCACCCCAAGAACCTATAAATGGTGGTGGGCGCATATATGGTGGAGGGTTGATGCGCATTCCCTTTCCTCCTGTTGGGGGTTTAACCCGCATGCCTGCACCATTCGCCAGCTTGGGCACATGTCTGATTTGTCTCTTGCTCATGTCTATATCCATGCCCGTTTTGTTTTTGATAGCGCGCTCTATTTCTTTGATCTGTCTGGGGGTCAAGGGCAAAGTGCCGCTACGCGTGCGCACATGTCTGATTTGTGTCTTGCTCATGTCTATGTCCACGCCCGTTTTGTTTTTGATAGCGCGCTCTATTTTTTTGATCTGCCTGGCGGTCAAGTGCAAAGTGTCGCTGCCGCCGGTTATAGCCTCGTTTTTAAATCTGAGCGTAACAGCTTCTCCTCGCGCAAAGGCCCGCGCGAGGCTTACTTTTTGTCCGTCCGAAAGTGAAATCTTGTGCGGATAGTAAGTCGTCATCTCTTATATTTCATACAAAAATTATTTCACTTTGGGGGATCAGCAACTCCACCTCCAAACATTCTTTTTTCAGCGCGTGCGGCATCTCTTATATTTCATACAAAATTATTTCACTTTTATACCATCACCAGCTCATTACCCACCTGCTTGAGAACAAATTCGGACTCGTACAAAATTCCTGCATAAATGGTGTAGTCTTGCGCGTTGGCCGCCTCGTTGAGCCTGTAGTGAAAAACCATCTGCTTCGGGTCGTTGGTCATGTTATCCTTGTTTTCGCGTAAGTCGAAATAGAGTATTGGGTATAAATCCTTGAAGTTGTTGGGCTGAAGCTGCACACCGGTGTTGTAGTCGTTTTTGCGGTACCGGTAGTTCATCAAGTCATTAAGAATGCGCAGTTTGAAGTTTTCGTCGTAGTCCAGCTCCGGATAGTACTGTGAAGAGCCGTACTGTAGCCGGCAGGTCGCTAGCTTGGCTGAATTGTCTCCGTCAATGTTGAAGGTGTCAAAGAAGTAGGGGTTTTGAGTCAAGGCGTCCTTCTTCCTCGACTGTTGTATGAAAATGAAAACATGTTTTGCATCCTTTACGCCGGGATTTATCTGCCACTGTCCGAAAGCGTCACGCCGGCTGCTGCTGGGCTGGATCATTTCATTCAGGTACGTCCATTTCTGAGGTTTCAAAAAGTTTTCGTTTGCTAGCTTCTGCCCTTCGCTGGTAAAATGCAGCATTGGAACCCACAGCTCGAAGTTTCTCACCACTATCCTGCGATCGGTGCCATCGTTTTGCCAAATCAGCTCTGCATCCGATTGTAGCTCAATTTCAAACTCCATCTGCATTGGGGGAAGAAGTTTGTCACTCAGCTCTTCAAAGAATGAGTACCTGTTAAGCGGTATAAGAGTTTCAACCGTGAGACCGGCATGGGCAAGCAAACCCCTTTCTCTGATTCCAAGGTTAGTGGCAGCGACGGCCGTTACATTGCTATTCGTTGTATCCAAATACCAAAACTGGTTTTTCGCTGCGCTCCTCGCGAAGTCATCAGAAAAATCCAACAAGTTTTTGATAAATATGAGCTTGTGAATGTTGTTTACGTTGTAAAGGTTTTTGCCCGATGATTTTACCGCAAGTTTGTTTATCAGTGAAAATGAGCCGTTAATGGGCGCTGACCTAGCGTCTGCTGCAACTTGTGCGCCATCCGCGGTTGCCTCAAAAATGAAATCAGCCCGGAAGTAGGCGTTATACCAGTCAAACCAGTTGTCTCGGTCGGTGAGTGTGAATTTATAGTTTGTTTTTACCTGGTGCTGATTGTTACCCGGGATAGTGATCGGTTTGTCTAACCCGATACGAACATACTCTGTTTTTTCCAAATGCCTGTGGCTTCTGAACATCTTGCGTCCTATATATCTTTTAAAAAAATTATTTTAATTTTCCGCTATCAATTGGTTTACTTTCAACCTTGCAGCCCGACCTGCATTTAAAATCTGGTTCAACTTTTTTCGTGAATCGCCGCTTAGTTTAGTTTTAGGTGCCCCACTTAGCATCTTCTTCAGTTTTTGTTTCGACTCTGTACTAAGTGTACGCTGCGGGGTCTTTTTACCCTTAGGTTTTACACTTGGGGTCTTTTTACTCTTAGGTTTTACACTTGGGGTCTTTTTACTCTTAGGGCGTGGAACAGCAACTGAGTTGCTATTTCGCAAAACCGCTTGTATCTTGTCTGCCGCTTTTTCTTCTGCTTTTTCTGCGGCTTTTTTCAGCATTTGCTTCGAGGCGTCATTTACAGCCTTCTCCAACGTCTGACGGGTGACCTTCTTTTTGAACCGCTTTCCTATATTCATCAGGGTGTCTCTTACAACCCCCGTACCTTTGTGTCTGTATCTATATGTTCCGTTTGGTGCGTCATAATATCTCGCCCACTCACTCGGATGATTCATTATTATACTTATGTGTAAATTATTTTTCTTTTTCTTCTTCGATGATTATGCTTAAAGCCACGTCTTGGTCATTCAGATCTATAATGTTGTTGCGGCCGTCTGTGATTTTGATATTTATTGCATTAATTCTGTTTTTGTTCACCGGGTGCCACAGGAGGCGGCGGGGCTCTTTTGAAAAGGGGTAGCTAACGGAGAGTTCAGCGGTTGAAAAAGAGAACATAACGTCGCCTCCGATGTTGTCCACAGCCCTTGTAATGAGATCGCAATGGATATAGATCCAGTCGACGCCTCTTGTTATATTTGGCACGTGGTCGCTCCTATTGTTCGCTCCGTCTATTGTTTTCTTGTCAAAACCCAGCAGCGCAGCAAATTCACCTCCACTTAGATCAAGCTCGTAGCCGTCCTGCAACAAAATAACCGCCCGATACGTTGTGGTGTGAAAATACAGCTGAAAAATAAACTTGGATTTTTCATCCTTGGGATCCACTCTTCCGATTAGTGCCTGAATGGTGGTGTTGAGACCGTTGTAATCATACATTCCATCCGGAATTGTCACGGTTTTCCAGTTCTCTGTTTTTTTCCGCATTTGAATTCGTTGTTGTTGTACCGTTTCGCGATGTTGTACCACGAATAAGACATGGATACCAGCTCATTTAACGCCGCCCTGTACTTTTTGACGGGATCTAAAGCGATTGGTGGGTCAAAGTTAATTGTAAAGTCATGTGACTTGCTGTTGGCGTTGTTTTGTTTGGCCAGCCGCGAGTCAAGCAACAGGTTGAAATGAAAATGGGTTGTCATGTTGCTTATATAATATTACTCAAAATTTTGTGGGCTTCTTTTTGCGTTATTTCCTTTAGCTTTACCAGCAGCCCCAACATCTGCTTGACCTGTTTTTTCAGCTTCAGTGAAGTGTTGCCCGCCTGTATAGACGCCAAGCTTAAGTGTAGCCTTTCAACCAAAGCGTTTGGATCAACACTTCCGCTTCCTTCCATTTCCCTTTCTCTTTCGGGTTCCTGTTCCCAGTCGGGTTCATCATCCTGTTCCCAGTCGGGTTCATCATCCTGGGGTATCGGCAACTGAGTGTGGGGTAACCTTACTGAAGGTTGTTTATTCCCTTTTCTCCTTTCAAGAATTTCATCTCTTGCCTTTTTTATTTGTGTCAATGTGTATCCGGTAAAATTTGATTTTTCACTTTTTACCACATAGTTTGGATTGTTTTTATTTACTGTTAACATCCTGTTTAGATTCTGTAGGTCAGTTGACTCTGATCCCTTGATAACCAGTTCTTGTGGTGGCCCCCATTTACTTGGTTGCTCTTCTTCCATTTCTTCCATTAATTCCGTTTCTTCCTCTTCAGCCAAAGGTGGTAACGGTGTTGATGTTGGTGATGATGTAGGTGATGGTGTTGGTGGTGGTGATGGTGATGGTGTTGATGTTGGTGTTGGAGGTGGTGTTTCCGCATCCGGATTAAAATCTCCGTCGAAGGGGTTGTTTAAATCAAACTCATCCATACCATAGTCTGGAACCTCTTCTTTTGGCTCAGCAACTGAGTTGCTATCCCCTACTTGGAGTTTGTCAAGCCGCGATGTGATAGGTTTGAACAAATCCTCACCTGATAGCTGGCCAAACTCTTTATTGATTTTGTTGTTTTTTATTGCCGCGAGGATTTTGTCGTTCTGCTGCTCAACTTCAGCCTTTTCACTGACAAGTTTTTGCCACTTCTTCATGGACATATTTTTGCCGTATATATAACAGAAAAAAAATGAAAATTCCCAATTACGACCCCAGTTTGGCTACAAAAAGTAATTACAAGCAAGGCCACCCTTGTATGCCAGCAAATATCTTTCGGATGCTTATTTGCGGGCCAAGCAACTCTGGTAAGACAAATATTCTCATGCATATGCTTTACAGGCTGTTGGTCTACGACAAAATTTACCTTTGCGCTAAGAACCTGCATCAAGACAAGTACCAATATTTGATTGATGATTTCGAAAAAAGAGTCAATCCTGTGGCTGGCTATAATGTTATTGAAGGCGCCAACGATGTTGTTCCTTTGGAAACGCTGTCCACTGACAATCAAAAGATTGTAATTTTCGATGACATGGTTTGTGAAAGCAACCAAAACGACATTATCGATTATTTTATCAACGGTCGCCACCGCAATTGCAGCGTCATTTATCTTTCTCAAAGCTATTTTAAGGTCCCCAAAAACATCCGAGATAATTGTAGCCACTTTTGCATTTTCGACTTTCTTCCCAAAGAAAATAACCGTATTGCTGATGAATTAGGAATTGACAGAGCGCTGCTTGAAAGGGCTACCGATGCTAAATATTCTTTTTTATACCACGACAAACCAAAAAAAACCACACTTAAAAATTTTGACGAAAATATATAGAGATGGGGTTTATTAACGGTGCGACGGGTGCAGCTCAAACACATGAAGAGTCTACTTCAATCCGAGGGGAAGCCGGCCCTGCTGGTCCAACTGGCGCAACTGGAGCGCGTGGCCCTAAAGGTGAAAAAGGTGATAAGGGAAATACTGGCCCACAAGGTCCTAAAGGAGATAAAGGTGATGCTGGAGAAAAAGGAATAAAAGGTGATACGGGCTCACAAGGACCGACCGGACCTGCTGGCCCTGCGGGAGCGACGGGACCTACGGGACCAACCGGAGCTACAGGACCCGCGGGACCCACTGGAGCAACTGGACCTGCGGGTTCGAAAGGAGCTATTGGTCCAAAAGGAGAAAAAGGTGAAAAGGGTGATAGTGGGGATGTATCATCAGCTAGCGTTACTGGTGACATTGTCATGAACGACCATGCAATCAAACAGCTCGCAAATCCTGTCGGCGATCAAGATGCTGTCAATCTTACTTCAATGAAAAAATATGTGGGCTCCTCTGCAATTACAACTGGCCACGCCCATAAAAAGAATGACTTAGGTTTTTTAACCCAAAGGGTTGGTGTTTCAGCTGTAAACAATATTTCTTCTGTTACCGTTGAAGACTTTACATCCAACCTTCACAGTGTCAATAAAAAGGCTTACACTTTTAACGTTATAAAAACAAGTGACAATTCTTTCAACTCGCGTTTGGCGTTGAATAAAACACCTCTAAAAGAAGGAGAGTACACTATATGTGTTGAGTTCTTTTACCCTAAAAACAAAAACGACCAAAACTGGTTTCTTAACCCTTTAAACAAGTTGGCCTCCAGTACTATTACCTACCACACCAAACGCTTTGCCACCCATAACCCTCCGTATATGAGGATCATTTTTAATACTTACAAATTAAAAGATAAGAATGACGACACTATCTATTTTGACATTTTAAATCCGGGTTATGATGGTTCAGCACCTAGTGAAAAGGCCGCTTTAATCATTTACGGTGTAAAGGGGTATCAATCAGATATAGACGGAATTATTTACGATGATGTTTTCTTTCTCGCTTCCGACGGCGATTTTACTCTACAAACAAATTTAGATATGAACTTTTTTCAAATAAAAAATTATGATCCAGGCTTCGTAACAGACAACGATACAATCAAGTTAGATAAAAATTTAGATCTTAACGGTAATGCGTTAAAGAATTTCCAACCTAGAATAGTAATAACTGGCGAATGGAACTCGGATGAAAATGTTACTGGTAATAGAACTTTTGTTAAATTCGGTAATAACCTTCGTGTGATGGCGCCATTTCCTTGTTTACTCGACGGTATCTCAGCTTTAATTATTGAAAATAAGGGTGCCTCTAGAACTTATGAAAGAATAGGTTTTAATTTTACTTTACCTTATGGTTTCAGACATAACTACCCATTTACAAGCATACGTAATGCTAGTGGTTTAAAATACCAATATGCAGAGCCCCGTTGGGGGAGCAGCGATGATGAAAGAAAAAAAATAGACCCGGGAGAGTATTTTGGGGTTTATTTATCTCAACACGACCACCCCGATAGAGGCCTATCTAATACAAAACAGGTATTAGTAAGTTTAATTTTAATAGACGATTTTTCTTTTAAGAAGTAAGTTTGCCGACGTGTAACCATGCATGTAGTTTTCCTGTCTCGTGTTATTGGCACGTGTACAGAACGTTCTAGAGACAAGTTTCACGTGTTTTGGCTCGTGTTATTGGCACGTGACAGAACGTTCTAGAGACAAGTTTCACGTGTTTTGATTGACATGCTTGGCGAAGCGTGAAAGCCTGTTGCTTTATTAGTAGAACACACTTGAAATCTATTCAGTTGCTTCATCTTCTAGCGAGTAGACAGTTCTTGTCGTTTGGTTAGAACAAAAAAAAAATGAACAAGACGCGGTTTTATCCTTTCGAACTGATCTTGGGAAGCTGAGAGATGTTCTCGTGAATGCTTCAAACGGGAGTGAAGAGGTTAAATCGCTATTCGAAGAGTTGCTAAGATTTACGCTGAACTACGTCGACTGAAGAACTGTTGATTCAAAACAATAGAAATGGGTTACGCCGTAACCGAATTTTAGCATTAATTAGAATAACAACAAAGATGGGTTACGCCGTAACCGATTTTTAAGCATTAATTAGACTAACAATAGAAATGGGTTACGCCGTAACCGAATTTTCTTCAAGTTCGAATTTTTATTTGGTGTGTGTCCCACGGCGTGGGACTTATGCAAATCACCAGCTTCTATCTTGTTTCCATTGTTGTGGACCGACACAGCTGTGTTGTGACGTCATGTTGTAGTTGCATAAAATTTATAATCTACTTGAATAAAAATTAATTCATTTTACACTCTTGTTGTGTTTCTGTCTTACAACCCCTTTGCTTACCTGTTTCTTAAAACAGGGAAACCCCCGCTTCGACTAGAAAAATATTAGTTTCCGGTCTTTCTGAGAAAAAGGTCACGCAACGGCTCCTCATAGAAAGATTTCTTGAAACACTCATCATAATCTTCTGCGTCATAATATGGATAGCCGAGATAGTGCCTTTCTCCATTTCTGTGGCATAGATTACAGAGATCATTCAGTCCGCATCTTCCGTCACATTTAAAACAGAACAAGACCCTTACAATTTGTTCATTGTGTTCGCAAAATGGTGCTATCAGGATTGATTCATTAACTTCATCCCAGCCTAGAGCTTTTCGCTGTCTGAGCTTCATTAAAGTGTGCGCTTTGTTGATTTCTTTTCTGACGTCGTCCCAGCCGAGCATTTTACGTTGCCAGAGTTTGATTTTTACATACTCCTTGCCGATTTGTTCTCGAAGTTCTGCCGGAAG
Source organism: Meandrina meandrites (assembly GCA_963693305.1). Classification (NCBI taxonomy): domain Eukaryota; kingdom Metazoa; phylum Cnidaria; class Anthozoa; order Scleractinia; family Meandrinidae; genus Meandrina; species Meandrina meandrites. The sequence continues at coordinate 21,551,382 of OY855907.1, read as the reverse complement.
TGCTTGAATCAGTTCTAATGTGTCCATCTCTTTGCAAATTTGTTAATTGTTAATTGTTCTTAACTTATTTACATTTGTTTGCGTTTCTTTAAATTGCAGCGCGCCGTCTTCGAAAAAAACTTTATCTATGAAGTTGATTAGCTGTTTATTGTCTCTGGCCGCTTTGTCCCGCAGGTATTCTGCCCATGCTTCATCCGTGTATGGGATACATTGGTTTAGGGTCTTCTTGATTTTCATTCCATCGATATACACATAGGGGTCTTCTTGATATTTTTTTATTTCTTCTTCGAACTTTTTCGCTGCTTCCGCCATTATCTCAGCCAGTTTTTTATTTAAAAGCTTTTGCATGAGTGACATTTACAGCCCGCTGCTTTTGTCCAAATGGTGGCAAAAAAAATACACAGCATAAATATACCTGTGCAAAATGCTTGTGTCGGTCCACATGCTCGTGTGCGCTATCAAAGACCTTTCTTCCCCCTCTTGGGTTAATGATGTCAAACTTATTACGGCTCAAACTGTGGAAGCTATTCTTGATGCTTCTGAATATCTTGATAGTAATCATCATCCTGAATTTGCCCCCTAATTCTTCAGAGCTTTCTTTATTATGTACTCCACTTGGTCCTGGCTAAACTCATTCGCCATAATTCTGCGGTACAGCTGCGGCGTCATAATTGGTGTTTCGTAAACCGGCTCTCCTGGTCCCGTCAAATCATACTCTTCCATTTCTGTTAAGTCGTATGTTTCTTCTTCCTCACTTGTTTCTTCGGGTTGTATCAGGGTGTTCTTTAAATCTTGCGGGCTCATTTTTTTCATTGCTGTGAGCAGCTCGTCTGAAATGTGTATTGGTGGATCTATAATTTGTCCTTTTTCCGGTTCTCCGATAAATAATGTATGTTGGGTTGTCAGTCTGTTTTTGGGGGTTTTGGTTTTTTTTCGACTTTGGTTAAGGAGTCCTTTTCTTCCACGTCCCATTGTTGTTTACTTCACTGTTGTGTTCCTCTAAATAGACGTTCCGCGGCTCGTTTGTTTATTCGGTTTTGTTCTTTTCTTCCAAGTAGTAATATCGGAGTCGAACGAATACTACTGAGCAGCACCCACCTTTTGCCTCTTTCCCTAGTACGAAGGGGTTTATCCCCTGAGTACTAGTCTCGGAAAGAGGCAAAATTAGGTGGGTGCGCCCGAAGTGGTATTCGTTCGACTCCGATATTACTACTTGCTGGCAGAACCTGACTCACCATTGTCGCCTTAATTGTTGTTGTTGTTGTTTTTTTTTTTTCAATTCAGGTAATCAAAGAGAGGCGCATGATGAAGGAAATGGGAAATCAACCTGCCCGCCGTGATTTGTTAGACATCGCCATGGATATGGTTGATGATGAAACCGGTGTCGGAATGGACGATGAACAGCTGCGCGCGCAGGTGTTTACCTTCTTGTTTGCTGGACACGAGACCACAGGTGTAAGCATGTCTTGGACCTTGTACGAGCTCGCGAAATATCCCGAAATCCAGGAGAAAATAAGAAAGGAGGCAAATGAAGTCCTAGGGGATGGTATGTATCTCTTGCTATTATAGTTTTTTATTACTATTACTATTGTTATAATGAACTCATTAATGATTCATCTAGTAAAAAGAGAGACAAACATAACCGTGAATGAGTTTTAGCAGATTTTGATGATTTTATTTCTTCCTTTACTCCTTAGTTTTTGTTTCAATTAAAAATTAAGAGCGTCGTATTTTCAACTCTCTTCTCGGTATTTGGATATCCCGATAAAACACTGTCTCTCGTGTTTGATATATCTTATATAATATATTAGCTTCTAAGCTGGTCGCACTGTCTGCCATCTTAAGTATGAATACTTTCATTGGTCATTTCTATTTTCGTTAGAATATCAGCACTCACTTCAAAAGACATCATGTGTTTGTTGACATCAAGGCAGGTCATGTTACCTAGCAACGTGTTTAACCGCAAAGCACGCGGGTTTGGTGAATATGCTCTTGGTCTCTCAGATGTGATGATAATTGACGAAGTTATGGAAGTTGTGGAGATTTTTTAGTGTGAGATTGGTTTCCATGGGGATGGAAAGATGGTAACTTAACTTTATGAAATAAAATGTATTTACTGTCATTGACTGGAAATGTTTCTCTCTAAATTAATACAGGAACCGACATAACCTGGGCAAAACTTGACGAGCTTCACTACCTGACCAATGTCATCAAAGAATCCATGAGGCTATACCCTGCTGCGAGCTTTTTGGGCAGACAATCAGCACAGGAAGATACACTTACTGGATACCGAATTCCTGTTAACACTCATGTTCTTTCTGGAATTCACGTTATTCATCGCTCTGAAAAGTACTGGCCAGACCCGAATACCTTCAAACCCAGGAGGTTTGATAATTTGAGTAAGCTTTTTTTTATCCCATCTGCTTAAAGATAGGAAACGTTAGAGGGGAAAGGCGATATACCCTTTATCCCTCTTTCTTTAAAGGTCAAATGCAACGAAATTGGGAAATTTTTCTTTTGTCCAAAAACCTGTCCTAAATGGCAACACTAATCATAACCAACTCTCAGAATTGGTTTTTGTGCGAATTGTGGCGCTCAGGAGATGAAAATCCGACGATTTCCGACGGCTTTACGAAAACGAACCAGAAATAGCCGCGCTTGGAATGGTAACGAATAAAGGAATTTGTGACGTCACGTGTGGTGAGCCTGTTTTCACATGTTTCCTTGAACCCCATAAATTTCCTTGCAAATCCTTCAGAATCCTCGGGTTTGTTCGATGGATTTCCAGAGTTTATGGACTAGCCGTTGGTTGAAACCGATGAAGACCTTCATTCGAGCTTTCAAAATGTCCAAATACAGCCATATCTGTTGGAATCACAGATATTGGGCAATGTATATAAATCAATTTTTCAGGTGAATCCGACTCGGCGAGTGAACAAGATGGCGGTTATGATATCAAGAACGAAGAAATTGGCCAGGTAGATTGGTGAGCCTAATAAATACAATAACAACTGCTGTTAAGTCTATGTCTTGCGTTTATGCTTCTATGCAATTACTTATTCGTCAGTAAAATATGTTATGGATGTGTGTTTGCGTTTCTGGAAATCATGGCCAACCGGACAGCTGTCATGTCATGATATTTTTACTGAAAGCCATGTAGTTTGCTCGCTAGATTAACACAGCTTGAAATATCTGACAAACATCTGCTTTAAGCATCAGAGTTCTGCTTGGTGTTGTGTGTCCTTTATGCATCATGTAGGTGATTAAGTAGGTTAGCAGCACCCTTCATGCACCAGTCAATGTAACTCCCCCAACCCCGGGACTATGCGGGGAATTTATACTTCCATGTATTAAAACTGGCTTTTATATTATATACTAGATGAGTTTTGAAATTACTTCTTCAATAAAGTGGGGAATGATCTGATGCATGTTGTGTATTTCATCCTCTGTAACTGCTTTTTTATCCTTTACAAAGATTTTGTTTTAGCACTATTTAATTTCCTAAATATATATTGTTAAAATATCTAAATTGTTTTAATGGGATGGGATAGAGTTTTAGGATGAAGTTTACATATCTGCAAGATATGTATGTTTCTATGGTGCTGACACAGGACACATCACAGCAGCATGTAGCAGGGATAAATTCACGATGTACACACATGATTTGTACCACTAAGTCCCTGCTGTGCATATCCTTGTATGTATATCTGTTTTTGTCCATGCTGCATGTTGCTGTGAGCTGTTCATCCTGCAATTTGACCCTTTGTGTGTCAGTCAGTTCCTTTGCTTTATGCATTTAGTAGTATTTGTTACATCATACATTTGTTATAGCTTGTCTCAGCCTGCTAAGGGGGCAAGATAAAAACGTGGCATCCATGACAGGTTTCGTTGTGCTTTTGTTGTGGGTGTATGGGGTTGGAGGTTGGGGGGGGGGGGGGGGCATTGTGAACAAAATTTAATCAAGAGGTCTTTGTTATCAGGTATAAGTGGTGTACAGTTACTTTTAGAAAGCCTGGGCATATTGATCATAATATTGATTTTGAGGTCAAATCCGTTTCAAACACTGCATGATAAGGGATGCTTTACCCAGGACAGGAGAGAGGGAACTCTCAAGAATTTGGCTGGAAGTATGCTTCAAGACCTTTCAAACCTGTACCCTATTTCAGACTAAACAAAGTATTTCCCCTCCATATTTCAGACCTAGCACAGACATTGATCGAATGGTATCCGAGGATGCATTTTCCATTTTCTACCTTAAACCAGACCAAATCTTGCTTGTCAGGGATGAAATACAAATAGAAGTTTCTTCTAAAAGTATTCCCAATTCTAGGCCAAAGCTCACAAAAAATGGTCAATATTTTTAATACCCTATTTCAGAATTGCGCAAAAACCATACCCTATGGCACCAAACACACCCATATAGCTTATTAAGGGTGTACCCTCAAAGCTGTCAATGAGGAATTTTTAATAGGTCAATAGCTGTGGGGCTGACAAAATTATGAAGAGTATTAGTTACAGTAATACTATTTATTTAATGTCATGATACATGTACTGGAGTGGTTGCTGATTCTCCCGAGCCAGTGGATCTTGATAAAAGTACTCAACAACAACAGAAAAGTGAGCTAGTCTAGCCAGGTTTTTGCCTTTGATTTCTCCTAAATAAATACCAGGAATTAGAACTGAATTACCATTCAGTTTTACAAACCAGTTTAATGGCCAAATTAGGCCTGATTTGCAGCTGATAATGAGCGCGAGGAAGTACACCACATAAACAATTTGCAATGTAACAGATGGTGTAAAATGTCATGCCTGTAGGGCCCACGAGCCTTGGAAGTTTGCTTATTGTGAAAAAACAATTATCAAAATAAATATATAAAGGGAAGTGGTATTTCTGTGCTTCTACTATTTGCATTCAATATGGTTGTGGGGGTTGAAGGTCCACCATTTGTAGATTTGTGTGGTATATTTTGGACCAAATTGTGTGATTCTAGGTTAATATTTCAATGATACATTCTACCTAATGTCCTTCACTTTTACCTGCCTTGTTTCCAAAGAAACTGCCTTCAAAATGTACAAAATGCTAAGATAACCTATGCTTTCAAAATTTCCTGGGGGAGGAAACCGCCACACCCCCCTAAGTTCTTGTGCCTGCAGCACTCAGGATTAAGTGCCAGAGGTGCTCATTTGCACCCTCCCCCCCCCCCCCCCCCCCCCCCCCCCCCATGCAAAATCCTGGCTACGGGCCTGAATATGTATGGGGCTGATTTAAATTGTAAAACGAATGCTGGCCAAAAATTAAGCAGGTAAATAGATCATTTTCTTATTCGGGATTGGACTGGAACTAGCTTGCAATGGAGGCTAAGTGCAGGGAATGTCGTGAAAAAAGGCTTAATGTCATTTACATGTGGGAGAATTCCCTATATAAGCCTCCTTTGTAAGCTAGTTTCAGTCCAATACCAAGGATACAAAAATGGTCTATTGGCCTTCAACTCCTCCACAAATGAATTAATTCATCATATTGCCAGAAAAATCATTGTATGTACATCATTGCCTTGGGCACCAACAATAGGGACCTTCAGATTGGAGTATGAGTATGACTTTCGAATTTCAATCCAGTTATGTTCCCAAACCCCTCACTCCTCCCTGTTGCTGACCAGTTGCGAAGAAGACTACTGGGAAGAGATTGGAGTGAAATGTGACAATCTAATGTATAAGCACTAGGTTTGAAGTCATACTTGTACTCGCACAATGAGCCAGGAGGACTTCTGTTATTGTATTTTGCATTCATCACAGGTAGCCAAAGCTTAAGATACGACTGAAAATAAATAAAATGATCTAAAATTGTCAAATGTTTATTGTTTTATCAATCTTATATTACATATTCATGTGAGCTTTGAAAATTAGCATAATATGCTAATTCTAAAATTGCTCCCAACTATCAAAGCGAAGCGAAAGGTAGCACACTCGAACCGCCAGAATGCCGACCCATGTTCATGAAATGAGCTGTAATTCTTAAAGTTTGCTATCTTCCCCTCAAAACGCCTCAAATTCAAAGGCTTCAATAGTCATTCTATAAATACATACCGAAAAAGTGCCCAATGTTACATCCTTTCCCCGGCAAAATTTCAGTGGTAAACCTCCACGAACCATCCGCGGCCCGAGCGCCTCTGCAATTCTTCTCATTAAATCATATGCAATTTGGAACCACAAAAGCTACTTTCTAGGGGAGGTGTATGTAATGTCGCTGCAACATATGATGAAGTGTAATCAAATCATGTGTCGCACGCCCACGAACCTCCACGAACCATCCGCAGCCCGAGCGCCTCTGCAATTCTTCTCATTAAATCATATGCAATTTGGAACCACAAAAGCTACTTTCTAGGGGAGGTGTATGTAATGTCGCTGCAACATATGATGAAGTGTAATCAAATCATGTGTCGCACGCGACATACCATACACCTCCCCTAGAAAGTGGCTTTTGTGGTTCCAAATTGCATATGATTAAGTGAGAAAAATTGCAGAGGTGCTCGGGCCGCGGATGGTTCGTGGAGGTTTACCACTGAAATATTGCCGTTTTGCCGGGGAAAGGATGTAACATTGGGCACTTTTTCGGTATGTATTTATAGAATGACTATCGAAGCCTTTGAATTTGAGGCGTTTTGACGGGAAGATAGCAAACTTTAAGAATTACAGCTCATTTCATGAACACGGGTCGGCATTCTGGCGGTGCGAGTGTGCTACCTTTCGCTTCGCTTTGATAGTTGGGAGCAATTTTAGAATTAGCATATTATGCTACTTTTCAAAGCTCACATGAATATGTAATATAAGATTGATAAAACAATAAACATTTGACAATTTTAAATCATTTTATTTATTTTCAGTCGTATCTTAAGCTTTGGCTACCTGTGCATTCATAATAAATTTCAAATAGCAAACAATTAAAGTCTCCCTCGAGATCAAGAGGCAGTTTTATTAAATGTTTTATTGTTCTGTACATTAGATCAACATAATATAGAAGAATGTAGAAGCATCCGACCAGTCGCAACACATAGTGCATGCTACAAGTAAATTAAATTTCAGTAAATTTATTCAATATTTCCTTGCTGTACTTCCAATATTATACAGGCCTCGTGATTCACAGTTAACGTTATAATTTTGGTAGAAGTTTATGAAGTGACTATGGTTATATTATTAATTAAGAAAGTAGTCTGTGCATCAGTAAGGTTGAATCTGATATAAGTCCGAGGCAATACACCTGTACAGCGTTCATTTTAAGCAACTTTACCTCTAGCTCCAGTGTAGCTTTCTCCCAAAGGATTTCGCATTAGTGCCTTGCTAAACGGCTTTCTTTCCAAGTTGGCAATAGTTGGTGCAGCGCCAGGTCTCTTTCGAGGTTTTTGGAACTCAAACTCGGACAACAGTGCAGAATTCTGCTCGAAGCTTTCAGAGAAAAATATGGCGGATGATAATGACATGCAGTTGGCGTAAAATCCCCGGTAAAATCCTCTCCTTTTTTCTTTCTAAACCATCCTTATATCGCTCATCGTCTTTTAGAGGACATTTCGAATGTTATAATGGCTTAATCTGGATTTTAAATATTGACACAACCCAATAGAAAATCAAAACAACAACACTTCGTTATGCTTTCGTTCTTATTGCGTGGGGAAGCTCGCCACATATGACGTCACAAGATCCATTTACGACAATTTTCCGAAGTTTCACCGAACCGTTCCGTTTGTGAAGCGAAGAAAAAGAGCTGTTTTCAATGTCGAAAATCTCGGCGACGTTTTAACCAAATCGTTTAAAACTTCGGATTATGATTATTCTAGGTATTTTCTTTCATTTTAACTTAAAATGGGTCTAAAATAAAATTTGGCCAAATTTCGTTGCATTTGACCTTTAAAACAATTTAATGATCTTGTTACCAAATACCAAAGTAGCTTCTCGATCATTGCTGACATGGGAATTCAAAATCAGTTGCGAGAACATACGACAAACCAAACTAATTCTCCACAGATTTCAGCCAAAAGTCACAAGCTCGATCATTATTATTACTTAATTAAGTTTTAATTCTGGGGGCGTTTTGGGGGTTAAAATAGGCAAAACAAAACTGGCAATTTAATTGCTAGACCAAATACAAATGGAATGAAGTTAACAAAGAAAATTAACCAAGGCAATAGAAAATAACATGGTAAAGACCTGAAAAACACAAACTGTGGTTGTATGAATGAAGGATCATGTGTACTTTAGGTACCGTCGACCGACACTATCGGTCGAGTATCGGCCGACATATCGGTCGATACTCGGCCGACATATCGGCCGACACTCGGTCGAGTATCGATCGATATATCAATGGAGTATCGGTCAGTATCGACCGATATGTCGGTCGATAGTCGACCGAGTATCGGCCGATATGTCGGTCGAGTATCGGCGGCCTCTCTGTTAATTGCTTGTTGGTGTATCGGCCGATAGTGTCGGCAATCTATCGGTGAACTGTCGGTCAACTGTCGACGGTATATCAGTGTGGCTTTGAAGAAGAACGATGACTTACAGTCATAGGTAGCTAATTGTGGCATCTGAGGCCGTTTAAATTACCTGTTTTACACACTGTTCATGACTGTTACAGTGGAGCCCCCATACAACAAAGAACCGATGCACCTGAAGGATGTCTTTGATATATTACTGAATCTCTGTTACAGATTTTACACTTACACTGCTACACTTACACTTACGTACACTCCTTATTTTCGGGTTTTCCCTTAGATTAAAGTGCATATGCACTTTGCCCCTTTTTGTAGTTATAATCGAGAAAAACGTGAAAAACGCGTTAAACACAGGAAATTGGCCGAGAACTGGACCCGGCCAAGAACTGGACCAAATACTGTACGTTTCCATTTCCGACAACTAAAATTATTAAACAAACTGTATGCAAGCAGGAGCTTTTCCACACACTAAAAGTACAGCTTACGATTCATTTTTTTTTTAACAAATAATAGCGGAGCTCCACAGCGGCCCGAAGGGCCGCAGAGCGGAGCCCCATAACTACCGTGCGAGGATAGAAATTGAGAAAACCATGCGTTTGAGTTTTCATGGTCATCGTGGCAAGCGGCATGGCTCGCGGGCGCGTGCGCGTGCGCTCTACATACGTACGTGCGAACGAAGTCGCCCAAAATGGCGGCCATACTCCAGAAAAATGCGTGACCTGGGCAGGCCTCTTACAGCTTTGATATTGACCATCCCTCTTTAGTTAAAAAATACCTATCGTAGAAGTTTGTAGGACACTGCATTTTTTTTTTTTTTTTAATGTTGAAAAAAAAAAAACACGAATCGATCGGGTGAGACAGCGGCAAAAGCTCTCCCCGGAAATGAAAACTTGTGAAGAAAGTCAGCAGCAGAAAATATTTCTTCGTTATTTTTTTTTTTTTATCCCATCACATCTAAAGTTTTTATATACTTCAGAGATTTTTTCTCACATCAAAAAAATGATCTGGACATCTCATATCAACTTAAACGAAGCAATTGCATGAAAAGGCGGCAAATCTTTGGTACGCGCTGTTCACCTTTAAGCTGAATGAAAGACGCGAAGAAAGCTGTTGGAGAACTTAGGTCTTCGTGAATATTTCTCGCTCTATGCACTCATCTACATCATGGAAACTTATGCCAAATGATTTAGGACAACCTCATAAAACGGGAAGATCCGAAATAATTGCAGACTTGAACATTATATATCGGACTACAAGTCAAAAATAGCGATGACAAGGGTTCGACCTGCGGCTGAACAAGGCTGAAAATCACTGAATAAAGCTCAAATAAAAGTGAACTCAGAGCTAATCAAGTTCACTGAAGTGAAGCATAAAAGACTGTTAAAGGCTACAACGATGGAAAGAGAGAAATTGATCTTCTTGATTAATGCTCTTGATTGATCTTCGCTGAAAATTCATTTAATTTATGCGCGGTGGTGGTAGGAGTATTTAAAGCTTACAACAAAAAACTTACAACGAAACTGCCGTGTTCGTCTCCGATATTTTTATTGGGCTGGTTTGGAAGCTTTGCCCTGCAGAATTTACAAGCCTTCTCCAGTAATAAGGTAACAAACGTAAATGTGTGCACTAAGAATAAGTCCAATTTTATATTGAGAGAATTGTACTTCATTTTTGAAGTTGTGTCGGTTTTCTGATCTTCCCGCAAATATTTATCAAACGTGTTCATGTTTGTACATTTTATACAGACATTAATTGTTTATTAAATATTTCGCTTAGACGAACTATTTTCTGTTTTAGTTAGTGGAGTTAATTGTGATGTTCATTATTGGATTTTTAAAAACAAATTATTAACATCGAAATCACGATTTCGGCTCGCTTGCATTTGTTTTGTTTCTCTTATCAGTGCCGTTATCAGTGAGTTTGTTGAAATGTCTTAGATGCGTAAATATTTCGCCGGTCTCGTCGCGAGTTACCTTTGCTTGTTTGAGTGAGTTCAGGCTTCGCCTAAAGGATATTTACTTACCAGAAATGAAGAAAATTCATTCAGTTCTCAGAGTTCTCTACATAACATTCTCTTAGCAACGCGTACGACAAAACAATCATGCAACCAAACCGCAAGTCAAAACAAAATTATAGTAAGCTTATTCTAAGTTAGCGTGCACTTCTTCCCAAATCCTAAACTGCCACAATTCTTACACAAAAATTTCCTTCAAATGACTTACATAAGCGGCACCATCAATTTGCAGAGTTTCTTTCGCCGCCGTGATTTTCTCAGTTTGCCATGGCGTGAGTTCATTTTGTTTACTGTGTTAAGCGGCGAGTTCACTTTGTTTTCTGTTTTTTGCCTTGAGTTGCTTTTTACATTGAATAAGTCATAAAGGTCCTATAGAGGTGTATTAATTTAATAGTGTACGGTAAACGTTGTAAACAGTTTTTCAAAGATTTGTTTTGCGCCTACGTTCGTACGTGAGGAACCTAATAAAGTGCACTCGTCAATTTCAATTTTAGAACCTGTCACGAGCAAGAAAATTCAGTTTTTCAGACGAGTTAACCGCAATATATTGACGTCGCTTTCCTCAACAAAACCATGAGAGATTTTTAAGATATTAAGTTAAACCATGAGCGATTAAAATTTAATTTATACCTATATGGACCACCGTATAAAGCTTAGAAATATAGTGTGTACTTATTTAGCAGCACTGTAATTAACTCGAGCAAGAAAAATTAATAAATGGGAGCTTCGCTTTTAGGCCTGCCTAAATCTATATATTAGTATTACTTTGGCACTATCCGCAAAGTATCGCTTGGATATCGGTAAAGCCTCGGCCGACTGTCGACGAAGAGGAACAGTATCGGCCGATGTGCATACTCGACCGAATATCGACCGATATATCGATCGATAGTCGACTGGTACACGACCGAGTATCGACCGATGTATCGATCGATAGTGGACCGATACTCGGCCGAGTATCGACCGATATATCGGTCGATAATCGACCGAAAGTGTCGGTCGACGGTACCTAAAGTACACATGATGAATACTAACAGAAAAAAAAACTTGTACAAATCGTACCAAGGGCAGTGCTCATTATTTATGGGGAGGGGGGTTGGTGAATGGTGGGGGAAGGAAAAAAGTTTGGTCAAAAAATTTCGCATCACAGAAAGGGGGTTAATTTAAAAGTTTGGTTGACAAGCACCAGATGTCTGTTTTAAGTAATGCAAAGGGAAACTTCTCTCTACATAAAACCGTGGCTAAGGTATCAATACACTAACAAATGACTGGTCAAATTGGTGCTATAATTAGGTTACTTAACAATGTCTTATCACACAATGTCCTAGCACACAAGAAACGTTTTGTAAGCCAAGTTGACATTCAAACACAGTCATCTAATGCAATATAAATTTATCCCAGGATTTCAGAAAAGCTCGCAAACAAACAGACAAACAAAACACATCAAATTTTGGCATCTACTGCTGTTCTCCAGGTTGGATTGATGAAGTTAAAGGAACTACGTCACAGGGATTTTGTGGATTTTTGATCTAAACTTTTCTGAAATAAGGGGAAGGCAACTAAACCTGTGAAAAAATCATCTTTGAACATTTGAACGAAGATATGACCTTAGTTTGCGGAAGGAAATCAAACCAAAGCTATAAATATCGATTTTTTTATGATGGGCAGAAACAACTTGAAACGTTTAGCCTTTATTTTACAAGGTTCAATCCATTTCCATGAAGACAAAGACGCCTGTTGACTTTTTCTGTGGCAATCGATCGTTAGGTAAAATGGACCATTATTGTTAGGCTTCCTACGACACAAATAAATATTATTGGCTGTTCAAAAAAAACACTAAAAAGCACTATTAAAATCCATGAAAATAAACTTCTATAAATTTTTAAAGTGTTCCATTCAATAAAGCTTTGGTAGTTATTTGCTAGGTACTCCTTTATAATGATTGCTGCTCCAAATGAGAGGCCCTGCTGCTAAAGAAGAAAATTCAAGCCCTTGATAATGACTCCTGGTGTGAGATTGTTTAGGCCACTCGGGGAAATTCATGTACATGAATGAGGTGTCCAAAAAACATACAGAAGATTTCTATTTCTTAAAAAAAAAAAAAACAGAAAATCATTTGCATGATGTTCTTTTGATGCCGAACATCCTCATAAACCAAGTATTAAAGTAGCTCATACATCTTAATTTGTTGATCACTTAGTTTTTGGTGCTTTGTTGGTTGCAGAGAGGGGGCGGGGCAAAACGTTTTCTTAATGACGTTAGGGTGGGACGAAATAGCTAAGAGGGAGGGAGGGCGGTAAAAGTTTTTAATTTTGACTTTTACCATTCACCAAACCCAACCCCCTTCCCTACCCTCTCCATTAATAATGACCACTCCCTAAAACAAAACCGAACTTATGCAGAAAAATCTAACGTAATATCAGTTACATGTGTGCACCATACAGGAAAAGGGAACGAGCTTACAATTACAAAAGAGAAGGATGTGCGTCCAAAACTTCTACACAGGAAGCAACATCAGCAATGATCAAATGATGGTCTCCTACGCAGGCGCTGTTTGCGCTCGTCACGTGTTTCACCCATGATAATAATCAAAAGGGTGTTTTGTGTTTTCTTTTTCGTTGTTCGAAAGTTCACATTTGGGGGTGGGGGATATTTAATATTACAAATGAAAATAGAAAAACAAGCAAACAAACAGCAATAGCTAGCTGCGTATACGATTCGCCCAGGTTCGTTCGGATGATGATGTACTTACATCTTCTTTCCTTTTTCAGCTAAAGAACAGGAGTCCATCGTGCGATATACCCTGATGCCATTCTCGTTTGGCCCTCGAGTATGCATCGGAAGCAAGCTAGCAATGGCTGAGATGCGACTAGTACTGGCCTCTCTCCTCTCTCCTTAAGACGTTCACCTTTTCACCTGTTCCTGGCTTTCCAGAAGTCACGCAGAAAATTTCGCTCACAACCAAACCGTACCCTTCGCTGCAGCTACGAATCAGTACAGTGAAAACTGAAGCTTGAAAATATTCACATTATGCTTGAATATCAGTAGTCTGTGATTCATTTGCTTTATATAAATGTTAAAAAAAAATGCGTTATTGATTGCACGGTTTCCTGAATATCATTCAAGCTGATTTAGATGAAAGTGGGAGGGACTAGTTATATCAGGATAATGAAGAATATTTTCGTTAACCGTGATTTATTTGATTTGGTTTTTACTTCTTTTCTGGCGTGTCTGAAAGGACATCACGATGGCGTGAAATGTGATCAGTTAATTACTAGCCATGTTCCGTGATTTGCCATGATATCTTAGGACGGAAAGTTAGAGAATCAGTTATTTCCTGTTGTGTTTGTTGCTGTTGTTGTTTGTTGTTTTATTGCTAAAAAAGCAATCGACGTAGTATGACGAACAATAAAATAAGCCCTTTAGCTCAAAGTTGCGCTACCCGCTAAAGTAGATCAAATCTCTCTTGAAACACGTTTATTGCATTTTGTAAACAATAGACGCTTGTAAAAATCCGTATATAAGAATATTATTGTAATTCAAGTTTTTTTTTTTTTTTCAATAACAAACGCAGTTCAAAAAATCGTTTGTTACTCACAAGCTCTATCTGCACCTTTTAACAGTTCATAAACGCATATCATCAGGTACCAAGTGCTCTCCAGAGCTTTTGTTGTTTGACTGTTTGACTGCTTGTTTGTTTCTTTATTTGTTTGTTTGTTTGTTTGTCTTCAGTGGACTTGTCGTCATCCACACAAAACGTCATCAATTTATATTTAGATAATGGAATAACCGTATCCTTTTTTTAGGTTTAACTTGAGCTCGGAAGAACTCCAGCCGTCTGTTTTGTTGAGTACCGCTGACATGTCTTTGTATTTATTTTATTTTACAGTGAAATAGTAATAGAAGTAAAAGTTTTAGTGTATGTATATGTTGTGGTTCAATTTTATCCTTGTTTCAAAGTTTCTTTTCTTTTGTTTTGGGGTATGGTAATGTATGTTATTATATGACTAGCTCCGTGAGCGGTCAAGATGAAGGGAAACTCGTGCTCTGATTGGCTACCCGAGCGGTCAAGATGGAGCCATCTTGACCGCTCGGGATCGCCCGCTGTGTTCCTGCAAGCGAAAAAACTTTTACCGACGCTACTTGAAAAAGATTTTCGCTATGAAACTATTTCCCGAAATAACGCAAAGATTTCCTGTCTATTTCTAGCAAAAGGAAGTCCGACAACAAAGAACTAGATCTTGAAGCGAATGAGAGCAAACAAATTAAACTACAAATGTTAATTAACGAGTTCCGTGAAATATATTTGCCGCAAAAACCGGCTGATACAAAAATTAAAACGCAAAGCGACTTGAAGACATGATATCTGCTTTGTTTGGCGGGAAAGGGAGAGACTGAAGTCAGTGACATACCTGAAGAATAAAGTGCTCTGCAAACTTGTCGTTTGTGTGACATCTTCAAAAATGGAAGAAAGCGAACGGTACGGCGAAACTACCATCTTTTCACGAAGCCTCTAACGCTCACGTCGAGTAAGGGTGAGTCGAGCATTTAAATTTTAATTTCCCTGTGAAGTGGTATTAAAATCCCAAACGCTTTCAACAATCACAATTTCAATATTCAGCCCCTGTATGTCACCGCAGGTTTGCAACACTAAAGCGCCAGAAGCGAGGAAATACTCTGCAAAACGTACAATAATCAAAAGCTAGCGGCCAGATGGAATGGACATTCTTCTTTTAAGGCTTCAAACTCAACGTTGTTTCGCAAATTTAAGCCATTTCAATATCCTTTTGAGGGTTAAAATGAGGTGAATTTCGCTGTTGTCGCATCGTTTTACTTCGTGTCGATTAATTCAAGAATTTGACAGTCACTCATTAAACTTTTAAACCAAAGAAATGATTTAGCGTGCGCCATTGATTGTGCATGCAACTGGCAGTTTCTTCAGTAATTTTAACCTTTTAAACTCGTGCAACGCTGAATTTCCTCCTAAGGGTGAGTCGAGCGTTTAAATTAATGATGTAGAAAAGTTCAAGCTTTTCCTGTGAAGTGGTATTAAAATCCCAAACGCTTTCAACAATCGCAATTTCAATATTCAGCTCGTGTATGTCACCGCAGGTTTGCACCACTAAAGCGCCAGAAGCGCTCAAATACTTCTTTTAAGGCTTCAAACTCAACGTTGTTTCGCAAATTCAAGCCATTTCAATATCCTTTTGAGGGTTAAAATGAGGTGAATTTCGCTGTTGTCGCATCGTTTTACTTCGTCTCGATTCATTCAAGAATTTGACAGTCACTCTTTAAACTCGGCTTTTAAACCAATGAAATGATTTAGCGTGCGCCTATTGATTGTGCATCGAAAAAAGTCATATAATAAATCCTTTATTGACCAAGCTTGTTCGGTCAAGATGGCAGGATATTGGCCTCGTTCTTTTTTTGCGTGTTTATGGACCTCGACTTCGTCTCGGTCCATAAACACGCAAAAAAAGAACTCGGCCAATATCCCGCCATCTTGACCTCACGCTTGGTCAATAACCCATATATGATGCGTTTGAAACCAATTACAGGAAAAGCAAATTTGAACCAAGGATAAAATTTAACATCAGCATACACACTAGTCCACTCTTTCACGTTTTGTTTAAAGCCAAATGGTCTGCCTCTCGCCAGTTGGGATTTTTAACACGTTTCTGTTTATTTTCAATATTTCCTTGTGTGTTTATCGAAGAGCCACAATGTAAAGGTCTTACAATGTAGTTTTGAACCGTCTTGATTTGGTTGCATGATTAACTATTCTGTTTTATTGTACACTTTGCCAAATACCCTAGTAAATTTTATTTAGAAAACTGAATTAATTTTCGTCTTTTCTCTTAAGCAAATGTACGTTAGAAAAAGTCTGAACTCACTTACCAATCACAGGTAACTCGTAACGAGACCGGCGAAAATGTTCGTTCACGAATTATTATTATATGGCCGTGTCTCACAAGGACTGGAAACTAAACTGGGAACTACTGATTTCACGAATTTGATTGGCTAAAATTGATATTGACCGCATTCAAGATTTTCCCATCAAGACCGGTATCTAGACTGGTTACACTTACTTTGAGAAGTTAACAAACAAAAATGACAAAACGTTCACTTGTTTCTGCTAAAAAAAAACAAAAACAAACATTATATGTAGCACATATAATGGCATTTTATATCGAGCCATTTTCTTAACTGGTTGTCACGTCAAGGTTATTTGGCTTGGGTGGAGCAGGATTGGCAGATCACTCAGAAACCGCCAATCAGATGAAAGTGGGCGGGCGCACTGATATTACTTTGATCGCGTGTACTGTTTATTTCTGCCTCCTCGCCATTCAACGGCAACGCCATATCTTAATCGAACTTTCAAGTTTCCCTCCACCCCCCCCCCCCCCCTCCCCCCCTTGCTCCAGCCAAATACTTTGTGAGTTGATTTTCCATGGGGCGGTTTTTTCGTCCCCCACCTTTGCTGAAGATATCATCAAATGTTGTTATTTTAAGGTAGGATATTTGAGAAAAATAAACGTCACACTAGTGGACTTATTTACGCCAGAAAGGTGTTTGGTCACGTTGTTTGCTTAACTTACTAAACGTGCTTCAGCAAACAAGCGCGACGAGAGCAGTTCCCAAACCCTTCCGAGGAGTAAAATTGAACGAGATAAAAAAAAAATAATAATAATAAATTGAATAACCAAAAGCTTGAAGCGAAAAAGGGTAAGAAGAACGAGCAAACTTTGGTAAATTTTTGTTCAGTTCACAGGTACGAAATCAAAACACCAGCAAGAAACGAATTTGCAAGGTAATTGCAAGGTCAGAATTTAAAAGCATTAAACACGATTAAAAGCGAGTAAAATACTTGTAAGAATATTCTATCAGTCGATTAAAGAAGCTAGAGAAGTTGAAAACATACCTGCTGATGATATCGACCTTATCTTGTTCTAACTTTTCCGTGATCGCCGTTCACTAGCAAAATGTCAGCGGGTACGCCGGACCGGTTGGAGCCGAATTTTTAAGCTGAAAAGTTTTCTAGTTTGGCCATATAATAAACATCTTATTAACCGAGCTTAGTCGGTCTGTATGGGAGAATCTTGACCTCGGTCATGAGTACAGACCTCACTGCGTTCGGTCTGTACTGACGACCTCGGTCACGATTCTCCCATACAGACCGACTAAGCTCGGTTAATAAGAGCTAAATATTTACTTGTGTCTCACTGTGGGATTGGGGAATGAATTTATGCTTATAAAGAGTCGCGGGAATAAACTGGCGATTATTCGAGTACATACCTCAACATGGCCAGTAAGGTTATTTTAATATACTTTAAAACCAACAAACTTGTTTGCCGATGGCACAAAACAGCGAATAACCATCACAGAGTCATGATCAGGCATACGAAATACTAAAACAGAACAACGGAGTAAAACAGTCGAAAGGATTCTTTGCCTAGAACAGTGATATAACAATAGCAAGGCGTAAGGTGTTACACGGTGACTTATCGGGGCACTGCCCGGTCGGTAACAGGATTGGTAGAAAAGGGCCTGGATAGAGGTGATTGCGTTTACTTTAATGGCACAAATGGACATTGTATGTACTCATATACTGACAAAAGGATTTATTACACTGTTTATAGGTACAAAGTTACGCTCTTACACAATTATACTAAACACTAAAGAAACAACTACACATTGCTTAGTTACATTGTTTGCATTACAGTAAAAGAGAACTATTTAAAATGATTTACACTAAAGCTACAATCTGGAATACTTCTCACTAACAATACACTACAATGCACTATTTACAAGTAGTTGTCATTACTAATCATTATTCAAGACCAATATATATTTAATTTGAGGATAACACATCAGAAATAAAACTTCAACTACGAAGCTTACAATGGACTTGAGCCAAACTATTGACAGTATGATTATCACTTGTGATCAAAGCGCACCACAGGAAGTTTGAAACACAAACAAACCTCCCTGCGATCATGGAATGTACGGACCGAGCATGAGACGTCAATTTTGAAATGTCGAAACTGAAACTGATATGATCGCGTGTCGCACGGATTGCAGTTCTGTCACTGCTTGGGAGACTATACATTACTTATTCCCAACTGCGTTGATAATCCGCAGTCCAAGGGCAAACCGTAAAGAGTGCTGAGTGTGGTGTTTGCAATGTAACAGAATAGTTTGAGTAACGAAGGCCATTGCACCGTAGTAGCCTCCCGGTCTTGAAAGAAATAGCTTTCCACTCTCTAACGTCTCTTAAAAAATACACTGATGTTATCGATAACGACATGACATCTGTTGTATTATGTAGATTTTCTCTGATTTCAATAACAAAATGATAATGGATAAAAAGAAAATTTAAACTTTACAGAACTTAGGTACATGTTAAAATCGTTTTCAAGCTCCAATAAAAGAGTGTTGTCGAGTCAATCAAGGATATTGGTTTGGTTGCTGGGGCTTGCATTACCTGTGATTTGTCTTTATTTGAAATCGTCCATAGTTGGCCTGCACTCCCACTGTTAAGCAGGAACTACACCTTACCCTGTCTCGCCAAAGAGTTGCAATAGCCCTTGTGTTATTTTATGTTTGCTTATTGGGTTTCGTTTTCGTTTTCGTTTTTTTTTTTTTCCTAAATTTCGATAAAAGTGAAAAGTCTTGATTTCATAGGAACACAAAAGAAAATGACTGGGGGATATAATTTAAATGGGTTTAAAGACGTCGTGTGGTTAAACCTGTTAACCTGATAATGAATTTAGTATCTCACCGTGGTCCACGGACAGATGCAAGACGTAAATGTTTTACGGTTTTCTAGTAACATTCTTAAAACTTTAACGCCACGCACGTGGAGCTAAAACAGCAGCTCTCTTCGTCGACTTCATATTTATTGTATAAATGAAGCTTTAGCTATGAGAATAAAACGATGTTCAGTCAATGAAGAAAAGCTAAAATAGTCTCTTTATCATTATGCAGCTGTAGCTGGTTATCAATTGTAAATTGAATCCGATCTGTTTTTTAGTACAAAAATAAAACGGAAATACCAACAGAATCTGCAACCGATATTTGACATGTTCTAGCAAGTTACGCAGGATGCGAAAACAAATTAATGGTAACAAAAATAGAGGGGTCAGCATCCCCTCAAGCATTCCCAGCGATCATCTGAAATCCAAAACCAGTAAATACAAATATATTAAGACAAGTTAAAGTGTTTGCAATGTAACAGAATAGTTTGAGTAACGAAGGTCATTGCACCGTAGTAGCCTCCCGGTCTTGAAAGAAAAAGCTTTCCACTCTCTAACGTCTCTTAAAAAAAAACAATAATAACAACATGACATCTGTCGTAGATTTTCTCTGATTTCAAATAACAAAAAAAAAAAATAATGGATAAAAAGAAAATTTAAACTTTACAGAACTTAGGTACATGTTAAAATCGTTTTCAAGCTCCAATAAAAGAGTGTTGTCGAGTCAATCAAGGATATTGGTTTGGTTGCTGGGGCTTGCATTACCTGTGATTTGTCTTTATTTGAAATCGTCCATAGTTGGCCTTCACTCCCACTGTTAAGCAAGAACTACAACTTACCCTGACTCGCCAAAGAGTTGCAATAGCCTTTGCTTATTTTATGTTTGCTAATAGGATTTCGTTTTCGTTTTCATTTTTTTTTTTTGTTTTTGTTTTTTCCTGAATTTCGATAAAAGTGAAAAGTCTTGATTTCATAGGAACACAAAAGAAAACGACTGGGGGATATAATTTAAATGGGTTTAAAGACGCCGTGTGGTTAAACCTGTTAACCTGATAATGAATTTAGTATCTGACCGTGGTCCACGGACAGATGCAAGACGTAAATGTTTCACGGTTTTCTAATGGCATTCTTTTAAAAACTTTAACCTCACGCACGTGCAGCTAAAGCAGCAGTACTCTTCGTCGACTTCATATGTAGAGTATAAATGAAGCTTTAACTATGGAAATAAAACGATGTTTTTTTTTATTATTATTGTCCATTATATAAGGTACAATTAAACTGTTCTATTATCTGCTAATTTAGATATAATGGCTGGAGATCTTAGCAAGCTCAATGAGCTTTTCTATGAAGATCCCCTTATTATAACTTAAAATAATTACAGAGCAGATGGAATTATATTTAATTCTAGATGTACATTTAATTCTAATACATGTGCTTTCCTAAAAAACAAAACTGAAACCTAATTACCTAAGATACTTTGATTTTGCACATATACCTTTGTGCTTCTTTTAAAAAGATTATAACTTTGCAATGATTTCAATTCTATTGGTAAATTATTCCAAATTTGCGCCCCCCTATATTTAAGTGAAAATTTCCCATAATTTGTCCTTTTGTAATCAATAAATATATTTGATGCTGAACGGGTATCATGGCTATGTATGTTTTTATTTAAAGTAAAATAATTATTGAAATATTTTGGTAAATTATTGCTAAAGTATGAATACATAAAGAGTGCTATAAGATACATGTTTAACTCATATATATCAAGAATTTTAAGAGATTGGAATAGAGCCTTGGATTCATCTTGATATTTTGAAAAAGTCATTATCCGTATCAGTTTTTTCTGTATCGTAATTAACGGTTTCAGCCTGGTTGGGTAAGTGCTTGTCCATATTATGCCACAATATGTTAAATATGGATACACCATAGTGTCATAAATTGTCTTTAGTGTTTGGATTGATAAAAAAATGTCTAGCCTTTGCCATAATCCCAGTCATTTTCGAAATTTTTGTTGAAATTTGGTCAATATGTTTTCTCCAAGAGAGTTCATCATCTATATATAAACCAAGAAATTTAGTATAATTAACCTTATCAATCTGTTGATCATTAATTTTTATTTCAAAAGCTCGGTCTAGTTTCTTTCTTTTAGTTTTAAATACCATGAAGTGTGTTTTCTTAACATTTAAAGAAACCTTATTACATGAAAGCCAAGATGTGATATTTTTAAGTTCTTGATTCATGGTGTTGTATAGAATATCAACATTTGTATGACTATAAAACAAGTTTGTATCATCAGCAAAGAGAATAAATGACAACTTTTTTAAGCACCTTGAAATATCATTCATGTAAATAAGAAATAAGAGTGGTCCAAGTACAGAGCCTTGGGGCACTCCACATGTTATTGTTAAACTTTGTGATTGTTCTGACTTGTATTTTACTATCTGTTTTCTTTCTGTCAAATAATTCTTAAACCAATCATTTACAATACCCCTTATTCCATAATGATCAAGCTTCCTTAGCAGAATTTCATGATTTACAGTATCAAATGCCTTTGCAAGGTCTAAAAATACTCCAAATGTATATTCATTGTTATCTATTGCTTGTGATATTTTTGTTATTAGTTCAATAGTTGCTAAGTTTGTAGAGTGTTTCCGTCGAAAACCATACTGACTTGGGAACAATATGTTCAGTCAATTACGAAAATTTAAAATAGTCTCTTTATCATATGCAGTTGCAGCTGGTCGCCACTGGTAGATTGAATCTGATCTGTTTTTTTCTTTGAGTACAAAAATAAACGGAAATACGAATGGAATCTGCAACCGATATTTGACATGTTCTAGCAAGTCACGCAGAATGCGAAAACACATTTATGGCAACAAAAATAGAAGGGTCAACAATCCCTTGAGCATTTCCGATTGTCTGAAATCTAAAACCGATAAATTATATAAAGACAAGTTAAAGCATGCATCCAGCAATTGCGCAATCTACAAGCAGCAGATCGACGAACATGGAGAGCAAAAGCAATAAGAATTCCAACGTTCTACTCTTTGGTCTGTCGTTCAATTTAATTCTGACGCTGAGTTGTCTTGGTTTTACCTGTTATTCTTTGCATCGATTAGATTCGCGTCTAACAGTAGTTGAACGGGATTTGCTGGTTGTAAACAGTTATCCATATGGGCTTGCCAATCACGAAATTGTTAAACCGACAACCGCACATTCGCCTCAAAGTGAATCGCAAAGGAAGGAAGCAGTCGTCAAAAGAGCTGCCGACAGACCATCCTTGTGCCGTAAATGCAGCAGCGTCTGTTCACTAAACTCAAATGGCCATCGAAATGTAAGTTGCTCTTTTGAACTATTTGTAGTTATCAGGAGGTTGTTGTATCCGTCAGTTTCAATAACGGATTCGAACAGATCGACTCTGATTCCTAAATTTTGAGGGCTGATTTTGTTTGTAACGCATATGGTCTACTCGGTACTTTGTTGGACATTGCTGGATAGATTATTTTCAGCAAGTAAAAGAAATACAGCTGGCAGAAGAGCTAAGATAAAAGAAGAAATGTGTTGCCTTACTCTCATGATCAAGCTTTTCAGGCTTTTGCCGGAGTTAAAACAATTCAGGCAAGGTTACCGTCGTTAAAACATTCTGCCAAGAACATAAGTTCTTTTCCTTGCGACGATTTGGAGCCTTAACATGCTGTCTCAAGTTTATAAAACAAAGTGTTGTTACAGTAAATTACTCGGAGCGTTATGTGCATGTCCACAGGCGTCATGTACTGTTATGAATAGCGGTTAATTCATTGCAAACGAAGTTTTATCTACAGCGGGGCTGTGTTATGAGGGTCCTGAAGGGGGGTCCTAAATCCCAGTTCCCAGCCCAATTTTGGTCCAAATCCCAGTTCCCAGGCTTCAAATCCCAGTTCCCAGGCTAATTTTGGTCGAAATCCCAGTTCATAAACAAGAAATCCCATTTTCATAAGTACAGGTTAAAAACATGCATATAATGACTATAATAAATTAAAAGCGCAAACTGTTGATATTTGGATGTATGTACCTTCATCTGGACTGAAGAAAATCTCTCATTCTGCTGGTTAGCACTCTTTGTCTCCCAGCCCTTGTTGGCATAACCATGTTAAAACCAGTCCCGTCATCTGCACCGTCTTCATCAGACTCGCTGTCCCCACTGTCACTACCACTGTATTCGTTAGGTTGATCATGGCAAGTGGCACCCTCCACAGTCTCAGCAGGCTGTTCATCTGTTTCCGTCGTCTGAGTTTCTGCACTTTCATCTAGAGGTCCATCTAGCACTATGCCTTGCGTGTGAGGTAATACCGAATGCAAATCTAATGGATTAAGCACTGTCTGTGCACTGTCAGAGAGGTAGTAAGCAAGTCTGTTGGGCTGTGCTTCAGATCTAATTCGATCTTGCTGTTTTCCGTGTGTACTATCGCATTGTTCGAAGAAACATATTTCAATTCGATAATCATAGTTCGCCGACAGCAATCGCTCATTACATGCTGGACGACGCCATGTTTGTTTTAAACAAACCGCTGATCAAGGACGTGACATGACCGCAGCGTAAAGCCTGGTAACGAGAACTTGCAATAGGAGGCCAAAACGTGGAAAAATACTGACTTTTTTGTGTCATCAAATGCGATAATTCGAGTATTTGTGTCAAATTATAGGTTCGGAGACTAGCAAGTCTCACAAAGAAGAGAAATCCCATTCCCATTTTCCAAAGTGTTAGTCCCATTCCCAGTGGTAAAATCCCAGTCCAGTGCACGAATCCCATTTTCCCAGCCCAAAAAGAGGCAAATCCCAGCTCCCATTTTACCCCTTCAGGACCCTCTGTTATGGAATAGCTTACCGAATGAAATTAAACTAAATTGAAAAATCACACTTTCGGATCTCGGCATCCTTGTAAAGCAGGTTTGTGTTTGCTTGTTCTTATTAGTAGTTAGTCTCTCTTAGTTAGTGTAGTTAGTGTTTTTATCCTTTGTTTTTTTATTGTCTGTACCTGAATGGATTTTACCGTGTTTAAATAAAGTTACTTAACCTAACCTAAAAATGTCGTTTCCATGGCAAGAAAAAATATTCTCAGCCAAATTTCAGACTTGGGTGGGTTCTAAGAATGTTCTTAAGTTTTGGACTTTTTTAGTCTGACCATAGGTCAACACAAACAAGCAAAGCAATATCTTGGAATTGACCAAAGCTCTTTGAAATCATTTTAACTTAAACTTGATTATAACCGATTAGGTTTGATTTTATCCAGGCAAACCATCCCCTGTATAATATATAGATTTAGGCAGGCCTAAAAGCGGAGCTCCCATTTATTACTTTTTTGCTAGTGTTATCAGAAAAAAAAAACTTCTGGTGTTATCAAATAAGTAGCCACACTATTTCTAAGCTTATTCAGTAGCTTATATAGGAACAAATAAATTAATTTTTAATCGCTCATGGTTGAACTTAATATCTTAAAAACCTCTCATGGTTTTGTTGACGAAAGCAACGTCAATATATTTCGAGGTTAACCATCTGACTTTTATTGGACCCTTATTGCCTGACGTGGCAGGTTCTAAAATTGAAATTGACGAGTGCACAATGATTGGGTTCCTCACGTACGTACGTAGGCGCACACAAAAAATCTAAGTAAAACTTTTTAAAACGTTTAATACACACTGATTAATAACTCTATGAGTTATTCAATGTATGAAAGACCTTGACCCTGTTTTGATTTACCACAAAACAGTGAGCGCAAAAAAATCAGCTCAAGGCAAAAACAAAACACAGAAAAACGAAGTGAATTCGCTGCTCAACACAGTAGACAAAATGAACTCACGCCACGGCAAACTGAGAAAATCACAGCGGCAAAATAAACTCAAATTGATGGTGCCCGTTATGTAAAGTCATGTTAAAGCAGATTTTGTGTAAGAATTGTGGCAGTTTGTGATTTGGGAAGTGTTACACGCTAACTAAGAATAAGCTTACAATGTTGTCTTAACCGTCTTCTTTTCGTTGCGGTTTGGTTGCATGATTAACAAATTCTGTTTAATCGTGCGCGTTGCTAAATACCTTGGAGAACTTTATGCAGAAGAAATGATTCAATTTTCTTCATTTCTGGTAAGCAAATATGCGGTAAGTAAAGTCCGAAGGCACTCAGCCAAGCACAGGTAACTCGCAACGAAATCGGCGAAATATTGTTGTTGTTTTTTTACGCGTACAAGATTTCAACACACTCGCTGATAAGATAAACAAAACAAATGCAAGCGAGTATAAAACAAGAACGGTTAGATAATAGATCGCTTAAATATATTTTGGTGTGCAGTATCGCTTAATAGTTTTACTCGTTTTTGTTCGCAAGATTTTTCTGTACGTGTAGTTTGTAATTGACAAAACGAATCGCGATTTTGTGCCGTGAAGCTTAAAATTTTAATGTAGTTCTCAAAATCCAATTATGAACATCACAGTTAACTCCACTAACTAAAACACAAAACAATTAGTCCAAACGCAATATTTAATAAACAATGTCTGCATAAAATGTACAAACATGAACAGGTTTGAAAGCAGCATCAATTGAATTATAAATATTTACGGGAAGATCTGAAAACCGACACAACTTCAAATTCGCTCATAAATGAAGTATGAACTGATTCTCATGATAAAATTAGACTTATGCTTAGTGCATACATTAACATATGTTACCTCATCTTTTGAAAACAGTGTTGAAAAAGGCTTGTAATACTGCAGGGAAAAAAATTCAAACCAGCACAATAACTTCGGAAGCGAACACGCCACTCGTTGTAAGCTTATTGAATACTCCAACACCACCAACATGAACACGTTTTGAATTATCAGCAAACATCGATCTCTCCTTTCCTTTCGGTGTAGCTGTTAACAGTCTTTTATCCATCACTTAGTGAACATCACCGGCTCTGAGCTCACTTTTATGCCAGTTCAATGTCAGTTTAATTTTTCAGCCTTGTTCAGCCGCAGTGCTTCAACTCTCGGTGTTGTCCGATGTATATCATGTTCAAGTCGGCAATTATTTTGGATCTTCCCGTTAAGAGGTTGTCCTTAATAATTTGGCATGAGTTTCCATGATGTAGATGGTTAAATAGAGTGGGAAATATTCACGAAGGATGCTTTCTTCGCGTCAGCATGCTTTCTTCGCGTCTTCATTCAGCTTTGAAGGTGAACAACGTACCAAGTATTTTACCGCCTTTTCATACAATCGCTTCGTTTAAGTTGATATGAAATGTCCAGATCACGAGAAAACATGAGGAAAAAAACTCTGAAATAACACAGTGTTCTTAAAATTTTCTACGACAAGTAAGTTAACTCTCAACAAACCAAAAAATGTTTTTGCGTTACTTTTTGCGTAAGAAGGACTCCAAGTCAAAGATAAAGACAAACTCGTCCCCAGGCCTAATCCGTGCGTACGTACGTACGTACGTAGACCTAGATAAAACTGTGTAGCGCAATAACTATAATACATTCAGTAGTTTGAGTAAATATGTGCGCTATTGAATGTAAGAATAAAACCAGACGTTTCGAGGGTACTCCCTCTTCCTCAGTGGAAAATGCCTGTTTGATAGCAAACAGGCATTTTCCACTGAGGAAGAGGGAGTACCCTCGAAACGTCTGGTTTTATTCTTACATTCAATAGCGCACATATTTACTCAAACTACTGAATGTATTATACGTACGTAGACGACAACCAAATTTTCTCGCCTTGATGAGTTTATTAATTTCTATGCCTATGGATGCTCCGCCCGCGGGCGCCTTCGGCGCCCGCGGGAGCTCCGCTATGATAACTTGGAAACTTTCATCAATAAGCCTCAGGAATGTAACGGCCACGTGATTTTTTTTTTCTTGCTGTGCGAATATTTTAGCTGTAATTAAGGTGGCTTGCATCATCAGCGCGCGCGTGGTTATAAAACTATATGGAGCCACCTTAATATACCTGTTTGTTCGTTTATTGCTGTCTCTACTTTGCAGACAACATTCTTTGTACATTGCTGTGTTGATTCTCAGTGCCAAGTGTGCTGTAATATTTTTTTCCCAATGAGCTTAGCTTCATAATTTAATAGCAAAGGCGAAAACGGTACATTAGTCCCAGTCCCTGGCGAAAAATGTCGCTCTCAAGGTGGCTCGACGTTGATCTTTTTTAGTCTTGGGGTGGGTGTTTTAAAAATAAATATTTACTCGGGGAAGAAAAGATTACTTTTGCCCATATTTAGATATTTACTACTTTTTTTAGCAACTAAGTTAATAATAGCAACGAAGTTCATATTGTTCTGTTTTTGAACAACCCGGTTATATCGAAATCTAGAATAACTTTTTCTTTCCACTTTTAGTATGTCAAATTATGATATGATTTTCTCAGTGAACGGTCAAGATAAAGCAAATCTCGTTCTGTGATTGGCTACCCAAGCCATGGAGCTATTTTGACCGCTCGGGATGGCCCGTCGTGTTCCCGTGAGTGAAAAAAAAATATTTTTTTTCAGACTGCGAACGCTGGTTAAAAAAAAAAAATGCTTTTCGTTGTAAATTCGCACTATTAAATTATTTTCCGAGACAAAACTAACAAAAATTTATGTCTGTTTCTAACGATATGGGGTCCGATATCAAAAAAATGGATCACAAGGCGAATGAAAGCAAACAAAACAACAAATGCTGACGAGTTTCGTAAATCTTATTCGTGACAAAAACCGGGCAGTACAAAACTTAAAACGCAAAGACACTTAAAGACATTGTAGTGGTTTTGTTTGGCGGAAAAGTTAGAGAATTCAGTAAGATACCTGAAGAATAAAGAACTCAGTAAACTTGTCGGTTGTGTAATGATAAGTGAGAAGACGGCACGAAGCGTCTAATGCTGACGTCAAATAAGTCTGACGTCTGTAATAGCGTTTTTAAGTAAATCAAGAATGAATTTTTGCGCAGAATTTTGTGATTTTCCAAAATCGGTAGTCAATATCTTTCAAAAAAATATAAAAGCAATAACTACCTACCCTTGCGATTTTTTTCCTTGATGACGATTCATATTACGTAAGAAAAAAATGATCACTACGAACGGCTACGATTTTGAAATATTTAATTTTGATGAACTGCAACTGCATTAAGCCTCCTTAACTTATGCCAAAAATATTTTTGGCTGAGCAAATTTTACTAGCTTCACTTTTCCATTCAAACGCTGTCAAAGTTTTTCTAGCATTCTAGAAGAACAACACAATAAATTGAACATTTTCTTTTCATAACTTGATTAAACATCAAAGGTTAATT